>JAHQIW010000639.1:0-36605 GCA_019055375.1 Parelaphostrongylus tenuis | reverse complement strand
GCACACTATTACTTTATTTGTTTGAGAGCATGAAATATCCGACAATCGATTTCTCGCTTTTTTGGGGTTCAGAGAGATGCTCAATAGTTTTTCAAATAGCGTTGCTTATTAGAAATAGAGAGAGCGGTACGCTTCTAAGGAATTTTTGATCGAAAAATTCGAATAAAACATTCTGCGCATTAAGTAATTAGAAAAACGGCCTTTATTTCCACTAGACAGCCGCTCTTAAAGTTGTAGAAGTAATGAGAAAATCTCATATGATCTCAATATTTCATTCAAAGCAGAGCCTGATATGAGCACCTCCCAACTGTCTCGATGTTAAAGCGGCTTCAAGCCATTTCACTACAAGCAACTTATACAAGTATTTAGAATGTATCTCATAATTGTTATTCCAGCCAACTCGTCATGTGCTCTGTTAATGAGCTTTTCTACAGCCCGAGACACGATGTTTCGACCTTACAGTCTCGTCAGTCGGCAGAACCCTTTCGTCTTTTGCCTAATCCTCTCTGTGTGTTCCAGTCTCCACACTAAGAGTATAGGCGACGACGAACGTAACGAACGGTATAATATAATCCAAAGTACCAGCCAAGGAACAATCGAGTGTACAACACTGCTGCTGGTAATTTTCATATCAATGTGAGTAAAAGAAGGCGATAGGTGCTTGGTTCCTGCACATAAGATTGTGCTGACGGTTTGTGTAAATATACAAATCAGGTCCTTCTTAGTTATCCGGAGACATATGAATATTCGGCCTCAACTGCTGGACCAGAACTTTCCATACGAGTAAGTTGGTAATCATGCGAAAGCTCAAATCTCTGGCTAGTGCGGTACGTGACCCTTCTTCAAAAAAGTCTCTCTATGACGCTTCAGCGAAAGGGAAGCATCTGTGTTCTACACATGCATAGTCCTTACCGGACAGTTCCTTCTTTAGACTATTAGCAATCATTCGATAGCGTAAGTTTCCTCGATTCCTACGCTGTGTTTATATTCTAGAAAGGACTCAAACCGCAATTCACTCGTTCTAAGGCGCATGCTTAACCAAGTACACTATCGACACCTGTTTTGCCACCAGTCTTTCTGCGCACAACGCATCAATCTGTCAGCATATATGTAATATTGATGAGAATTCATGCCACCGTTAAAGAGGTAAGATAATTGGAATCTTCCTTAATTATACAAATATCCAAGGTCTAAGGGGCCAGAACTGAAGACATGAATAGGAATGAACAGCAAGTAGAGGTTGCACCAATACCACCATTTCTTCAGCCGTTCTATAGACAACAAGACCTCAACGAGGAGCTTGATAAGGAATTCCGAAAATTTGCGGACGAGACTTTTAGAACCGTCACTCACTATCGCACGAAAAGATTTCAATCGAACCTCACCAAACTACAAAAAGCGTGGCATGAAAGAGGTTCGAGAGTTGATAAGGGAAGAAAGTATAAGGCTATCAGTTAGTGATAAGGGTGGAGAATTTGCTGTGATTGCTCGACAGTTAGATATCGCAACAACGAACAAACATCTCGAAGATGCTTCGCTTTACCGATCATCTTCTGTAAAGGAAGTCAAAAGGCAAAACCGCAAATCAAACAACGAGTGGTTCCATACGGCAAAAGCGCAGGCTTAAGGCCATCTATCATTGCTTAATTGAAAATCCATTCACCAACATGTCCTGTCGTATACTTACTTATTAACACATAAGTTAGTATCCACTGATGATGTAATGTCTAACGATCCATCTATAATCAAAGTTAGACCCATCATTAGCTGCGTAGGCGGACCGACAGATAGGATAGCATGGTTTATAACGTTAATATCACCCCAGTTGCTAAGACACATTCCAGCCCATCTGACGAACACTCAGATGTTCCTGGATCGTCTACGTAACGCGAACCCGAACAACGCGTACGTAATGGAGTCATTCGACGTCACTGCTCTAAACACCAACGTGTCGAATGACTCCGCATTGCAAGTCACACACGAGCTTCTGATACAACATCAGGGAGCTGTAAACATGTATGGCTTGTCGATTGAGCAGTTCATGGTCGGTCATATTTAGAAGAGTGCCTGAACTGCTCAATCTACAGATGGTCCGGGAAATATTATGCTCAAATGAGAGGGCTGGCAATGGGGCAGCGATTGGCACCTACCCTGGCGATGCTTTATGTCGAAGTAGAAGCACCATGATGGATCTCCGGCATTACTCTATTAGGCATATGATGATTGTTTGGTTATCTGCTCCACTTAAGAGGAGCTAGATAATTGTTTTAGATTGTTGAATGAACAGTCAGAGCATATAAAATTCACCCGTGAGGTACCAAAAGATGATTGGCTCCCTTTCTTGAACGTGCAGATAAGCTTAACTGAGAGCGGCTTACACAACAAAGTGGTACCGAAAGCCAAGTGATAAGAGTATCCTCGTTCACTATCTCTCTTCTCATTTCTCACATACGAAAAAGGCGTTAGTAAAAAAACATGTTTCGAACAGCGGCCAATGTATGTACCGGGGAGGAGCAGAGAGTAGAATCCGCGAAACTGGCTCGTTAAATAGCCACTTCTAAGGAATGCAAATTTGCAAACCCTCGGCTTAGGTTAAGAGGAAAGAGATATGTGCTAACGGCAGAGACGGTGATTGCATGAGCGTAGATACAGTCTACCCAATCTCTTGCAAAGCGTGTAGGGATAAATATATTGGCGAAACGGATAGCCGCTCTATGCCCGCATAGAAGAACACCTAGATGACAAGCGTCTCAATAGACGGAATATCCCGCTAGGTACGCATAGAGAACAGAAACAGGACGGAGCTGATTTTGAGATTGAAGTCACCATCCTGCGCACGAACAAAAAACATCAGCGCGAAGAATTTTAGGAGCACTTTGGATTAACACCACCAAATCAAACTATAAACCGCAGGGAGGAAATCCTCGTTATCACACGTGATTTGAGTCAGTAATGACTGTTGTTTTGGATGGGTAGGGTGCATTACGAGCCTATGTGATCTCCTTCGGTGATCTCCACTTCAATCATTCAGTGGAACACATGAGAAGCGGTGAGTATGTTAAGAGTTGATTTTGTGCTTGATGCGATTGAAATCTAGACCTGGTGGTTTTTTCTAAAGGAGTAATGGAGGTGTCTAACTGATTGGATTGCGGACAATTTGACCTTTCCAGGCTCTGAAGAAGACGAATTGCCGAAATATCAGGTGTCAAATAAAGTTCAGTGTAACATGTAACACCTCGTGTTTGGCTTAAAGAAGAAAATCAGGAATTATATCCAATGTATGTCAGAGTGATTGGGTTCAATGCCAATAACGGCTCTCAGGCCAAATCGTCGACGGTTGCTTGCTGAGAGATAGATGCGTTGTGGCGTAGAAAGAGTGGTGACAAACATGACATGCCTCCGTAGTGTGACTGGTTGAGCATAGGCTTCGGAAAACTTGAAAGCAGGTTCGAGTCCCTCTTGTCGTCAAAGTTTTGCACATCATTCAACGTTGTTGAGTACTTCGTTTTCATTTATGGGCTAACACGAAGTCTCCACAAATGTTTAATGTGGCTAACGTTCCGGTGGTTTAGCATTCATCAAAGCCATAATGATTCACGAAGAGTCTCTGCAGCAGTTGTTGTTATTCCAGTGTTCACCACTGCATGAATGAATTTAGTGTCCCAAGCGCTGTCTTTTATAGAAGACTTCAACGACCCAATATCACTCGGCAGGTCTCCAGGATACAGGACGGTGCTTGGGCGATTGTCGACCAATTAAATGATTGTTCCCCGATGACAGTCCACCCTGCAGCAGTCAGATTCGTACTAGCTAACTTATGATAAAGTTAGCATTATATTGCGACATTCATCGAACTTCGGTTCAAACGATTGATATTGTGTAGATTGATTAAACGATTGATATATCCTTCTTAGGAGATAGCACGTGATACTCATGAAGCTACTTTCGTGACTGCAATGAGTCTACTGGGCCAGCATTCTGAGACATTCTCAACGAAGACGAGTTTCTTGAGCACTCGTAACACCATCGGAGTTTCCGCAGATCTGGATAAACATTGAATGCGAGGAAACTAGCATGTGCTGGGATCCGCACATTATATATTATGACTGGTCATGTAAATGAGTATTAATAACATTTTTTCACTTATTGATCGACTCGACTGCACTGTGAAAATTTTAGATGTTGTATCTGATAGATGCCATATTTACTAGCACATTCTCTCGACTTTTTGATAGAATTTCACAGCAAAGATATCGCCAGAATTAAGAAGTTTACAGTTAGTTCTGTCTGTCGGGAAATTAGCTGCCTTAATATTTTTTGTAGAAGTTTGGAATTCGAAATTGTTGATCAACTTTATCCATATCCGTCACCCAGTTCTAACCAACATATTCAGCAGCTAATACTATGGAATTCTTTATCATCGTACACTGAGGTGCGTTCGTAAAACGGATAATTCCCTCTCTTCCTCATAACCTGGATGCCTTTCGTATCATCCCGAAATGTCTGACCACACCATTGCACAGTAGAATCACCATTTGAGAGCAATCTAGATAATGTGACTTAGTTCTTCCTTGGCTAGATAAACTTCGAGTAAATTCAGTGACAGCAATTTTTATCATTACTTTATTGTAGTTTACTGATTGTAAGAGCACTTCAAGGACAATACCACGTGTTTATTTTTCACCAAAATAAATTCAAGAAAGAATGTTCAACACGTTGGCAACGACGTTGAAGTCTTGCTCGTCGCGCCGCGCCGCGTCGCGCCCGCCACCTACGCGGCGGCAGCAATGACGCTTGCAGTAGTTTTCTAATGAAATATTGGATATTTATCGTTACTAAAAAAATTATTCGCTCGCAGTAAATGATCGATATGAAAGAAGAGACATCTGTGAAACCTCTTGTTTTAGGAACAATGGCAAAATTTCCTTCCTAAAGCTTCGAATCTCGAAGGAAAAGGCAGATATGTAGTATAGGATGATCTTTCGAATTGTTACTAAACATCGTTATGTTATCCTATATATATATTCATTCATGCTTTGGTCATATTCATCTTTTATTAACTACATCAACAACCCATCTTCACACAAATCACACAAATGATTTTCAAATGAATGAAAGAAAGTGAATGAATGAACATAAATCTTATTCGCCTAAGAACAAGTGGCGACTCATGACAACTAAGAGCACTGATTCCTGTGCCCTACGTATTTCTTTTCAGTTGATTTTTCTAAAGACAATTTTTTGAGCCTCCTCCAGTTCCCATTTCCGCGATTCACCTCAACAAGATCATGGAGGTGGTTTACGAAGTTCATCAACACATGAGAGACATGGGCCGCCCCGTCCTTTCGGATGGAAAGACACAACGACTGCAGAAATGAAGATATGTCTTAGGCTTGTGTTTCAAAATGACCATGATACGATTGCCAAGGCTCTACGATTACTGGAGCAATAGCTCGCATCTTTCGGGTTTCTCCATAGCGTTGCATCTTATGTCGAGGGATCGCTTCTTCGAGATCATGACCCACTTGCATGTAAGCAACAATATGGGTCACGATGTGAATGACAAGTTATACAAATTAAGACCAATGCTGGAACCTGTCAATAAGAATTGTAAGGCCCATTCAAACCATGGGGAGACGTGTGCATCATGAGTCATGGTGCCATTCAGAGGCGAATCAAATTCCGCCTTTATGCACCTTCAAAAGAAACAGATATGGAAATAAAGCGATTTAAACTTTGTGGCGAAGGCGGGTACACTTACAAAACGATGGTGTACATAGGTGCTGACGCAAACCCGACACCGAACGAGCCACTTGCAAATTTTGTGGTAAAGGATCTAATGAAGAATCTTCTGAATGAATGAAGGCACCTCTTTGCCAATAACTGATATTCCAATGTCTCCGTAGCCGAGAGTCTGCTGCAAAGCAATACATACTTTACTGGAACAAGCGGAAAGAGCAGGGAAAGCTTGCCTAAGGAGGTCATGTAAGGAAAACTGCGCAAAGGTGAGTGGAAAGCCATGTAGAATCGAAATGGCGTTATGGTTCTGCGATTCAAGGACAGAAGAGACGTCTCACTGCTTTCAACAGCTCACGACACTGCCAAAAATCCCTACACGGACAAGTTTGAAGTCGTCGAGATGTACAATAGGAGAAAGTCGCTGGTGGACCAGACTGACCAGATAGCTGCCATATCACCATTCCTCAGAAGTACTAATAAATGGTTAGAGCATTTCGCTCGTTCTTAAGCTTCGTAATTTGGTCAGAGAAGATTTTGAATAACAAGGCGCTCTTTCTACTATAAGTACTTTTATAAAAATCTCTCTGGCAATAACTATCTTTCCTACCAATAAACTTTGCATACAATCAAAGTTTATTGCTAGGAAAGATAGCAAAAAAATTCCACTGTGAAGTTAAAACAACGCATCGTGAGGGCGAAACATTAAAGTTTCTCCTCCAGTATAACGTAGTAATGAGATTCTCTCAGGAACCAGGCTTACTATCAAAGCGGCGTTATTCAGATTATCGAATGACTAATAAAAACATCAATAAATCAGGAAAAATGCTACATGGAATCAGAAAAAATGTTTTTCCTTGTAGGAAGCATTTTTTTCGTTGAAACATAGATTTTTTTTAAAATGCTTGAGCATTTTCTCACTATAAACCATTCATAGAAGCCTTTTCTGCAACATTTTTTTTTATTTTGCATCACAATTATCATCCTATATCGATAGTTATCTTGGAATCGAAGTTTTACTTTGTAATGCCAAGAAATACCTTGTGAAATTGATAAAAAACGAACTCTGACTGTAAAACGTCTTCTTTTTCATTGTAGAACGGGCTATAGAAGTCTTTAACAAAGCAAACATATTGGGAGATAGAAAAGTATGGGTGAAAAAAGACAGAATTGAACTTATATAACAGCTGGAAATAAATTCGTTTTCACAATATTACTTTCCCGTTGAAAAACTTGGATGATTTTTCGATACATGGGTATTTTCTTAAAATATAGAACTTTTATCGAAGTTCCTCCTATTATAATTCATCATTTCATCACGACATATCCCCTCAGTACCTCAGATTGGCAAACAAACTACCATATTTCCATCGCAAAGCTGATAGTACAGACTCCTCCCTACCGCACACGCGCGGTGTGCGACGCTGGACGTGGGGCGTGGGTCACTGACGAGGAGGGCGAGACCTGCGAAAACACTGGTGCATGGCTCTGGCGTAACAACCTCGCTTAGGCTTTGAACATTCTTGTTTGAAATTATTCTGAATGTTTATTGCGAGGTTTTCGAAGCAGTCGATGCCATGGATCAATCTTATTTATCATCAATTTGACAATATGTCATATTTAATCAATCATCTCAGTTACTGCACTAAATTCCTGTGCTTGCCACACGAGTATTAGCTTAGTTCCAGATTAGCGACATCTCTTTCTTACGGATGGCAAATTGACGCTAATTATAGGACCAAATCACTTTCAAGGTATCGAAATGTTAGTGATTGCTCCACTTTATCGTCACCTTTATCCTGATCCTTAGACCATAAGGATAGCGGACAGAGCGTTCAGCATGTTATTAATAAATTCTATTGGGATTCGTAGTGGCATCTGGCTCTATCACGCACCGTAGATGTACGCAGACCTCAACTTGATTTGAACGTTGGAATTGAGCTTAATCCATTTAATTCGTTCAAGTGCAAAACCGTACCATCATTTTAGCGCTTGATTGAGACATATATGACTCAAAAGTACTCAAAGCTGCCCTTCCAAGTACAAACAGGCTTTTTCGACTCTTGTGAACTTCAATGACTGAGATGAGTGCTTCAGAATGTTAAGATCTTTGCCAACAAAGCAAAAAGAACTTGAGCAGCCATGTTGTGTCTCTTTATTTCTTTTCTCCATAATTTTATACTTCAAACAGCGAAGCGATTAAGCAACTGATGTTTGTCCTATAAGCATGATAGTGTCTATTTTTCAGTGTCGTTATTCTTTCGAGGAGGAAGCAACAGAGAAATGAGAGGTTTTTTGCTTGCAAGTATCTACATTTTTGTGTATGAAGTCCTCGTTTCCTCTAGGATAGATTCTCAACATTGTTCAGTTCGTAAACGTGCCGTCTAATGCTGCTCGTAGTTCTCTACGTGATAGAGCGATTGTTCTTACGTGACACAGTTCCTGGTAATTTAAGTGATAATGCTGGTAATTTTTCGGCAAAGTTCGCAGTACTCCACATGATAAAGTCCTTTTTAGTTCACAAGGAAATGAAAGTGCACAGTGTTTACACCTGTATAACTTTGTTTGTACTTCTCTACGTGATCGCATGTCATCTTCACTCTGATAGAATCATATGACCTGTGTACAAGCTAGAGTCCACTAAAGTTTTCTGTATTGGTCGATTCCGGTTTGAATATTCGTTTTCTCTTGCTGTTTTGATCATTTATGCAGCGCACTAGGTACATTTGTTGAAGGCTCTTATAGGTGCCCCTAATCAACTTCAACAAAGATCATAGCACATTTATTTATTTCTTAGTTTGAAAATCAGCATGTTGAAAGCATCACGCTACGCTAATATGCGGGCGTTAAACAAACTATTGTGTTGTACTCATGCCTTAAATTTTCAGAGTAATATTTTCCATCACAGACGGTGCTCCTATTTTGCTGTCTTCACTAGGCACAGTCATTTCTGCGGAGCTCATACTTGGACAAACAGCAAGTACATTTATTCGTGTTGCAGAAAGCTCTTTCAGGCATCGCGGAAATTGTAACAGCAATGTATCATTTGTATCCATAAAATTTCTATCCACTTATCGTAAAGGATTGATTACAGTCACTCAGTCTTTATTGTCTACGTTTGTGGCAAATTTACCTACACGTGCCTAAGGTCACTCATGCCTTGTAACTCAAGAGAGATATGATTGAGTTCATCCGAATTTAATGTCTGGTATACTTTTTGAGGTGTAACGATTTATTGATTATTCAGTCTTCAAAGTTTCGATAATCTTCGTAATTGCCAAATTCATTCAGCCTGTCCTCTCAGGTGACAATGAGATTCTGATTTTCCAAACCATGTTTTTTCTCCTTCTTTTCTCGTCCAAGCTTATACCTCAATCAGGGAAAAAAGTGAGCAGGCAGAATTTTTTCCAGAAACGCAGAGCAGTAATTTATTCCAGGGTCGCGTTTAGGCTAGGAAAAGATGATTAGAAAAAAAGTAGAAAATTCTACATCATTGAGACCTGAAATGTTCTCTAAAAATAATTCTTGTTCCGTTTATAGAACGTTGAATTGCCAGGGTGTTTTGCACTGGTCTATCCGATTGTAGACATACTGAAATGCTGACTCCACGGACGTGTCCTCTCAATGACCGACTATCTGATATCTTCGGCATAATTGGAATAAATCAATGACTTTTCTTCATTAGCAGTTCCGATAGTCATAACAGTGTTTATCAAATACTAGTAATGCAGTACTATAACGCAACAGTGCACTACATGCAGTAATGCTGCACAACAGTACAATAATAATACAATGGTTGACATTTCGGCAAGACTCGTCTTCTTCATAGCCTGGAGAGGCCAAACTGATCTGCAATTCACTCAATCACTTTCATGACCCTGACAGAAAACGTGAATATGCGATCTGAAACTTGGTTTTCACAATCTTACCGAAGCATATGGAACTGGTTGATCTGAGAAGATTGCAAAATGTTTCCTACAATTTTTCTTCACAGTTCCCCAAATGGTCTCGTTTTTCTTCAAGATGCACATTACTGTTTCTAAAGCATATAAATTCCCTCCGATTCCATAACGCCACTCTGTCATCGTTGTTTCATTTGGATCCATGAGTGATTCGAGATCTAGACTTTTCTAACAGTGATAACGTATGTGGATTTTTTCCTGTAGGGTGACTCAGAGTCATGACAACAAAATTATGCTTGAAATTATGACAGTGCCAGCAGGTCTACATTGGTTTAGATACAAAAGCACAGCCTGTTGGTGTGCACTGTACCACTAATGCTCTTAATATTAGTTTATGTTCTCAGAGGATCAAAAAACTGTGTTGTTGGAGCTGTTTGAAAATGTTTTACGAAGTCTTTTTTTGCAATACATTCCAACCGTTCAAGGAAATTCGTTGCATATACTGTATAGAATATTGTTTTTCTATTCTGTAAATGTTCAAAGGTGGACGATACCACTTCTCAGCCATCAGTAGAGAACTCTGAAAGGAAATTGTTTGATATTTCATAGTTTTTTGGGCAGTCAATTACAGGAAATTACGAAATCATGCGTAATTACGCGAGTCGGGAAGATTTTTTTGTTAGAAGACGGCAAAGTAGATACTACTGTCATTTCAATACCGTAATGATTATCAAATATGCGTGGTCATTTATTTAGAGAATGCCTGATAATCATTTCTTGAGCCACGCATGTGGTCTATTAAAAGAACACATGCAAGGCTCAAAGAAGGATCATCAGGCACATTGAAAGTTGAGCGTGGTCTTAAGTAAACACTCGAGACGAGAGATATGATATATTCGAAGTTTGTCCACTTTTTGGATACTCTGTGGGTCACCTTTTTGCAACGTCCTCACCGAATTGAATCTCACTTTTATTACGCAGATGTGCATTCTTGCTTCAGAAGAGCGTGCAGTGTTGTTAATTTCAAGTGACCGAAGCGTCCTCTTGCAGGGGACACTCTTCGCCGCCTCGCGCCTCACAACAGCGGGGAGTTTATATCGACACGCGCTGCATGGGAAATGTGGGAATTTGTACAGTAAAATGAAATTTTGAGGGGACGGTATCGTGATTGAGTGATAAATTATCACTGGAGAAATCTCCATTGGAGGTTTCTTGGTGTAAAAATCGCGCAAGTGTCGAAAAATTTCCCTAGGTTCCAGCGAGTAGACCATTACTTTCAAAAAGCAATGTTTTCTCAGTATTTACTGACCATTTTATCTTATGTCATCAATGCTTTTGTACTCGCTCGATGATTTGGGTTAGCCTGATTTCAACACCAATTTCGGTGTTTGGAGTGAACTTCATAGCACATTTTGCTAATAAAAAAAAAATTCATTTTGCTTACGGAGTACGTGGCGCAAACTTTACCGCTACAAAGAGTTGTGTATTGTTAAATAGACTTCAGTAAGATTTTGTTTAGTGAAAGAATGTCTATGTGTTCTACAATGGTCCGTTTCCATTGACTTCCAACTTTGTGGGATGCAGACGCATTCTATGCGATGAACACATGCTCCTTATGATTTTTGCGGGAAAGAGCTTTTTCATCAGTCTACTAGTGAGCTTTCAATAGCTTGAAAACTGCTAAATTCAGACACTGGATTTGGGTATAAAGAGAATTCTATTCTATATTTTAGCATTTAAAACAGAAGAACATCTGCTTGTGGAGTGATGACCCTGTTGTCCCAACTTTTCAGCGGATGCTTTAGCACTTATGTAACTGAATTTGGATTTGTGGAAAACTTTGTCTTTACAAAAAGATAGAGTTTGATTGTTGGGGCTTCTTTATATGCATTTCAATGAAGAGAACGCGCAGTTGTCCTGAAAAGTCCTTTTTTTCGAAAGCGGAAGCATCAATTGAGAAAAGAGCGCATTTCTAACCGTTTATTCACATCTCCTTTAACAGGTGTTGTAGATCGGAATTGGACTAAATACAGAAGTTATTTCGAGGACATACGAAATGGAATGAGTAGTGCACGTGAAATTAATGCCCATAGACACCGACAAAGTTTCTAGCGATGAACTATGTTCACAGTCGAGAATGAGTGAATATATGAAAAGATATTACCCATAATGCTAGGTTGAGAAAAAAGTTCCTTAAACCGACAAACAATCCAAACTTCATGTTTGTTTCGCGCAGTATCGATCATTATAAATTCATGGGACATCTCAGGAATATTTCATTGAGAAACTCCCACGGCAATGCTAGTTAGCCACTGGACCGAGTCAACGATGCGTTAAAGGAAAGGCAACCCTACATTGCTTTGTGAAAATGCACGCGGTTTCAGCGAGTCAATGTCAAACTTCACCTCACAAAGAAGACTAAGGAAAAATTTGATAAACTAAAGGGAGTCCAGGTCTTGCGGCGCACAGCCTACAGTCCGGATGCTGCGCCGTCCGATTTTGGGTCTTTTCCGCAAAATGGAATATTTTCTGTGTGGACGCCGATTCGAGAGTTTGACATCAAGTTGAAAAGGCATGTCAGGAGTTCTTTGATTCAAAGCCCAAGGAGAGGTACTGGCATCAAATTCGGAAGCTAGTGGATCGTAGGCAAAGATTTTGAATAATGATAGTTTCCGCTTTGAAGAATAATTAATATTGTTTCTAATGAATTCATGTATAAGCTACAAATTTCAGAGTGTGTTAAGGAAATTTTTTCTCAACACAATAGATTAGATCGCAGTTTCTTCCGTAAACCTATAATAGTTTCAACTCCTTAAGTGCACTGATTTTGAGAAGTTGGTGAGTTTCGTCGATGAATTGGTATTGTATAGATTGTGGAGCACAATTTTGGCAAACAAATCATTGTTTCGCAACTGCCTTGGCGTATTCAACCAGAAGAAGTCTTATTGAAATCTCTTCTATCATACTCAAACGATTTAATGACGATTGAACACTTTGTAGTGGCGACGAAAATCAGAATTATTCAGAAATCACCATACTATCATTGTAACGCCCCGCGCGATTCCGCCGCTTACCGCATGGAGAATCAGTGTAGGAAACGGGTTGAAGTGTTCAACTCTGATGTCATGAGTTAAGAGCTTTGAAGGTTCTATCAAGTCTCAGGTACCGATCTGGAGGAATTTGTTTCCAACACGGAGAGTTAAGAGGTGACCATTATGTGAAAAAGAAAATGATCAGTGGTTGGTGTCAATCAGGTCATCTTCATTGTTAATCTTAGCTCACTGACTAAAGCTTACTCGGGTATGGAGTAAAATGTCAACATAAATAGACCGATTCACATGGCCTAAATTACAAAGGTTTCTTCACTTTCAAAACTCTTTTTGTTAAGGTGTTTCGCCATGGCCATAGGGGTCCAATACGAGACATGACTTCTGCCAAATCCTCAGTGTACTATTACAGAGGCAAAGGGAAACTCACCAACGTTAGTTTCCTGCTTTTCTTCTTATTACATGATGCAATATTTCCGGTTAACCAGTCTTTCAACTTTTCTTCAAACTCTATTATTGTAGTGAGTTGATGTTTGATTTATTGGTTTGCATAATCTGACTTCAAATCTTGTGCGCTCTCTGCACGTCTATCCAATAACTGGAAGATAAACGAAGGGTGATTTTGGATCACTTTAACAATTATTTCCAGTTTGAAAACCTACTCATGAGTATACGCAATACCAAGAACAGATTCTTATAAGTTAGAGGTAGATATTCACTCGCCAGAAGCGATAAAACTAATGGATGTAGCACTTTTCCAGTGAACAAAAACCCTAACACATGCCATCTTTCGGACAGGCCACTTGTATGGAACTCTAGTTGTCCAAGCTTATACGACAACAGTTGGGACGGTGCTTAATAACTTAAAATGATCCTGATTATAATTATCTGCTCGTTCTTAGCACCTATGAAAACATTTGTGATTTTAAGGTCGACCATTATGGCCCTTGACAATCTTATTATCAATGATACAATGTGAACATAAGAAGAAACAAATATCACAACACTTATTTTAAATTTTGAAGGATTTGGAAGCAACAAACGATAGTAGCTTTAATAAGGTTATAAAGGGATTTAGAAGTCTCGCTGTCAACTAGGTAACGTCTGGAAAACACGTACCCATATTAATTGGGACCCATCCAATAGAGATTGGAATTATCGTGAAAAATCTCGCTCATCAGAGGAGCTAGATAATTGTTTTGATTCTGAATGAAAAACAGTCAGAGTAGATAAGATTCACCCGATGAGATACCAAAAGACGACTGGCTTCCATTCTTGAACGTGCAAATAAGCTTAAGTGGGAGCGGTCTACATAAGAAGTAGGTACGAAAGCCAAGTAGTAAGAAGTCCTGATTCACTATCTCCTTCGCACCCCTCACATACGAAGAAGGGCGTAGTAAAAAACATGTTTCGAACATCAGCCAAGTATGTTACAGGGGAGGAGCAGAGAATAGAATCCGTGAATTGACGAACGGGAAATAGCACTTCTAATGGATTACGAATTTTAGCCCCTCGGGCTTAGGTTCAGAGGAAATACTGCGCCTCCGAACGAAAAACTTAATCGGAAGGAAAGTCGCCGTTTATCCTCCCGTTCTTTGTCAAATGCGAGCATTAGTACAGCTATGAAACGCTGTTGGAAACGAGCGGGTTTTTAGAGCATTGGTGCCCATTATTGAATTACCATCGAATACTCTAAAACGCTAACTAGTTCGCATTCTCTTATTAGGGACTCTCGTTTAACGAAAGATGTGAAATATGTCCTAACGGCAGGGAGACGGTGATTGCATGAGCGAGGTACAGTCTACCTAGTCTCGTTGCAACAGCGTGTAGTTGATAATATGTTGCGAAACGGGCAGGCCCCGCCCATGCTCGCATAGAAGGAAACACCTAGCTGACAAAGGTTAAATAGCCGGAACACCCCGCTAGGAAACCGCATAGAGCACAGAACGCACGACGGGAGCTGATTTGATTTCGAAGTTTACCATCCTTGCGCAGAGCAGAAAATATCAGCGCGAAAGTCTTGGATAAATGCGAAACCATAAATCGCAGGGAGGAGAGAGAAGGAATGCTTTGATATCACTCGTGATTGGAGTCAGTATATAAGGACTGTTGTTTTGATGGGTAAGGAGCTTACGAGCCTATGTGATTTCCCGGTGATCTCCACTGGGATCATTCAGTGGAAACACATTATAAAAGCGGTGGGGATGTGAGAGTTGATTTTGAGGCTTGATGCGATGAAATCTAGGTCTGGTGATTTTTCTAAAGGAGTAATAAGGTGTTTGACCTGATCGGACTTGCGGGACAATTTGACCTTCCAGGCTATGAAGAAGGCGAACCGCCGAAATGTCAGCTGATGAAATAAAGTTTATGAAACACCTAGTGTTTATCAAAAAAGAAGATCAGTAATTATCGTGAAGATCAAAGAATTATTAATTGTAACTCACGATACCAGGAGTCAAAAATTAGAAGGGAGCTTTCCAATAATTTAAAGTTCTATAAACAGGATAGACAGCATCGTTAGAAGCAAAGTATTTTTGTATAAGTGATGTCACTTTGTTCAAACTTACGTTGTGCGCGACATCCGATACTAGCTGTTCAAAAAGAAAGGATTTCTTCTCGTAGAAGAAAGAAAAATTAGGCACTTGGATGGGTAATTTCTTGGTTCCAGAAAGGCCTGGAGCTTGTTTTTTTTGAGGTAAAGGGATTTGTTTTGGTAGGCAGCAGAATATCATTCTAAGTAGCATTCACTACTTCACTATTCTCCGATGTTTTAGCAAGCGGAAAGTTTGACTGTACCTATAGATATCTCAAAGAAAAGCTTCAATATAACCATAAATGTCGGATCTGCGCATGTTATAGAAAACTGAGTTTACGTGGGAACTTCAGAATTTTACACAAAGTGACAAGAGACCCATTAGCGGATGAATCAGTGAGATAATTTTGCAACCGGACAACGTTGAGTTCAAAAGTCAATGACGGCTCCCCTTGCGCTCCGCTATGAACGACATTTGATGAATCTTAATGGCATTCGGCGAACATAGGTATGAAGCGCACAGCTGATGACTATAAACTCGCAAATAATCTCAAAAAAGAATTCTGCGACTAACTCTTTAAAGACCTCTTACGTGACGTGTGGTTCATGTTGTGTTTCTCGAGCGAGCAAAACGTACTGAAAAAGTCTTTTTGAGTAGCTAAAAGGGTGTATCAACAGTGTGATCACCTTTGAGATCATTTGGTCACCAAGAGATGAGGTGTGGGTGTCTGCAGAATGTTGAAATGCTACAGACTTTCTTGGAAAATGATTCTGAAAACCAATTCTACGAAGCAGATGTTTTTCCTCACCAATAACAAATTGGAATAGTTTGTTCGCTGAGGTGGATCTTTTACAAAAGGGTCTGGATCAAGCACACAAATTAGGACTCAGCTTACGACGCCGTTATGTTGAGAATGGATTTCTGGATGCTCGTTACCTTCCATCTGAGGTGAATTTGAAGAACAGTATTTTGTTTTTTGAAGGAAATGGTCACAGTTCATGGTGAATCTCGAATTTTTGAAAATTCTCTCAAAAAATTTGATTGAAATCAAATGTCTTCCAGAAACTGCGGATAAGGTAGTAGCTTATAAGACAAAGGACTGAAACTTTCTTTCTTCTAGTTTGTACGAACTGCTTTCAATTCACGTTTGATAGAACGGAATGATTAAGTATCTGAGCAATATTCCTAAGAGAATTGAGTTGTGAGCAAAAGCACGATTTCAGGCGGGAATCGAACCCACGTTTCATCTTATCCGGGACGCGTGCTCCACCACTACACCACTGAGGCACATTTGCCCGACCACTCATTCTCTTAGGAATATTCAAAACATCATAAAAGTGCGAAATGCACTAAAAAAATACTATCAATATCGAGTATTGATAATGGAATAGCTGTCAGCTCAACTGGGTTTATAAAGCGAAATCGCATACCCGACCAAACCTGTCAAAGGTTGGTGGCTGATAGCTAACATTGAGATGTTGCAGAATGAGTGGTCGGGCAAATGTGTCTCAGTGGTGTCGTGGTAGAGCACGCGTCCCCGGATAGGATGAAACGTGGGTTCGATTCCCGCCTGAGGTCGTGTTTTTGCTCACCACTCAATTCTCCTAGGAATATTCAAAACATCATAAAAGTGCGAAATGCACTAAAAAACACTATCAATATCTGAGCAATATAAAATAGGGAAAAACATTTTTAGGTGGAATTCAGGAGTAGCGCCTCGAAAAGATGCCTTATGACGGCCTCCGCCGCTGCTTCGGCTATGTTCAATTTGACCGAGGAAGGCCATCCAACTAATGTCGCTATATTTACCGTGCCAAGAGAGGAAGACTACGTTTGTTGACAGAACCTTTTTCAAAGATCTTTGTTATTCAATTCTTTATCTACATTCTAATGAGATTGTCATCGTACATGAACGAACACTACTACCTTTTGGCATATTTTTGAAAAATCTGTATTGAGAAACAAATCCCATCGAATTGAAACCCCATTGAATAATGATCGTTGAAGCTTTCTACCAGATCATACCGACTGAAATGAGAATTCATTTCGTTGTCGTTTCCACTAATTCCTCTAATACTCTTGATGCTTGAAATGTGTGCAATGACTTACGAGGCGCAGTACATGGTGAAGTAGGTCTCATTATTCCAGACACATGTACATAGGCTAATTCCCTCCATGTGCATTATGTCGGGTTACGTTCGAGCTTTTGGCCAATCTTGTGTGCTATTTTTGAGCTCTATATGAAAACCCTGAACATCTTTCTATATCGCAAATTTTTAATCTACTGTTTTTTTCTTGTTCACAAATCCGACTCAAATTTGCGGATCCCCTTCTTAATAGTGCAACGTTCAAAAGGATATGCCCATGGATGGTTGGAGAAAAATCGTAGTGAAGACAAGAATGTTTATGAAGTAAAAGTCTGTGACTCTCAATTACATCTGCTGACATCTGCAGGCAGCAATCCATACTGATCTCTTGAAAAGTTCTTATTGAAGTCAATATATCCGAAATGCAAAACTGACCATTATTACTCCTAATCACTGCGTTTTAAGATCTGCGTCCCACGAATTCGATGTCCTTTCGTTCTGAACGAAATGAAGGAATTGTGGGTGCCGTCGATCAGCTTACAGATGTGGTAAGTTATTTGAGTGTTCAACATCATCTCTTTCGCCTTATCAATCGATTCATTTACAGGATGACATTCTCAATAAATTGTATGCGCAGGAAGCAGAGCGCCTCAATTTCACACACATAGTCGGGAAGGATCGCATACAAAATTTTGAACCTATCTTTTTTGAGGTGTTTAGTTTATAGTGATGTTCATGTCTTTAGAATAGTTAGTACTGACAAAAATTTAGAATGAAGTTGGTCTGGCTGTTCCACAGCGGTTCAATGAAGAAGCAAAGAGAGAGGCTGATTATTTGCTCGATGTGGTAATTTCAATCGGACATTTTTCTACAAAAGATTGGAAAAGCGACTCTCACTATAGCTTGGGGTAGAAGTATACTCTATTTTATCAACGGTCCTTTTCTGGAAGCTTCGTTAAGTATGGTAAGCGAAGTGTCAACGCATTCGTGAGGGAGTGTACCTTTGCGGGTACATGACTTCTGAAGACTTTCTTCATTGGAAAGGGACTCCAAAGACTTTGAAGATTGGTGTGAAAACTGAAATTTTGACGATTTGAATAATGCGCTGTGTTTTTGAAAGGCTCAAGTTGCTGCGTTGCGGCAACGAAATTTAAATTTTGTCCAACACTCTAGTTGCTTTATTGCTCAACTGAGGTCTGTGTACGGCTTTACGCTAGATTCATAAAAGTCATTCAATAGGTCAGATCTCAGAGACTGTGATACTTGTTTTGATTTCCAAATAGAATACCACAAACGAATGATCTATAAAAGTGTGTTTAGTTAGGGGAACAACCACATGTCAAGAAATTACTTATGTACAAGGTTAACATATTTTTGTGGAAGGAATCATTTAGAATGTTAGTATATAATTTTCCATTTTGTCTGCGTTTATGTAGTCATCTACAGCTTTTATATTATTGATTCTGATAATTCCAAAGAATCAATTTGAGCCACGCATGTCGTGTGGTCTGTTAAAAAAGGGATGACTTATAGAGCCCGAAACACGTATTTCGACCTTGCAGTCTCGTTAGTCGAGCAGTTACCCTCTCTCTTCTTTTCCTAATCTCTGTTGGTTCTCCAGTCTCCACACTAAGAGTTAGCGGCGACAAACGGTTTACACTCTTTGTCCAAACCACACTGACCAACAGACCACATGACATGCGTGGCTCAAAAATGAATCTTTGGCAAATTGAAATTTGAGCCGTGATCTTAAGAAAAAACTCAAAACGAGTGATTCCGACAAAACTATGTTATATGAAAAAACCTCCATAGGGTAATCCAACAACGAAAAAAAGAAAACGCATTGCTTTTGGTTTAATCAGTCCGTTGTTGAATTTCACGCCTAGTTTCAGTAGCAGTTATATAGTTTGATTTTGATTTCACCAAAAATTAATCGTTGCAAAGGACGGATTCTTAGCAAAGGAAGTCCACAAGCTCATTTAAAGTAGAAAAAGCTCGGTTACCTTGAAAATCTCTAATATTCTATTACGGAACTTACGTCCTTTGGATGAGATAACAACGCATCTCCAACTCTTTCTCACATTTTTTGCGACGATATTGTAAGAGTACAATTGAAAAATTTCCTACAACGTGCGATGGTCTGAAGAAAATCTATGAATAAAGAGGATAAAGCTCTCTGAGGTATGCGCCATGTATACGTCTTCAATTTTAACTTTAAGGTGATTGAAAGCATATCTGGCCTTTACAATGACTCGTGGTGGCCTTCCGCTGAACCGAATCAGTGCTGCTTATCCTCCCAGACTAGTCTGAGACCAGTGTGGTACCAATTAACCGACCCTCGAGGGATGGATGGCTTGGTGAGCCATAAACGCGAGATCGAAACATTGACCTCGTATGCGACGCACAGCACCTGTAACCACTGAGCCACATGCGCTCACAGTTCAAATATTCTGTCAAAAATGATAAAATTTAGTTGAATCCAATCTCCACCACTAACACTAATGCTTCCCTAATTTTTGGATAATTTGTGAATGCTATCGAAGAAAAATTTGATATGTAAAACTGGTGATGATTGGCGATTTTTTTGTAATTCGCGAATTTGTAATTTGAAATTGGTAGTTATAGGTAGTAATCTGACGGAGTGATATCTCAAGCGTAAGGCTGGTAAGGTAAAATCTCCGAAAACCTCCCATCTCAGCTCTTTAATGTTTTCGATCGATTTACGACATGAGGTCGAGCGTTGTCATGCAGCAAAATTGCAAAGCATGCATGAAAAGGACTGCTAAGAGGTCTTCGCGAAGTTCAAGCCGGAAAGAACAGCCTGGATCACCAGTCGCGCTTGAGCCGTCCACAAGCACCTCAATTGATTCTGCGCGTCGTTGCACTAGCATTTTCTCCTACTCGCCATTAGTGCATGAGTAGCAAGCAAACCAGCTCCCACGACAGCTCCGTCTCAATGAAAGTTTAGGTAAGTTATGTGCCAAATTGTTTGCAAGAGAGGGTGCAATTAAGCAACACCAAAATCGAGAAAATTCAATTACTTGTGGTTGACAAATCTGCAAAGTGAAATTTTTCGCAAATGGCGTTTCTCGGCATACAATAGCGGATATCTTCAAAGCCATGAATTTTTAACGCACTATCAGCCAAAAAATTTATTTTTTTTTAGTTATGAGGAGACAAGTGAAAAACCGATCTCATTTGTTAGCGAGGAAGCTGAGAATTGAGGATACAGCCCCACTCCGCCAGTTTTTCAAAACATCCTTCTATAACGCTTCAAACTCCACACGAAACTATGCCTTAGACGCCATATTTCTCGCCACACATATCATTTTCCTTGGGAATATTAGCAATCATTCGGTATCGTAATCGAATCTAATTACAACGCTGTGCTTATATCCTGAGAAGACCGTATCTCTGAAACACAGCACGTAAAACAAGTCCAAATTCCATCTGCGATTAAAACCTCTTTGGCAAATCCATGTGCGTGTGCGTGGGGCTGCCACATGAACTGCTGCGGCGATACTTCTTTACGCGCTCATCACCTGTCACCTGTCACCTATCGTCCCGTTGATCGTCGAGTGACTCAAGCGAGTACCAGCAACTCTTCCATTTTTCCCTATCGCGTGCAAGAGTAGCCCAGTGGGTCCTCCTCGCTCTAGGGATTCGCTGAGCATCATATCTTTCTTCTATCGCTTTCGTGAAGAAATCGGACCAGCGGGTCAGTGGTCTTCCTTTAGAGCGCTTGACGTCCCGAGGAATCCAGTCGGCAACGGCTCTCGTCCATCGGTTGTCGTTGAAGCGCATCACGTGTCCGGCCCACCTTATTTTCGATATCCTAGTGTGTGGAACGGCGTCTCTGATCTTTGATAGCTGACGTAGGTCGGAAATTTGGATCCTTTCTCTGATTTGCGAGACCTTAGAACTCTCGACTTTTATAACATTAACGTGAAGATATTCAACGAGCCGATCGTATTCTTCGTCGATGTTGTCGACAACGGTATCTTCCCAAGAGCCGACTTATGATTTGAATACATCCCAGTTTATGGCAGTTCTGGGACTTCGTTGTTTGAATTTAGCGGCTTTCTCTCCTCTCCTCGAAAATCGGAACGTTGCGCGAAGGAGGCGATGGTCTGATCCCGTGTAGAACTTAGGAACAACAGCGACGTCGGTCAGGCAAAACCTCCGATTTACTATGATGTGATCTATTTCCTTATGGTACTCTCCATTGGGAGACTCCCACGTCCATCGCTGAGAAAGAGGCTTTTGGAATTGCGAGTTACCATGGATGGTTTGGGATCGTCATGATAAACTCAGATAGCCCCTCACCCTGTTCATTCCATTCTAGTCCGTGGGTCCTTATGTGACGTTCTTCAGACGTTCTTCTAGGTCCAATTTTTGCGTTAAAATCTCCGACAATGACCTTAAAGAATGTATGATCTTCTCTGAAGAATTTTTCGAGGTCCATATAGAACGCTTCGACTTCGTCTTCGTCATAGCTTGATGTTGGTGCGTAAGCAACGAAGATGGTCAAAGCCGGCATAGAACCACATCGTTTCAACCGTAATTGTCCGATACGGTTTGTTAGTTGTTCAAACGAATCAATGCTCACGGTCAAATTTGATGACGAGGACGCCAACGCCGCCGACGCCTCTGCGATCGCATGTACCAAGGAACAGTTCTTCTCCGGTGTCATAAACAACGTGAAGAGGATGGCGCCTTCTCGCCTCAGCCAGGCCAATGACGTCGTGCACTATCCTTCTTGCTTAAATCAATAGATCTTCTACAGCGGATTCGTGAGCAAGGGTTCTTGCATTGTAGGTACAGATCGTCATTTTAGTCCGTTTCGATCTTGGCAGCCTAGTTCGGCCCTGAGATTTTAGCAGCCTCTCCGTACTCGTCCTACCTGGCGCTGCCGTACCAGGGGCTCTTTCGGGGTTAGGGGAATGAGGCCCATATTTGTTGCTGTTTTTGGCATTTCGATACCCAACGTATAGCTTGCCAGGCTCTAAACGTGGGGCTGGGTACTCCGACTAGCTTGCCAGTCTCTCTCGGAGGAGCGGGAGGAGCTTATTTCTTGGAGGCGACTCCTAACCGCCTCCCATGCACTTCCCAGACGCTTGATTGCAGGCTTTTGGCCGACTTGACTCGTAGAAATAGAGTTTTTGTCAAGTCGGCGCTGCAGAAGCAGGGAGCTCGTCCCCTGAATCCACCTGCGTCTCTGGGAAGCACACGGTCGCTTTTGGTTCGCGTTTATTCCCCTATCCACCACCTGGGGACGCGCCACGTGCCCTCGCGACTAACCGGGCGGGATCTCTCAAAGAGGAGGTCCGTGGGGCTCTGACATAGCTACATCGAAATGCCTCTACAGCACGTGATATTGTGTTATTATTATAAATAACGTCTCCCCGTCCCTGCTAGAAAGTAGGGTTCAGTTTGGGGCCGTGGGCCACTGATGAAGCGGGCGACACCGCGAAACGTACGCATGACTCTAGCGCAACAACCTCGAAAAGGCTCTAAACATTCTCACAGACTAAATAAAGTGTTCAAAGCGAGGTTTAAAAACAGTCGACGAGATGGATTTCTTCACTAGGTAGTCGTTCTACGTTGTGTTCGATTTGCCGTTTATGGGCCCATTGCTTCGGAGATTTGAGCGATGGGCAAAAATACGGCCTCAGGCTCGAGTCGAACCCGCGTTTCATCCATCGCGGGGACACGTGCTACCACTACACCAGCGTGGTACCGTTGCGCCATCACTCGCTCTTCACCATCTCTATGTTAGCTATCAGCAACCAACCTTTTACAGGTGCGGTCACGTATGCAATTTCGCTTTATAAACCCCGTTGAACTGACAGCTGTTGTGACATGAGTGGTGGTGCAAATGTACCTCGGTGGTGTAGTGGTAGAGCATGCGTCCGCGGTATGGATGAAACGCGGGTTCGACTCGCGTTTGAGGTCGTACTTTTGACCACCACTCAGTTCTCTTAGGTATATTCGAAACACCATAAAACTACGAAAAAATGCAGCAGAAACACTAGAAATCTGGACTCTATTTTGTCAGGTTTTTTGGTGGGTGTCCTAACAGCCAGGCTCCGACATGTGTTAAGTGCGCTCCACGGACAACTGCTGACCCAGATCACTACGGAATTATCGCTCACTGTCAACGGTCCGCTACCCTACTATTTACCTGCTTCTTTGTTTGTTTTTGTTTGTTTGTTTATTTGTTTACCTATCTAGTTATTGTTTATTTACTTTCTACACAGTCCCTCATCACAAATTCTGTGTGGATCCGAGCACTTCTTGCATTTGATGCGGTTCGCGGTGTTCATCGTTTCGAAAATCTTCGAATAACCCACGTGTTGCTTCGGCTGCTGCCTGAGGATTTCGCCGTCTCTATGAATTCCCCAGAATTTCGATCGAGACGATTTCCCTCGGAATCTTGGAGGAAGCCGAGCCTTGCTGCTGATGCATCGCCTCGTCAGCCCACCCCACTACCTCGCCCAGCGGGGTTTTCTGTGTGGTTCTCAAGTGTGTTTCTTCTTTGTAACGTCCATTAACTGTACGTATGTGCAGGAGTATGTGAGCGCATCTGGAGCAGTGGTTAGAGCTGCCCTGCGTCGCACACAAGGTCGATGGTTTGATCTCGCACAGAGTTCACCAAGCTATTCTTCCCTTCTGCGGTCGGTAAAGAGGTACCGGACTTATTTGGTTGGATAAGCAGCACAGACTCGATACAGCCAGAGGTCACCGCGCGTCGTTCTAAAGGCCAGATTCGCAGAATGGAGTGGAATGCATGGCGCATCCCTCGGGAACTGATCGACGCTAAGAGCTTTATCCTTTATTCTTTATGAAGAAGTATGTATAGAGCTCTTCGAGGTGTTTCTACGGCTAGGTGCCAGGCGAGATTTTAGTCGTTCGGTGCCGTTTTTCTCTTCCCGTTTTCTTTTCTCTCTTTGAGATTTCAAATTTCGCGCCAAGTACCTATTTCCGAACCCTTTCGGGACGGCACTTGATCGGTCGCACAGCGCAGCGCGCAAGAGGCGCGCGATTTTCGTTTTTCAGTTAGGTTCTTTTCCTCCAATTAGGATGGGGGAACTTTCGGTTTTTTGCAATATTCTGATACTTCATGATTTTCTCTACATGATCATGCGTTTTTTGCGTATATATAACTTTTCTGAACGACAAAAACTCTGACTGTGAAGCGTGATCCATCCAAAAAAGCAATTAAACATCGAATTTTGAGATTTGAGCCATCGAATGACTTGTAATAGTTTGGCGAAGAGTCGTATACAAGCTTCAGGCGAGCGAATAAAGCAAGCTGAGTGTGAAACATAATTTTGTTTTCGATGCTACAACGTAATTAAAAGGCTTCTTCAAAATTCAATCATATTATTGAAACCGCGAAGATTTGAACTTTGAATGATTGCCAAATGTCTAAGAGAAACGTTTTGTTCAGCGAGAAAGGCCTTCGATCAATCGTGTACCTCGTCTGGTACACGACGTTGGTCTCTTAGGGGTTAATGAATATTGATTTTTTCAGTAAGCCATGCCATCAGCTGCAAAGACAAAAAGCGGGACGGATATTTCGTGCCCCGACAGATCAGGTAATGTTGAAAACGTGTCGTTTCTTCATCTCAAATCTCTTAAATATGATATTTCACCCTATTTTTCCAGGCAAGGAAGCTTGAAAAGTCGGGGTTTTTTTCTTCATCTTGTTGAATTTTTACTCTATTGTTAGATGTATATTGTGATGTTGTGAGAGTGGAGCGTACGGCGCAGTGGTTAGAGGTGTTCTGCGCTACACCACGTCATCGATCAATTGATGGTCGATGGTTCGATCCCCGCTCAAGGCTCACCAAGCCTGCCATCTCTGCGGTGTCAGTGAATAAGATTGTCTGGGAGAATGCGGCCCTGACTTGTTACATTAGTAGCGCACCGAGAGTTATTGGAAAGGTAAAGTATGCATTCAATCACCTTCAAGGATGCTACGAATGGAGACGAATGCACGGCGCATCTCTCATGAATGGATCAGCGTCAAAAACTTCGTCCTTCATTTTCTTTGATACCTAAAAGTGCACATCAATCTGCTAAAAATCTTCTTCTGATTAATTGAGACGTGTTTTAGTTGTTGGACTCGACAAACCCCAATTCCATATCGATGTTCTCAAGATAAAGCAAAGGGTAAGTAGTCGAGCATTCGCATACTTCTGTGGTCTTGTTTGAAATTCTTCCCTTTTTCCGAATTAAGTTAAATTTGAGGTGTTTTTTTCCAGAATTTACTTTTTTAGACGATCATGGAAATGATAAATAAGCGACGTGCAGTGTAACAAACGTTAAAAGATGAAAAAGAGCTGAAAGAATTGAATGAGAAACTACAACACTATTATTCCGATTGCAAAAAGCTACAAGCCCTTGCTGGTATGTCTCTGTATCTCACAGTTCTGCGGATTCAAACGAATTCGTGGGGGTCTTGTGAAAAGTTCTCACTTTTGATCGACTAGAACCTCACAGTTTAGACCTTTTAGGCACTGAAATTACGTTTTAACTATATATCCAGAAATGTTGAGTGACATGGAAATTTCTGAACCTCGAGATAAGTGAGTTTGATTCAGTTGTCGCTTGAAACCTTCAGACTGTAAGGCAACTAGTCCTGGGACTGATGAGGGACGAACATCACACTGGTTACAAAGTGTTTCCATCTTTCCTAGTCTTGCTTTTGTTTGTGAAGCTCATCAAACTACAACTGATGTTTCAGTTCCCGACTTTGATGCGCCAAAGTTCCAGAAGTATGCACCTGTCATGCCTTTACGACAACGTAAGCTAGTGTGGTTATACGCTTTACTTTATTTATCCCTCTATCTTCAGTAAAAGTCACCGCCATTTTAGCGCCAGGTCCACCTCCCGGACCTGTTCCACCCAGGTTCAATCCAATGGGAATTCCAATGCCTCCTATGCCAGTTCCATCAAACAATGGTAGGTGCCTTTCTAAAATCTTTGCCTTGGGTTCTTGCAATTTAGCGAACTATAATGTCTGGTGTCTCATTGGTTAAGAGCCGCATTCTATGTGGCCAGTTTTAGTAACACAATAAGGATGTAGTAGGATAAGTTTGTGGCATGAATCGGTTTAGACGCGCTCGTGACCGTTTACATTTGTAGTATATCTCGGCAAAAGATACATTTTATAGCTCATAGTTAATCGGTTGAAATAAAAACGATCAGGATATCGATTCTTCGCCAACACGTTTTCCTATAATAGCACATTTCACCTGTCGTTCCGTTAATCGTCGAGTGACTCGAGCGGGTACCAGCAACTCTTCCATTTTTCCCTATCGCGTGCAAGAGTAGCCCAGTGGGTCCTCCTTGCTCTAGGAATTCGCTGAGCATCATATCTTTCTTCCATCGCTTTCATGAAGAAATCGGACCAACGGGTCAGTGGTCTTCCTTTAGAGCGCTTGACGTCCCGAGGAATCCAGTCGGTAACGGCTCTCGTCCATCGGTTGTCGTTGAAGTGCATCACGTGTCCGGCCCACCTTATTTTCGATATCCTGGCGTGTAGAACGGCGTCTCTGATTTTCGATCGTTGACGTAGGTCGGAAGTTCGGATCCTTTGTCTCATTTGCGAGATACGAGATACTCCTAGCATCGACCTTTCGACTGCGCGTTCGATAACGGCAAGTGATCTTTCATCCTGCTTACGTAGCGACCAGGTTTCTGCTGCATACGTTAGGGCAGGGAATTGTCGAGTCGAAAAGGTGGGCACGGAGTCGGATGTTCTTTGTCCTCTTCACTACATCTTCGATGCTCTTAAACGTTCCCCAAGCCGCTCGTTTCCTCCTGCTCAACTCGGGCTAGGTCGTTCATAGCACAATAGCACATTTATATTGTAATATATTCACGTTTCCGATTGGTGTTTAGCTCGCTGTTTTCTTCGAGAAAGATATCATCTATGAACACCCTTGAATTTTTTGAGAAGCTTCAAAATTTCTTCCATAAATTCTCCATGTTTTTAACTTATCAAACAACTCATCAACTGAACGCAGGCGAGGCGGTGTCTGTGATATGTCTAAATTCTGGCTGAAGAAGCTTCTATGCTATATCATTTAGGTGTTCAAATGGATATGATAAATTATTGAAAATTTGCTCAATGAACGTGCCCAAAGTGAACATTTCATCTTTTGAAGAAATTTAACTAATCCCGTAAGGGTTTGCATAGTTTTCTGCAGATTTCTTTAAGTTTCAAATGTTCTATAACTTTTAAACAATTCAAAGTCGAACTTTTAGTTTTTTGAATTTTTGGCGTAAACGCTTCTTGATCGATATTCTCAGGATCACCGTCTTTCGATAAATAAATTCTTATTCTTAATACGAACTTCGATCAGCGAAAAGATACAATTATATGGCTTGAAAAAGTTCGTTATCTGCGGCTCAGTGGTTAGATATGTAGGTTGACGAGAAGGAAGGTGGTAGTTCCACCACATTCCCCTCTCCCTTTCCCTAACACTTATGAGATCATGTTGAAGCGCCTTAGTCTGCTATCTTCTGATTGTGATATTCAACTCAACTTGTTATTTGTCAAATACATTCATAGAGGAAGCAGTCAAAACAACACGCAACAACAATATCTCAAGACTTTCGTGGGAAATGAATGTGAGGGAACGAATTGAGTGCTGGTGGTACCGGGGTCCGCTGAGCAATTTGTAATAACGGGTCTTTTGAAGCAGAAATAAAATAAAAAGTTTCATCTGTATTGATGATAAGGTTTGTGTAGGTTTGACTGACTTGGAAGTCGTCTCTCACTGACTGAATAGGTGCTGGTTGAATTGATTTATCATGAAATCCTCATATCTATGCTGCATTGTTTCGGAATTTTCAGTGAGGAATTTTGTTGTTCCTTGTGTATCACGTGTTTTCTGCCTTGCGAGTAGGATTCTTGAGGTCGTAGCTAATCCTTTTCTCTGTTAGTTTGCTCATCGAGGGAAATGATTCTAATTGCAAATTGATCAAGTACAATCCTCACTGGGCCACAACTCAAGTACTGCCTTGACCAGCATGTCGAAATTGAATGGAGATAGATGAGTTCTACATAGCGTGAAAAGAAGAGTAATAAATTTTGGTTACCCATGAATCAAAATTTGTGACTGCAATTCATGCTATAAGGGGAAATGATTTGACAGCTATTTTAGGAGGTGCTGTGATTTCATCGGCGCCAGTGATTCGTAAGGACAGAGAGCAGACACAGATTGGTCCACAAGCGCCATCAGTCGTCTCAGCTGCTCCGCAACTTCGAAATCTTAGAAAGGAAACAGTCAAAGTACGGATATCTTTTGATGTATTTTTTTGTCGAAAATTTTGGAAAGGTTTGGTTTTACTTTTTCTGTCGTCTTTCTTCTAAAAGCTCCTGTGACAGTCAAAGTTTCTTTCCTGATATTTGTCATCAGTGCCCACAATGGTCAAATGAATGGACTAGTTGATTCCTATTCAGTTAGTGCCGGTGGTACTCAAGCGAAAGCCGACTGGAGTCCGGCCTAAGCCAGCAATTCGAAGACCTCAGACCGAAGCGACACAACAAGCAAAGACCACTGACGAAGCGTACAACGAATTTATGAAGGAAATGGCGGATCTCATTTGAAAATATCATTGTAACTTTATTTATTGTCAATGATAGCAACTATTCCCTCCTTTGAATAGATTTTTTCAGTGCATGCATGCTTGTTTGCATACAGCGAATGTCAATAAATTGTACCGAGTGTACCGGAACATAATCGGAATATAAGAGTTTAACTCGCTGGAAACCGCGTTGATTTCCTGCGCGGCAGGCGGCGAGATTGCGTGCTGAGAGCAGGGCATTACAGTGGCAGTGTGGCAAGTTTCCAATGAAATTTGAGGTTTATCATCATTAAAGAGAATCGGCAGTAAAAGGAAAGTATGATTAAAATGGTTCTAGTAAGCATATTTTGGGTTGAAACATGCCAAAACAATCATGAAGTAATGAATTGTTTATCAAAAGTGATACTTCACATTACATTGAGATATCACTTCACCGATAAGTGAAAGAATTTGATATTAGTGGAGTTGAGACTTTCTGTAAAGTTGTGGTAGAGCTTGTAGAGACTTCGTTCTATTGTCTCATGGGAGATATTAATTTTTGTATTATTCGTTAATACTCTGATATGAATATTGCCTCATCACTGCAACCTGGAAACGATGCCCATGCTTTTTTCTTAACTCCATCCTTGAAGGGGAAAGCCAGATGCTTACGAAAAGCATTTTTCAAACTCCTAATCAACAGTTCTGTGATTTCTTATCTATATTTGTCCATATTTCCCTCATATTTATCATTTTCATCATCTATTACGAGCATTCACATGACCGACTATCGATTAACCTCGGCATTGTTCGGATAACTCCGTAATTATGCCCTTCGTTTCGAGTGTTTTCTTAAGTCCACGCTCGAATTTCAATATATCTAATAATTACTATTTGAGTTAAATGTCATGTGGTCTGTTTATGGGCATTTGTCCAGCCCTTTACGCGTGTTTCATCTTTGGCAGCCTCGTCAGTCGGGCAGGTCCTTCGTCTTTAGCCATTCCTCTCGAGGGTCCCTACATCCCCCTATATAGTATCGGGCTGTACAAGTGCCCACAAACAGACCACAAGACATGTTGGCTCAAATAATAAGTTTGAGACATATTGAAATATGAGCGTGGTCTCAAACAAAAAGAGCAGCCAAGAACAATCGAGTGTAAAACATTGCCGATGTAATGATTTATTTCACTTGAAAGTACGTCGTCGCTTACCTCTATATAGGGCCAGTAGGAGCCCCCAAGAAGATCGGCTAAAGGCGAAGGGCCTGCCCACTGACGAGGTTGCCAAGGCGAAAACACGTGTATCGGGCTGTAAATTGCCCATAAACAGAACTCTGTGATTCTTTTATCCAGCTTCAAATTCGAATTCGAGGTTGTTGGCATGATTACATTCACTACAGATATAAAGCACAACACAAGTAATCATGATAGCTGTCGTTTCGGCTATTTCGCCTTCTTTAGGGCCTGAAAGAGTCAAATTGTTATGCAATTTTCCTCAGACGTGCACCCTGATAATTAAAGCAGACAGGACTTAACATATAAGCATAGAAAAACAGCAAAACGGTGCTTAAACGCTGTTCAACATGCGATTAATATCTATATACCAAGTCTTATCTGCTGTGGTTGTGAAAGTGTTTACCTGTGTAGACTGTATGCAAAGTTGACTTATAGGCTCTGAAGAAGGCGAAAGCGTCGAAACAGCCATAATGAGAATCCGTAAAAACCTAGTGTTAGCTCACAAGTGAAAAGAAGATATTTCTATCTTGCAGATCGTTAGCGGAGAACCAAATCAAAACCTTGCTCAGACTTTATCGCCTTCTCTTTACGTTGATTCTTTTCTCATAAAGTGCATGATCACGCCCCCTTTCCCCCTCATAACGCCAACGTTCAAAGCATTCTTAAGGCAAGAAGTTATTTTCCTTTTAGTGGTCAGTAAAACTTACTATGGAGATCTCTATAAAAACTGGGTTTAGTACTAACATTACCGATTGAGTTGTTGAACGGTTGCTATAGTCCAGTGAAAAGCTTTCCTAAGTATGAAGGAAGGAAACACGAACACATCCCACACACTGCGACTGCATTCCTTACAATTTGTGATGATAAGTGGAGATTTCTGAGAGGTCTGGGAGTTGCTTCACTAAATATTTATTCATGAGTCCTTCTCAAAAAATTTTTCGCAGTGACAAGGCGGCCGAGTCGTTGTGATGCTCGTCGCGGCATGCGTGGAGCCAAGCTCCACCTCCTAACTCTTTCCGGCAGTTAACAACAACGCCCTATGGAACGCCAAAGTAAAGCTATCCTCGAGATTGCAAACAGACAAGCTCGACCTGTATTCTACGTCATTCAAGAAGAAAACAAAAACGAACTAAGTGCTAGAAGTACTGGGATCCGCACAGTGAAAAAAACATTGTGATGACGGGCCAAATTAAGTGCTAAAGTGCTAAGGTGACAAGGTTAGCTTATAATTAATATCTAACTACATACTACCAATTAAATCTCCTGTGAAATTGAGAGAAAGACTGCGATTGCAAAAAAATTTATCTTTTTTCGTTAGTAAGACGTAGTATGAAGGTCGTTTCACAATCCAAGCTCAGTACCATAGTCGGCATATCTCAAGCTATGGAACGGCCACTAAAACATAAACTGAAACGAAGAAACAAGTGCAAACAAATTTTGGTTCTTTTCCGTTTGATATCACAGATATCCAGACCTATCCCTTACGCTTGGATTTTCCGGGACTTTAAGCGCTCTACAGGACGACCACCGACGCGTTGGTCCGATTTCTTCACGGAAACTATAGAAGAAAGATTTGATACTCAGCGAATCCCCAGAGCTAGGAGGACCACCCATTGGGCTACCTTTGCGTGCGATAGGAAAAAATGGAAGTGTTGCTGGTACCCGCTCGAGTCATTCGAGGATCAACGGGACGGCAGGTGATACAGGTGATACCTTACGCTGGACAAGAACTTTTCATAAGGAGTGTTAGTATACCCAATGATGCAGAGTGGTGTGCAAAAACTTTCGCGTCAGATGGGATTCGAACCCACATCTCACTTTTTCCGGGAACGCGTGCTGAACCGCTGCATTACGTTCTATGAGGTTGAAAAGAAAGTTACCATCGTTTGCTAAAGCTTCGAAATTTATGCACATAATCAGGCAACAAACAACAACAGCTATTCTTCAAAGACTGGCCATCATTATCCACCACTTTTTGCATCGGTCCGCCAGGTTTTGGATCTGATCGGAGTACCACTCCCTCGGCTCTGAATCAAAGAACTCTTGACATGCTTCTTCAACTTCATCGTTTTTGTTCCCTGGACAATTCCATTCTACAGCAGATATAGACAAATTATATATCAATAGAGGCGCAAGAAGTAGACCTTTCAAATGATATGAAAACCACATACGATTCATGCGAAAAAAAAACGACATTCCATCCAAACGATGGAAATTTTCTTCCCAACACAACACATCATTGGGTATATTGTAACATCATATTCGCTAGACGTGGTCAAATAATCAGAATTCAGAGTGTTAGTAATTATTCGAAAGCTTGCTAGCGCTGTACGTGACCGCTTCTTTGAAATGACCTTTTGAGAACGCTGTAAAATTGAGGGTAAAGTGTTTCACATCACCGAGGAATCCTAGTGCTAATTCGCTGGAAGCACGAAAAGCACATAAACGTGCAGAGTAAATCTTTTAGTATCAGAGTAAAACGTTTGATCTGGGGTTATTCCAAAGCGGAGAAACAATTCTTGATCAAATAACAAAAGTCGCACTCAACGTAGGCGCCAGCGATCATAAATCGCGGCAACCCCGTTGCCCGCTCCCCAATCCGCATCCCGTGATTTGGCCAAAGAATACATCACCCGTGTATGTGAATCAATCTTGTTTCCCCTGCTACATTGCACAAAAACGGTCTTTCGAAAGTGAGCGCACTATTGGAATCAACAAACTTACATTATCGAATCATTACTAATAGTATTAAGAAAGAATTCTTTCTTGTGAGAAAAACGCGTTTGTAAAACGCAGATGTTTTTTTTTTTCATCGAAGAGTTTCAATTAAGACTTTTTCAGAAATCGGACACGTAAAGCGCTATCCAGAGATTTAAGCTTCCAAATGATTTCTAACACTCTTTGTGAAAAGTTTTTGTCTAGCGTAAGGGACAGGCTCGAAAATGTGTATTATAAAACGGAAAAGTACTTGTTATATATTATGTAACAAACATTGCAATCGACTATTTCGAGGCTTCTCTCAGAAACAGCATAATCTATTAATGTATTTTCAGCTTTTCATAAGATCTATTGTGGGCACTTATACAATCTAAAGCACGTGTTTCTGCCTTGCAACCTCTTCAGATGCGCGGTGATTTTTTGTTTAGTCGGATCCTCGGGGATCTACCCCTATATGAGGAATTGGCGACGAACTTTTTACACTCGTTGTAATTTGAAACATTCACCGTCGCGTTCTTTCCAAGTGATTACAATTTTCCATGCAGTCGACAATCAATCACGAAGGAACGCCACGGTGAATGTTGCACAGTACGTCGAGTGTAAAAAGTTCATCGTCGATTCCTCTTTATAGGGTACATCACTGAGCTTTACTGAACGGAAAGGCACCGCGCAATTGACGAGGCTATAAGACCGAAACACGTGTTATACAATGTATAAGTCCCATAACAAATATCATGAAGGCTCAAAATACTTTATCGGATTTTACTGTTACATAATAGCTGGAAATATGTTCCGTATCGGAAGGGCGTGATTTTTCTTCCTGAAACATAGAAGATTTTCCGACATGCAGATGTTGTTTATACTATAAAGTACCCTTAGATAAATCTTTTTGGATGTTGTCCTATAAAAACCTAGATTTTCCAGATTATTTCCCACGTTCATCGCTGCATGTGCGTGCGCAGTACAAAATCCTGGCACATTGTAAGCGAATTGACCGCGGTTATATATGTACAACGTGGTCACGAACGGGTTAAAAGGGTTACTATCAGCAACATGGGGGTGCAGCAAAGGGGGATAAATCCTCCGTATCAGGAAAATGATAAGCAAGGCGACGGTTTTCAAAAGAGTGTTAGTAATCATCCGAAAGCTTGAGTCTTTGGTTAGCACGGTATGTGGGCGGTTTTTCAAAACATCGTTTTATGTCGCTATAAGATTCGATACAAAATTATGTTTTGCATCGGCCGCGTTATTCAACTAATAGTTCGATGAGTGCACGAAAAGCATATGAACGTGTAGAGAAAATCTATTATTATTTGAGTAAGACGTTTCATTTGGACTCTCTTCTATAGCGAACAAACAATTTCTAATTCGATAACAAAGGTCGCACCTCTCTATGGCGTACCGAAGGCCCAGTCGATGGAAGGTCGTTTGAAATCGTCGCATCTGTACTGGACCCGTCCCTCCAGGCCGTAGAATAGCCAAAATACCCATGCTCGCTCATGTGAATTTGATCTCATTTTCCCTGCTTTTACAGAGAAACGGTCTTTGCAGAAATAAGCACGACGTTGAAATCTTCAATTCTTACCTATCGAATGATTACAAATAGTCTAAAGAAAGAGCTCTGTCCTGCGAGAAAAACGCGTGCGAATGTTTTCCATGCGTTGGGACGTCATAATAGACTTTTTCAAAAAGCGGCCAAGTACCGCAGTAGCCAGGGATTTAAGCGTTCAGTGTTTACTAACACTCTTACGAAAAGTTCATGTGCAAGGGATAAGATCAAATATGTCTCCGTATAACAGAAAAGTGTCGAACAACTTGACAACATCATTGTGACTGGAACATGGACAAGACGTTTTTCCATCATAAAAAAGAGTAGGATGTGTTTTAAAAAAAGATATATGCGATGGATTGTTAGAGATATAAGAAACTATGAAAATGAGCGGAAAACACTGCATGCAGTTAATTTCACTGCGAAGATAGTTTCGTTCAATGGATGAACTTTCGACGATGAAAGCCTAAGGCCGGTGAGGCGTGCACCATGCATTTGACTTCATCAAATGTTTGAAGTACCTCAGTACATATTTAGCCTTACAGTAACTCGTGGTGGCCTATCAGTGTTTCACGTTAGTGCTCTGTCTATCTTCCATGACAAGTCTGTAGCACTACGACGTACCTGGAGGGATAAGAGGCTTGGTGAAGTCGCACGGCACTTCCATCCATACGTGCTCGAAGCATATAAATGCATGTATACAAAGGATACTATAAAAGGGAGGCGATAAAGCTTCTAGCGTTGATCAGTTACTTGTGGAGATTATGAATTCACTGCTCTTGTCCTTCGAGACAAATTGGGTACCTGTTCGGCGAGACACAGAGGGGAGGCATGATGAGCAATGGTGAGGATTGGAATCAGCGTCCACCAACGTATGAGGTATCTAATTCTCATTTCGTAAACTCTAATATTTTATCGGAGGACTAGATAGCGGATCGATTAATAGTGCAATTTATTAAGGAGCAAGGTTTTGGCTTAGTCCCCGCCAACGATGAGCGAAATTGATATAGTTTTTTGTGAGCTAGCACTGAGTTTTTTTATTCTCTGTTATGGCTGACGTTTCGGGTGTATTGCCTTCAACGAAACCATAAAAATTTCTTCCGAGTTCTCACAGTAATCATTCTCCTCCATGCTGGTCTTCGTAGTCGTTGCATCGAACGAATCGAGTGATGTGGATAACGCACAATGAATTAGCGTCCACAACGTTCTCTTTTACACAGGTCTCCGGCGGCCCAGTATCATTTCGCAGTTTTTCCAGAATACAAGAGGATCCTTGCACAATTGTCGACCGATTTTCATTTGTTCCTTCGGTGACAATCCATTCCAAAGCAATTAGATTAGTTCCAGCTAGCATATAGGTAAGCTTACCTTGTGCTTCTACTTTTCTTGAACTTAATTTCATGCAATTAATATTTCTTCTTTTTACTTCCCTAACACGACTTTTTTATAGATTCAGAACTGCAAGATTCAGAAGAGTCTACTGAATCAGTGATGTAAGAGAATTTCAGGAAGGCAAATTTTTTAAGCGATCGAAACAGAGCGCGGATTGTCCGCAGACTTTATAGACGATTAATACAAGGAAACAAATTGAACGCTCGCGGTGGGATCCGCACAATATATGTGACGGCGAGTCCTGTAAATGAGCAATTAACAATTTTCACTTATTGATCGACTGATCTGCAGTTGTAAAGATCTACTGTTGTTCAGTGTATATGGTTGATGCTGTATTTTTGACACATGTTCTCAACTTTTCGATAATAGATCTCAGTATAGTGATGCTGCTGAAATTCAGGAAATTCTAGTAAATTCTAACTGTTGATTGGAATTCAGCTGACATATATTTTTTGTAATCTGAAGTTCGAATGATTAGCAACTTCATATTCACCCACTCCTAGGCGGTTTATTCAGTAATTAATGTTATAAATCATTTTCGTCCTACATTGAATTGAGCCCGTAAAACAGATTGTGCCACTCTCTTATACGTAACTTTGGAGACTTTACATCAATCGCTGAATGTGTGACAACAGCGTTGTACACTACAGTGTCCTTCCACCTAAGAAGATGAATTCTCAGTTCATTCATTACTTGAGATAGATACTTCAGAACCCATAGATGTTTGCCAACAAAATACATGCGCTTTTGACCTTTCAAATTATTTCTTTTCTTTTTCTTCCTTTTCTTTGTGAAGTTTGTACTTCGAATGGCAGGCGATCA
>JAHQIW010000637.1:0-106126 GCA_019055375.1 Parelaphostrongylus tenuis | reverse complement strand
TACCAAATGTTTGCGAATTAATTTTAGACTGTCAGCACTCCAAAAAGCCTTTTTAAAAAACAGTTTATAAAGTGTAGATGTAACCAATGTGAGAGCAAAATGTTATCATTTTCGCATGTAGCACAAGCATAAAGATTTTGTTAAAGTTTAGTTACGAAATCATAATTTTTCAATGAAAACTGAAGTTAGCTATCCGGTTTGCCCACTGTAAAACTGTTGTTGCGTTTGTAAAACAGTTTACTGACAGCATGATGTCCAGCTGGTGACGTGAGGTAAAACAGCAGTGACATATTTTGTACATAGAACGTGTACACGTACAGATTCAAACATCCTTAGTGCAGTCGCTCAGATCCTCCGAGGATGTTATATCAGATCTTCACCTAAACAATCGTCACCCCGTATTCTTCCTCTCAATAACAAATGTATATACATATATATCCGCCCCGCAAGCCCAGATGTATATGCTCCACGTTCTCAACAGATTCCATCTCTCAAATGCGATCACCTTGTAGAAACGCAAATGGCGAATAAACAAGACCTTCACTTCCATAGTGCTGAGGATAGAAACTGCCCTAGAAGAGGCAATACACCACTTTCGCGTACCATCTCTGTGTGAAGAGAGGGAGGATGTAGCCACCCCTGCAGCATCTGGAAGTCTCAAGGATAGATCTCCCTATGTATGTGCAAACCGATACAGAATATTCCTGACCTTGTATCTCAGCGATCATACAACAGTAACGACAAATGCACGATGTGTGCGTCAAGGCATAGTCGACAGCCCTCAGAATTAGATAGGCTCGGAAAAATCCGAACAGGTGAATATAGAAAGGATGTGGACACAGAATTTAGAGATCCCATCATATAATTAGTGCGAGCACGAACCGTTATGATCTATACTCTCCCTGTGGATAGATTATCAATCCCATCTGCCTCCTAACGGTATAGCACTACATGGCTGGATCCCACTTCCTTTACTCCATCGTCACTCGCATAGATCTGCTGACGACATTCGTAGTTGTTCCCGTCAATACAAGGAAAGTAGAATTTACAAAGAAAAACGGTGGGCTCTTGAACACGTCGTTCTAGCGCGACTAAAGATAAGATTCCGGGATTCCCGTTAAGTTAATGGAAGTACTTGGCTGACTAAAATGCAATAATGACAGTTACGAAAATTGTAACAGTAAGACACATAATAATCTACATTATCCTATGCATACATCTGTTCTGAAAACGTCCACAAAACTGCTTGAATCAAATAGTTGAAATATTCTCGTCGCTTTAATCTTACTTCCATATTTTCTCAATAAAACATTTACTTTTCATTGTCCAAGTGATTTTTTGAATTCCTAATACCTGTCGGCTCTATACGACGAATGTTCCAAATACATGACGAAAGTCGAAACCTACGCATATCACCCGGCGCCTTGTCAACAAAGACTTCTTTGCATTCTAATGGTTCATAGGTGACCTGAATAGTGAGCTGACCCAAAATCATTGAAATCACAGCATCAGGAAGGAGTGCAGCGCGGCCTTGTTGGTCAAGAACATCAGTGACCTACACAAAAAAGTTTCTACTAGAAGACAAATCTCCTTTTCTTAACTTTCCATTCAACTTTGAAAGCATGTTATTTGAGGCTCTACTTAGAATGCTGGCATAGTAAAAATTCTGCATAACAAAAAATTCGAGCTCACTGCTTGCATCATAAGACGTGATACGAATCCTTTTGCTGCATTTGCACTCGATGAAATCATTGGAACTTGAGTACGTACAGTTACTTCACCAGAGAAAGCCATCGATACTGGCAACGAAAAGCCGGTAACGTTGATGTTTCTGGTGCTTCCTAGATAGAACTTTCCAGTTTTAAAATATCAGCTGTGATCAAATCTTCTAATTAAGGGTACAAAAAAGCTCGCAGTTCGTGAGGAAAACACGTTATCGAAGCATTAGTCAGAGAACAACAACATTAACATCAGTTGCAGCAGCAATTAGGACAAGAAAAAACTGGCATTCACTAGTCCCTTTCTCACTGGAATATATATATATATATATATATATATATATATATATATTCGGATATATAAATAAATAAATAAATAAATATTATATATATACATCATACATAGCGTTTTAGTGTATGTATGATGCAATTTCGCTCTTACCAAAAAGCATGCGGTCTTGATTTGTCCACGACAAGGAAAAGACTACCATTTGGGACGGCATGAACATGGTCTGCTGCTTGGTTATTTATGAATTTTCTTGCGCCGACGCTGCGCAGTGCATTTGTTTTAGATCTCATCAATCATTAAAATCTCAAATCTTACCGATTTTAATACTGCTTTGGTGTTCTTGAAAGGGCTTCAAGTGTGTTGTAGTAGCGTCAGTGAAATTAGGTTTTTCCCTCAGTTTGTTTTCGTTCGGATAAGGTCTGCGGATAGCAGTTCTTCAGACTTTGAGTAGCAGACAAAAACTCAGGTTTCGACAATTCCAAATTTTTGAGTTATAAGGCGGATTTGATATAATGGTGTGAAAGCAAAAACAACATTGCAGTACTCAGAATAGTTAACACGCTTTTCTGAACGTCGTCGTGAGTTTATTTGACTACATAAGATGAAGATAGGAAATGCGTATATGCAGAACGACTAAGCAAAGTTTCCGCTACGTTTCGGATGCGAAATATCTCTTAAATTTTCCGAATGGGTAGAAATCTCTCAACAAATTTGATTTTCATGTAAGTTTACACTAGGTTTGCACTCTTTTAACGCTGATGCTTACAGCCACCCATATAAATAAATAATCTTAGGTCTCCTAACATTTGAAAAACAAGTCATATCAATCTGCTTTTAGCGTTCTTATCAATCGAATGATTACTGCTTAGCCGTGTGTTTTCAAACTTGATAAAAACTGCGGTAATGGTGATGAATATTAGAAACACCAAGCGCATCTCGAAAGCGATTGAGTACTTCGCGAACTTTAGATGAATCCTGTATGAATTTGAATAAGCGGTGTCACACCGTTCTATCGAAAGTAGCTCGTTATGTAACTCTTACGACTTTTTTCTACGCTATCGTAGTCAAATCAACGAGAAGTGATTAGGCCGTAAGTCACCTACACCACTAGACTCTCTTTTTAAGTACAGAAAATGCGTCAAAAGGTGGCCTTAAGGGGGAAAACTCCAGTCTTGACTGAAGGTGGGAAGAGTGGCAGAGACGTGTACAGCCTCAGGCTGATGCTGGTCAATGATAACGATAGGATATACCCAGTGATGTAAACTGATGCGCAAAAATTTTTGCGCCAATTGGGACTGGAACCCACATCTCACTCTATGCGAGAGCGAGTGTTCTAACCCGACTCACTACTGGCTCCCGTTTGCCATCGTTCTTTCGACGCTACGGATAGCGTAGAGTTCGGGTTCGAGTTCCGCCTCAGCAGAAGTTTTGCACATCACTCTACGTTAGGCATATTTATAGCATCATACCACCGCTGGAAGAGGTCAAAGAATTTGAAGGATAAGATAGTCGCACTCAAAGGTTCAGTTAGGACAGTATCCAAAAAAACCAATAAGACATGCCACTCATGACTTATGTTCTCGCATGCTCAACAGCTACGTCTTTCCCTCTCCATCAAAAATTACGATAGGAAATGTCATTTTATTGGTTATCACTTCAATGTTAGATATGCTCCATCTCAGTGACTATCAGGAAACCTACTATCATGACTAAACGCAGTGGTCCTGCTGTTCGCGCACTTTCTGTTAGCATGCAAGACTGCTATTCAGTGGAATGATGACAAGATAATGTATTTGTCAGATAAAAGACTTGCACAGGCTGATAATTGTTGCTCATTTCTACCTGCTTGTATTCGCAACCTCCATCCTTGACCCTCTCCATTTCCAATAAGAATAGAACAGCTCCGCGTGACAATGACCCGCCGAAATATAGCGTGAGGGCAAAAGGCCGCATTCCGTCACTTTGTAAATTGATTAAGAAAGGCCATGCACTCGACAGAAGCAACAACGACTTTGTGAGTTTTGAAGAATCGCAGAGTTCCTAATTGATACTTAATGATACCTTGCAGCTGAACAAAAATTTTGCGACGAGGTTACATTAATCTTCAACAGCACCATAATCAAAGTAAAGTTTATAAGAGTAAGAAATTTCGGTCTAATATGCGACAATATGTAACAAACGAATCTTGACATTTGACAGATTTATCGTCACCCTCGAGGATTACGAGTGTGCATCACAATTTGTCAAGTAGAAGTGGAAATCATTTTTGAATGTTCCAGTTACAACAGGACCAACTTTCAGTCTGCGCAACCGAGCGGGAGGTTAAGGGGGCGTACAACCATCTGTGTAAGGACAACTTATGCCTACTATTAAAAATCACAACTTAATGCATGCAAAAGGGAACAATTAAAATGGCCCGAAAACGTGATACACATAAACGGCACTCTATGGCTGGTCACCAAAAGTATGCCATAGTTATCGAAACAGAAAACTCTTCTTACGGCTTGTGACCGACCCGGCATAAGATTCCACTTTACGAAGATGAATAGGCCCTGTTAGTACATTCTGTATTTTTAGAAATTACATGCCGAAATACTTCATGGTAATAATGGCTTTTCATATACGCTCTCTTTTCTTAATTTGCGTTGTGAGGTTTTTTTTAACGCAGCTGACGAAATTTATATGAGGTCACATGATAACATAGTTTGAACCCTTTTATGAGGCCTGATATAGCACTAATACAATGCTAGACAGGCTTGTTTCGCCTTTTCGTACTCATTAATTGTATGGTGCCCTTCGATTCAGCCGATCCCTTGCAGGAGGTATAACCTACTTGTAAAGAAATCGCCGCTGAATTATTTAATCACCCTATGTCGTGTGATAAAATCCCAGACACTGCATTGATCACAGTCGAGCGATTATGGCTGATGGCATGAATAACACCTTCACTTTTGAGTGCTTATGTGGACCACGCCCAAAAAACAATAATAATCTGATAATATGACAACAGTTTTGAGCCTTTTATGAAGTTCAAGAGATCGACTAAACCGAAAGGCATCCCACTACTGATGAGCCTGGAAAGACGAAAAAACCTGTCTAGATACCGGATCTCATATATGGAATTAATGAAGTATGCCAATATTAATAGGCAGCGCTTGGGAATTGCTACAAGATATACCTCATAGAAGGCGCAAAACATGTCATCATATGACCGGATTATCGTTATTTTTGAGCAAGGTTCACAAAAACAGTCCAAAGTGGAGGTATGTACGAGATTATTTGGTGAATCACTGCATCACATAACAAGAAGCTGTCCTTGTGTGTGGAATCGATAGATAAAGTGGGCATTCCCAGTAAGGTCTTCAAAGTTGAGCAGTTCGACCATTTATACCAAAGCCAAGCTGAAACTAAACTGACATCAGAAAATACCGCCGTACTGCTGTACCAATCTAATTTGGTTACAGGACAGCTTCTCCTTTTGATCCACAGGAGTCAGAGGACACTTGTAACGGTACTAATTTGAAGATGGCTTCAGCTACGCTGAACTTTTGCTGCAAAAAAGCACATCTACAAAATAGGCAGAGACCGGCTTCAGTAATCCGCAACCTTTCCCTGAAAAAAACCTTTTTTGCACCTTGCTTTTTTCGCTTCTTATCCAATATGAAATTAAAAATTCCTCCATAAAAACGAATTACGGTAGTGAGTATTTTCTTCTATTTAGCCGTTCCGAAGTGTTACTGATATTATTTATTGAATATTAGCGAATCATACAACAATACAGTTAGTAATGCAGCTTGAATATACGATATTCGAAGTGGCTAAACTTTCGGAGGGTCGCCTTTGCCAGAGCCGTTTTGATGTTTGGGTCTGTCGATTATTAATTGAAAACCAGCCCGCTTAAAGTCAGTGCATCAGTGGGACCCGGCGAAACGTTAGCCACCTCGAATGTTGTATATTCAAGCTGCATTACTGATTGTATTGTTGTATGCTTCGCAAATATTCAATAAATGATATCAGTAACACCTCGGAACGGCTAAATAGAAGAAAATACTCATTTATTGGAACTAAGCCGATGTTAATAGATAGTCGGTTTCGGGAAATTACGGTAGTTTCTTCGTAGTCACTCCGTTTCGCCTGCATCAATTGTCGCTCCAATGACCGCCGAGAGGCACATATGGGCATCAGCGAAGGTACTATTTTTCTTTATCGATTGCAAAAGTAGTCCACTGAGTTTTCTTTTTGCAGACTTTCGGTTACCATCATTTCTTTTTAGGCATCGAGTGAAGAAATGGTATGGTCGTATGATTATTCTCTTATGTTGCGCTTGACGTATAGAGAGATTCAGTCTACAACAGCTCTCGTTTTAAGGCTGCCGTTGGACCACATTCAGTATTCGGCTTACACGACTTTGAATAATTTTTCATGTAGGCCAGCATCATTAATCTCTATCATGGACGTATGAAACTTCTATTCCTTTATCTTATTGGTACAGTAAGGCATGTTCCTTGCATCAACCTTTCAACTGTGTTTTCGATAAATTTATCGTTTTAAAAGTATTGAGGTTTATGACAAATATGTTAAGGAAGGGATGATCACTGAATCAAAGAAGTGAGCCCAAAGTCGGGTGTTCTTTGCTCTCTTCGCTACATTCTTGATGCTTGTAAATGCGCCTCGAGTCGCTTGCATCGTTTTGACCAATATGGAGCTAAGTCATTTAATTGAGCACTCGATCTTAACAAACGTGAGTGAACTATCCGTAGGCATTTATTCAATTTGAGCAAGAAAGTTTTATGAACATTGAATTCTTCGAGAAATCAATTTGAAGATGAGGTGCGCAAAACTTTGGATGTCGGACAAGATTCGAACACGTATTTCACCCTTTCCGGGGGGCGCGTTTACCTTCGCAATGACGGGGCTTGCTCTGCCATCACTCTTTCTTTGGCACAGTTGTAAATTTCGCCATACGCTGGTGGATGACTGTTGAGAGATTGGTATAACGGTGTCAAAGAAAGAGTAGTGGCAGAATGAAATCCGCAGTGTTGTTGTTGTTTAGCCCGCCCTCCAGGAAAGCGTGAAATACGGGTTTGATTCATGTTCGACATTGAAATTTTGCACATCACCCATCATTATTGGATACAATTTTTTGCATCATATCTCAGCGAAAGAGGTTAAACGAAATGAATTCCTATTTAATTTGATTTGATTCATAGAATCATTTTCAAAGTTGCAATCGCTTGCAGCCTTGCAACATTTTTATATACACTACCTTGACCCGCTGGTATGACTCCACATGCTGACGTTTCTGATATGGGTAGCAACGAAATCAGAAGTAGATCAATCAGATTTCTCGCCATTGTCTATGATTATTCACTGTAGCTCCTGGAAAGCCTGGTAATTGTTAAATACGCAACTGGAAACAAAAATTTTTTTCTACATCATATTATTATTAGAGTAGCGACGGATTCATTCTAGAGATCTCTGACTCTTCCAAAGAATATACGCAAAACATTTGACGTCAGGGGTGAGCTGAAAGCCCTTGCTTCACTCATGTCAGGAGCGTGTGCTGCCATTACACCACCTCGAGCATCAGTCTGCCACCACGCTTTCTTCGATATAATAAGCAGCTGCTAATTTAACTAGGTTTGACGCCGATGTATGAGTACCAGGTCAAACCCGTCAACGGTTATTTGCTGATAGCTCCGCTGTCTCAGTGGATCCTACTCTCGGTATGGGTGAAACGCGGGCTCAGCTCTCGCCTGAGCTCGAATGTTTTGAGTATCATTCTGCATCCTTGTACATATAATATTATCATCATGAAACTGCTGTAAGAGCGATTAAATGACGAATTCTTATAAAGTATAAGTTTTCTCAACATTTTAAAAGCCTGTAACGCATTGAACCCATAGAAAATTTTCTAGAGTGGCTTTTATGACAGATTCTACTATTCGAAAGCACCTAGAAATCATGGATGAAGAGAATCATATGTGAGATTGCTAAATGAGAAGGAAGAATCTGAAAGAGGTTGCACAGAAAAAATTTGTTAAGTGCTACAAGACTGCAGGTATCACAGTTTGTATTCGGTTCCCACCACCATTTTTGTGTTGCAAAGGCATAAAATTGTGACTTTTCCAAAGATAAATAAATTTAGAATCGACGAAAGATGTCGTTAAAAATGCATTTAAAAGACAATAATTGTTAAAAGAATCGGTTGGAAAAATTGTGGCTTAACTTTCAATGGAAAATAACCGTGGTGACAAATTTCTAAAAAGCAACAGTCCCATTCTTCGAGCTCTTAGGTTCCTAACAAGTTCGCTCGTATGCTTATGAATTTTCCTTTGATCATGGTGGAGGCTGCTAATAGCCAAAAAGAATCTTCGCTTAGTTGCACTGAGAAGTTGAGAAACGGGCGGTAAGCGAGATCACTCTAATAATTCGCTATTATCAGAAACGGTAATCGTTAAATCAAAATCAACAAACTAAGTAAATCAATTCAGTGAGTTTTTCTCGTGAGGTAATGAAGAACCACTTGTTTTGCAGATGATACCAATGTGTTAAAACGAGAAACGAAAGTGGACGATTTTAAGGGCGCGATCAAAGTGACTATCAGCTGAGACTTCCTTAATTACCTTTGAAGACTAACAGAGGTGGACGTTTATGGAATGCTGTCAGTTTCTCTTTATTTCTCCATTGTGTGCAGACAAAACGAAAATTTTTGTCAGTGTTGACGATATATGTTGAAGAAGAACTTTTAGAGAGAAATGGAAGATATTCTCCAAATTCAAAGAAAAGTGGAGTCTGACCATCATTCCACCAAAGATCAAACCATACAAGTTGACATGCTTGAGGAAAGCTGCTAATACTTGGTAGGAATTTCTGCGAATGCGGTGGATACGGCAATGTCTCCTGAATTGTGTTTTTCATATAACGCTATTTATTCACAAAACTGAATTTCTACTAATTTAGACATTAATCAAAAAATCTTACTGATCTTTTAGTGAGTGTGATAAAAGTGTTGGAAGAATATTTTTGTCGTCCTGACTACGGTTTTGACAGGTTTCGCGTTCTTTGAAGCCGCAATGAGTCTGGATGATTACAGTTTACTCGTAAAGACATCTATACCACCTTATTATTAAAAGTTGGAAGTGCTACAGCATTAGCTGTGGAGCGTATCGTTGATAATTGTCTTATCAGATATCTGTTTTATCTAAGTAAATTTGCGCATTTATCACAAGTTTCATAGAACATTACCAATTCACCGACGTCTTGTCTATTGTGGTAAATTCTCTGCTATTCAGGGTGTCTCATCAAACAACTCAATATCCAAAAATAAAAAGTCATTATGACTTTTCTGGCATAGATTTAACTTCGAATTTTTTCGTACTTATCTCATGTATCCTCTCTTAAGACCTCTGTAGGTTATCGTATCTGATATTTTCTTCATTCATAGATAGCAACGCGACAAGAAACCGGGATCACTTCTTTCTTTTGAAGAAGCTCTGAATGCGCTGCTTTCTAACGACAGTTTTGCTGCTTTTTGCATCACTCAACCATTAAGGCTTGACATTTTTTAACGTCTTCGAAGAAGAGCTGCTGAATGGTTAGCGTTGAGTCTGGTTTCAAGGTTATTTACCTAGATAACCTTCTGTGACTATCAGCTTCAGTTCATCTGCTAATAGTTGAACATGATCCCCTCTGGAAAGTGAAATTTCTATTTCAAACAAAACTCTGTCATTTTTATTTATTTCAAGCAAATTTTGACTGGTCTGAAATCATTGAAAAGGACGTTCAAAAAAAGCTATCACTAACAGTGTATTGTGCTAAACATGAGCTTCAATTACGAGCTTCGATAATGTGTGCGACAAATATTCATTTTATATTTATGACAACAACTGCCAAGAGCAACGGCTGTGATTTCAGCAAGGAACCCAATATTTTAGAACAAATACTGCAGAGGACAAAATTAGTCATTAGTGATATGGGCTTTGCCGTATTTTCACTGATGGTTGGATTCGTTCATCAACTCAGATATTTGCAATTGGTTAAATGTTTGTCTGCAAAGCAAAAAACAACGCTGCGCTAGTGGCTTCAAGTAAGAAGCTGAATATTTCTGCTAACAACTTTGCACGTAAACACGTGTATCGTAACAGCGCTCAGACTGTGAAGGCCTTAATGAATTTCGCCGCGCAGTGCAAATGGAGGACGGTGACCTAGTGTTTACGATGACGTTATCATGATGCAATGAGCTGGCCAACCGTATCCTCAGCTCATGTCCTACAATCACCCATGAGAGCCATAGCATGACTATCTTTAGGATTGCAACGAAATTTTCCCGGCCAGTGTTCTACGACATTTACGCCGAAATCAAAATTCTTAAACAGAAGCCAGAACACTACGCGGAAGTTCAGATATCTTTATGGAAGATTAGTGTGAGAATGTAATAACGGGTCGTGTAGAAAAGAGAACTCCAACAAGTAACTCCGTGCTAAAAACTGCCTTGCACGATAGCATGACAGATTGGAAACATAGGCAGCGGTGTTTTTTCATCAGGCATTATGTTAGAATTTTACGGTGTCGAAGAAAGCTGAATAATGAGCTCCGTCCCATTCTAATAAAACCGTAAATGAGAGGCAAAATTAATGCAAAATTCTCACACATACCATATGCTGCCGTAATCATAGAATCCTGTTAACTGGGGAAAAACACTATAACTGCGAGATTTTTCACTTGAACTGAGCTGTGAGTGCTAAAATTCTGGAAAGCCTCATAGCACTTATGTGACAATTTCAAGTCGTCGTCGTGACGATACACAGCTCCATTTTTGTTGGTATTGGAAACACCTTTGTGATAATTCATGCAATTTCACCTGTATGCTCAGCCATTAGACAATTTTCCAGCAAGATTAGCTTCACAGCAGCAAAGTGGGGATAAACAAGATTTTTTGCCCCATCTCTACTGAAGGATTTTTCACCTAATAAGCACTACTTCTTACATCATTCTGGAGCGATTAACAACTATGCGCAGTGAAACGCAGCAGTAATGTCGTAAGTAGTGGTGCTCTAACGAAAGCAGTTGTGAACGTGTGACTTCACTTACTGCAAAACATATAAGCTGTGTGAACCTGAAAGCATGAACTTTTCAACATTTGCATCTATTCGAGCAATTTACGCGAATAAAATTAAAAAGGATAAAGCCCTCGGAGTCGATTGATCCGAAAGAGACGCCCCATGCATTCGATTTCACTTTTCATCTTCGTTTGAGGGGACTGTATGCATATCTGAAATTTACAATGACTCAAGGTGGTCTCCCGCTGAAACGAGTCAGTGCTGCTTATACTCCCAGACAAGTCTGAGACCTGTTCGGTACCAGTCTGCCGACTTCGGATGGATGGATGGCTTGGTGAGCCATGAGCGCTGGATCGAGCCATTCATCTCGTGTGCAACGCAGAGTACTCTAACCACTGAGTCACATGCCCTCTTAAGTGAATATAAAAGCAAAATAATTCGTTGATTCAATATTCGTTCAAGTGTGGCAAACGCTTCGCTTTGGTATGAGTTATAAGAGAGAGATACATTGGGAAGTAACATCAAGGTGGTGTGGTGCACTTCCTTTCTCAAGCTAAGGTGAAGATTGAAACTTTCAATGTTTGGGCATTACAAATGCACGTCACATTCCTCAATCGCAGAGGCAGCGAATTAGCTTTCTGCACACTAAGCGCTTTCTATGAGTTTTCCACTGAGTGTTCCACTTAGACACCTACCCTAAAGAGTTCAAATGGAATGCTAGGATACCAATGCACTTTTCTCATAAAAAAGCATCAGTGCAATATACTAGACCACAAAACAAGGATTCCCTCTCTGCTTCTAGGCTCGATTCATGGAATTTATCCATAATGTTTGCGCGCTAAACTTACCACTTTTCTAGACGTTTTATTTCTGATGTACATGGAAATTTGGGCAGCTTCCTCAAGTTATCGCAATTCTTCAAGGCCGGGTTGACAGACTTAACGTACACTTCGTATAACAAATTCCTATCGGATTCGTCCGCTTTCAGATGGTTAATTTGATCATATGTATAGGCACGTGATGTAATCTGGAAGTTTCCGTTTACATAAAATAGCTCTTCAATGCGGATGTTGCTAATCTGACCAAAAAAATCACTCCATGAGATTGGTGGGCTTACGTTTCGCCTAGGCGACGGCAGTGAAACTTGTTTTTTGGTTCACAACTTCGAAAGTCATTTCACAGAATCACCTTAATCAAATAAAAAAATTTTTCCAGAAATTTCTTCTGCTGCTATGTGAGTCGCTATGCAGTGGCGGTTAACGTAGCAAAAGTTGAAGATTTTAATCACAAGTAATTCGCTGGCGTCAATATTCTTACGTAGAATGCAATAAATTATGTTTTTGTTCGATCTGCCGATGACTAATCGAAAAGCCATCGGCGCTGTAGCGTTGTCGTCCCTGTTATAAATTTTCATGCACGCTGACGAAAGCTAAATAGGCATTTCCTGGTTTCAACTTCGTTGTTGTAGCACTTCTGCGTTGTTTTAGCTGCACTGCTGAGAGATTTGTAATTTTACCTCAGCAATCTCTTTGCTTTTTGAAAGCTAAAAATTGCTGTTCTTAATAGGCTTCCAGATGAAAAGCGTGCGAGTGTTTAAATTCTCTTCAACAACTGGTTTTAAGTACCCATTTGAAAGGAGACAAGATCCACGCAGATCGCCACTTCGTTCTAATCCAAATGAGCATTGCCCAAGTACAGATTTTTTACCCATGTTTACTGAGTGCTCAACAGTTTTTCATCAAGTAGCACAAACACAGATGACCATTAGCAAACTTTCAACGAGAAAGGCTGTTCATGGAGTTCCAAAAGAGTGATGTCCAGATTTGTCATTACAATACATTTGTAGAAGCACCAGAAGTTGTGGAAATTTAAAAAAGCACCCTCAGCATTAGTCAAACCCTCATCCATAACAAATGCTCTTAAAGGTCCGTTCCTATCTTTCAAAGATGAAACAGGGGTTCAGCTTTTGTGATAATTTTCTTAAACTTTCATTCCACAGTGGAATGCCGAGCGCTGTAGTAAGCAATGGGAAGAGATTATTTCAACGATGTAAGTTCAAACGTAAAGAAAGAAAGTTTTTATATCGCTCTATGTTGGTTCGTCAATGAAATAATGCTCCCCTAAAAATTGGTTTGTCATTCACAATGCAACTTCAATTAGTGGCTAACGTTGCTGCTGCTTATTTCTGGAAAACTCAATGTTAAAGGCAGTAAACGATGATCACCTATATCATCTGTTCTCCCGCTGATTGTCGGGTGAGTGGAGCAGACACAATTGAAATTTCCATTTTTTTCCACCACGTGCAGGAGCGGCGGAACCTTCCTGATTCTAGAAATTTGTTGAACATCTTATCTTTCTTCTAAAACGTTTAAGCAGAAATCGGATCATTAAATTGCTAGTATACCTTCGGTGCGCTTGATTTCTTGAACAAATTCAGTTGATAAAGGCCTTGATCTTTGATTGTCGTCAAAATATTTTATGTGCGCGCTTGCTTTGTCTTCGATAGTTTTGCGTAAATACGGGACCACAATTTCCGGCAGTTAAAGTAGTTAAAATGGCATTCTCTACTGAAGCAGCAGCGCGGGCACAGGTTCCCCAGATCTCACCGAATTCAGGTTCAGCAGAAGCATTGGTGAAGCGTCTTATAATACAAGGGGTGAGTTCAAAATTCTCAGAAAGTAGGTTTTTTAGACAAAAAAGCATGGATAGACACTCCTCGTTATATGATTGGCCAACATTCTGATAATTTAGCTATTTGAAAGGCACTACATAAGAAAATTCGAACTACTTACAAAAAAAAACTTTCTCAGCTAAGGTAAACTTCATTCTATAGGTGCTCGACGTTCTTGAACAGCAGGGACGAGCCGCCGGTCTTCCTGATTTTGTAATCACAACCATTTTGAGCCAGCTCGGTATCAACGTCCTCTACACACCACTACCATGTCCTGTGGTTTCTGTTAACCCAACAAGGCCTAGTAAGTCTTTTAACTTTCAGCATCCATAATGGAGACTATACACAATTCCTCCATCTCTAGCCAGAGATTCTTTTAATAATGATTCAACTCCACTTCTATATCGAATCGTCTTACGCTAAAAAAAACTGAAAATGGCTCTGATTTCTGGAAAAGTTATAGAACCTCAATCTTACAAGTTTTCCCATCAGAATTTCATTGATTAACTAAGATAAAAAGGAGATGTCGTCGAAACGTTTGTTGTGCTAATGTTCCGGTGTGTTCTTCTCCAGAGCCAGCTTTATTTGAGTGGACTGGCAGCAACTATGTGGTACACAGAGAAGAATTTCTTAGTACTCAAAAGCAGATACTGAGGTATCCACATGGCAACAAATACTCTAGAAACTCCGTACTCTAGAAACATAATTTGAAACAAAACAATTTTATGCTATTTCAGAGATCTACTTCTGAAATGATTCGGCTATTTCATTCAGTTTTTACGAGAGCCATTCCGTTTTAGACAAAAATCTCGAAAAATCAAAAACACTGACGAAAAATCATACTCTTCCGTCTGTCTAATTTCTGGGTGATAGACAATATTTGAATGAGGCAGTTTGTTGCAGTTGTGCGCGATGTTTCGCCCATGATGTTGACGACCTGCGTTATTTTCGGCAACACAGTGACGACAACATGTCTTGGAATGGGTGCGGCAGGAGCTCAAGGAGGAGACTGTGCGTTTGACATGGCCATGCTTTTCACGCCTATACCCCAGCAGCACCTCTTAATTTCAGGAACTCTTACGGTTTGGATTGCTTCTTTTTTTTTATACAATTTCGTTTCGAATCAAAAGTAATCTATTCAGACGTCCAACGCCATCATGGCGACTTGGAGCAGGGAAATGTGGCAAAGTGTAGTGAACAGAGTGCTCCGAATGATAACATCGGGTCCATTTAGAACGCAGTTCGCCGCGGCAGTTGCCACGGTCACATAAAACGTGAATTTAGTGGAAAATATTCAAGAATAAACTATTCAATCTATGTATTTTTATGCTGTAACCTTACAAAGCCAATAAACAGGCATGACATTGAAGTATTAACTAAAAGAGGCTTGATAGACAGCAGGACGCCCTCGAGTCTCTTCGAATGCATTGTTAACTTAATTCGAATCTGTACTTGTGCCAGGGGTATTTAGAGACTGGATCTCTTTCGATTTTTCATGGTTAAAAATCACAACACACTGAAAGAATACTGTATCAAAATTGTATGCTGCTGTGACGATGCTGCATAAAGCTTTTATTGTGACTTTAGATAATTGTAACTCACAAAGTACTCTAAAGATGGAGAAGCTACCATCAGCTGTCGAAAAACCAGCTTCAGGGTTCGTTGTGTGAGGAACTAGAGGAAGGGATAGTCCGCAACATGATCTTTGTCTATACGCTATTCGCGAAGTACCGTAATAACGTACGACTTTCATTAACTGACGATTCTAATAGAAATTATCACCAGATGGCAAAAATACAGTTTTGAGCGTTAGGTGTGAGAGCAAGAAGCATAGATCGCGGAATGGTCAGAAGCACAATTTTTGTCGAAACGGAAGTCGCAGTACACTGTGACTACGCAAGGCCTTCGTTGATTGACGATCCAATAGTCCTACCTAGTGATCTTTCATATCGAATGTGGTTAGTTATCAAAATCTCTCTTAGGAGCGATGATTGTAGGTCAGCAGGAAGGAGATGGATGGAATGATTTTGACAGATACGGTGATTGTAGGAAACCGAATTCACGTACGACGTTTCTTGATTGACGACCCATATAGCCCTCTCACGGGTATTTTTTGTTCAAATATAATAAGTTGTTGAGATCCGTGTCAGGAGGGATGGTTTTGGTTCAAGTACACGGTTTTACATTCTTCTCAGTTACTGTTGTCGGCACCTTCCAACTAAAGCTGCTTAAAATGCGGCGAGGACTGCAAGGCAAGCACCACAGCCACTCGGCCACGGTGCCTTTCGTCATACCTTATTTGTTTTTTTTTTCCATTTTAGAAAGCGTACTATGTGGTCCTGCAGCTAGTTGATTCTCCGAATCAATTCGTTCCGTCGCAATCGCCCTCCACAGAGCTCTTCGACAACTTCTCTTGACGTTTCGACTACTGCTTGAGGCGGATTTCGTTTTCTTCATGAATGTTGTAGAATGCTGGTCAAGACGGTTCACCTTTTAGTCTTCGAGATTTCGTAGGTCACTCGTTCATTGCATGCAAGAAAGTGGTGGGGAGGGGGTACAACCAGCGCCTTGTTTCCTGATATCCTTCTTCACTAACCACTTGTCCATCGTCTCCCGATTTATCTATTCCGTAAAATGATTCCGTTCTTCTTTATGGGCGGACACAATTTTGTTCGCAATAAAATTTATCTAAAATATCTCGGCGCCAATTTTTATTCTCTTGTAATTTGTTTTATTTATCTTATATCGTATATCTATCATATAAAATATTATATATTTTTTGCTCCATATTGTTTCACATTACATTTCACCAGATTTGACTTTTTCGGGACCGTCAACCCACTTCTTCTGCATGTCTAACCTTGACGCTGCACGGTCTGCCCCACCTCGCCCGTGTCTCTAGCCCCAGCGTTGGAACGCATGGATTATATCGATGTGTTATTTCAATTCTAGTACTGTTATTTTCGTATGTTATGTTATATGTGAATATACTATATTGTTATAGGAGAGAAAATTAACGACAATCTTACAGTTAAAATAATAAAATAATACATTGAAAGCGTCTCGCGTCCTGAGGTTAGAGATGCAGAGAAGGTGGGCTCTCAGTCCTGGAAGGGGTAGACTTTATTTCTTGAAATTATGTGAGCATACATATGTATATGAAAGAACAATTTGGGGAGACATGTGATCTATGAGGATTCTTTCTTATTTTATTGTTTCCGAGCATTAATGTGGTGTTATAAATATATAAAGGTAAAGGTAAAGGTAAAGCTCTCGGCGTTGATCAATCCCTGAGGGATGCGCCATGCATTCGACTTCAATTTTTAACTTCGTTTGAGGTGATTGAATGCATATCTGGCCTTTACAATGACTCGCGGTGGCCTCCCGCTGAACCGAGTCAGTGCTGCTTATCCTCCCAAACTCTGGTACCAATTTACCGACCCCGGAGGGATGGATGGCTTGGTGAGCCATGAGCGCGAGATCGAACCATTGACCTCGTGTGCGACGCAGGGCACCTCTAACCACTGCGCCACATGCGCTCTTATAAATATATATCCAAGAATATTCGTTTCAAAGCAAAACTCTGAACCTCGCGCGGGAGTTGAACCAGCTTCCCATCTTTTTTCAGGAGCAAATACTAACCACTGCATTGCAGGGGTTTTGTTTGGTTATCACTCTTTCTGCTATAAAAGATATCCTCTCGGTAGGAGATGAGTCCCAGGTCCGATTCCCGCCCGAGACTCGAAGTTTTGTTTATCAGTCACTGGATAATTCTTGTTGTCTCACAAGATAGTACTGGCTATTTGAAGTATGAAAGTTTAGGACTCGCACTTACGAAAGGAGTCGTCGTCCTCATTGCAATCTTTAAATGATGCCTCCTCAATGCTCTGTGACAATGAAACCGCGGAGGCTTTCAACGATTCTGGAGGTAATTTTCCTCTGCATTTGAGGAGATAAGTACTGCTTTCAGTACATGACGTCAAGGTGGTGACAAAAGTTTCACAGGAGATGATGTTGGATCATCGACGTCAATGAGGAATCGATCTTATTACAATCTCTAGCCGTCGGCTCTTCAATTCATAGGTGGTTCATAGATGCACGGGCAATCGAACTTGTCGGATCAAAGTGTTACAGGTGATTGTAATTTTCATTTATTTGCCTACTGTTTATTTATCGTTTATTTACAACTGTTTCTTCATCAATATTTATGTGTTGTTACTTACTTAAATTTGTAAATCATTCGTTTTGTATGTTTACTTGTTTCGTTAATTACATAATCTTTTCACCCATATGTTTACCTCTTCTGTCTGGGGACGAAGGCGACCTGCCGAAACGTTAACTGTTTGATTATGTGAATAAAGTTTGGATTTAACACCTCATGCCTTGCTCAAGAAGAAAGAAAAAAAATATGTTTTTTACAATTTTTTTCCTGTCTCTATGTAGATCCTTTTGCAAAGACCTTTTACATCTGGCGTTTACTACTAGCTTGGTTAGATGTGCTGCAGAAAAATCAAGCTTCAATTTCCTTCTACTTTTGAGAAATTCCTTAATGCTAGTGGAGATGCGATCTGAACCTACTATTTGGAGAAGTGGTGCTACTTCGGCACAAGTTCTTAGTCCATCGACGACCAGCTGGTAGTTCTCGATTGCGTCTTCCTTTATCTGCCAGTTGTATGAGGAAAATACTTTATTGAAAGCATCCTTGTCGTACACGACTTGCTTTGTTTTTGATGAGCAATGATAGCACTTCTTTCTCAGGATGTCGCTGAATTAAATCTGCGTACGTAACAGGCAGTGATTAAATCCCGTAAAGAACCTTGCCGCCACTGAAGTGTCAAAGAGGCACCATTTTTTGTTGGTAAATCATGATCTGTCTCCGCATGACCAGTGCTATTAAAAAACTTCGTGTCCATAGGCGGTGTACTCTTCTTTGAAATAAGAGTTGAAACATTGTACTGCTTGATATTGCATGACGTGCTATTAAGTTAGCGGATGCCAGTACTTCTTGCATTCAAGTCCTTTCCTTGCATCTATCCTCCGCAGAGATCTTCGATTATTTCACGCATAGCTCGGACTGCTGCTTCAGAATTTCGTCTTCTTCATAAATTTCAGAAAACTTGTCTTGACGATTCTTCTTCCAGTGATTGAGGTAGCCGAGCTGAGGCGTTCCTAGGCGATCAGCTGATTGATTTTAGGGAGTCTTGAAAGAGAAGACCGCAGAAGGGCCCTTGATATGCTTCCCTGATACACTGCGTCACTAACCACTACATCATCCGGCCACAAAGTAGTGACCTGGCGAAGAAAATTTAGGTTTTTGACATATATGTGACAACCTTCTTCACTGCAGTGTATTGTGATCACGTTCTTGCACTGCAGAGAATGAAGTCTAAGAAGGGTGTTTGTGAGCTTCCACGACCCTAAATCACATATTGTGCAAATCGTTAGCAGTCCTTTCATTCGATTTGTTTCTGCGCACTCATCAACCACTGTGGTTTTTCAGATTTCTGAATGGCTTCGGTTGCTGTTTGAGACTCTTTGTTTCCCTTTTTTTTATCATATCATTAGGTACTGGTCAAGTTAATTTTGCCTAGAATCCTGAGTAGGCCATGTTAGGCCGTCGTCAGATCTCGTGAGACGGATGGAACTGCCGTTATGACTCTGATATCTGATATTAATTCCACAATCCCAAAGAGATAACAGACTCGGTTGTCCTCAAAGATCGAACCAAAGTCTCTCACGTACTCGGATGTACCAGTACCGTTGTGCTACCTCCGAGCTTCAACACTGATAAATTACTTTTGATGGCCAACAAATTCTAATCGTCTCTGCACTACCAGCTGGTCGTCGATGGACTAAGAACTTGTGCCGAAGTAGCACCACTTCTCCAAATAGTAGGTTCAGATCGCATCTCCACTAGCATTAAAGAATTTCTCAAAAGTAGAAGGAAATTGAAGCTTGATTTTTCTGCAGCACATCTAACCAAGCTAGTAGTAAACGCCAGATGTAAAAGGTCTTTGCAAAAGGATCTACATAGAGACAGGAAAAAAATTGTAAAAAACATATTTTTTTCTTTCTTCTTGAGCAAGGCATGAGGTGTTAAATCCAAACTTTATTCACATAATCAAACAGTTAACGTTTCGGCAGGTCGCCTTCGTCCCCAGACAGAAGAGGTAAACATATGGGTGAAAAGATTATGTAATTAACGAAACAAGTAAACATACAAAACGAATGATTTACAAATTTAAGTAAGTAACAACACATAAATATTGATGAAGAAACAGTTGTAAATAAACGATAAATAAACAGTAGGCAAATAAATGAAAATTACAATCACCTGTAACACTTTGATCCGACAAGTTCGATTGCCCGTGCATCTATGAACCACCTATGAATTGAAGAGCCGACGGCTAGAGATTGTAATAAGATCGATTCCTCATTGACGTCGATGATCCAACATCATCTCCTGTGAAACTTTTGTCACCACCTTGACGTCATGTACTGAAAGCAGTACTTATCTCCTCAAATGCAGAGGAAAATTACCTCCAGAATCGTTGAAAGCCTCCGCGGTTTCATTGTCACAGAGCATTGAGGAGGCATCATTTAAAGATTGCAATGAGGACGACGACTCCTTTCGTAAGTGCGAGTCCTAAACTTTCATACTTCAAATAGCCAGTACTATCTTGTGAGACAACAAGAATTATCCAGTGACTGATAAACAAAACTTCGAGTCTCGGGCGGGAATCGGACCTGGGACTCATCTCCTACCGAGAGGATATCTTTTATAGCAGAAAGAGTGATAACCAAACAAAACCCCTGCAATGCAGTGGTTAGTATTTGCTCCTGAAAAAAGATGGGAAGCTGGTTCAACTCCCGCGCGAGGTTCAGAGTTTTGCTTTGAAACGAATATTCTTGGATATATATTTATAAGAGCGCATGTGGCGCAGTGGTTAGAGGTGCCCTGCGTCGCACACGAGGTCAATGGTTCGATCTCGCGCTCATGGCTCACCAAGCCATCCATCCCTCCGGGGTCGGTAAATTGGTACCAGAGTTTGGGAGGATAAGCAGCACTGACTCGGTTCAGCGGGAGGCCACCGCGAGTCATTGTAAAGGCCAGATATGCATTCAATCACCTCAAACGAAGTTAAAAATTGAAGTCGAATGCATGGCGCATCCCTCAGGGATTGATCAACGCCGAGAGCTTTACCTTTACCTTTACCTTTATATATTTATAACACCACATTAATGCTCGGAAACAATAAAATAAGAAAGAATCCTCATAGATCACATGTCTCCCCAAATTGTTCTTTCATATACATATGTATGCTCACATAATTTCAAGAAATAAAGTCTACCCCTTCCAGGACTGAGAGCCCACCTTCTCTGCATCTCTAACCTCAGGACGCGAGACGCTTTCAATGTATTATTTTATTATTTTAACTGTAAGATTGTCGTTAATTTTCTCTCCTATAACAATATAGTATATTCACATATAACATAACATACGAAAATAACAGTACTAGAATTGAAATAACACATCGATATAATCCATGCGTTCCAACGCTGGGGCTAGAGACACGGGCGAGGTGGGGCAGACCGTGCAGCGTCAAGGTTAGACATGCAGAAGAAGTGGGTTGACGGTCCCGAAAAAGTCAAATCTGGTGAAATGTAATGTGAAACAATATGGAGCAAAAAATATATAATATTTTATATGATAGATATACGATATAAGATAAATAAAACAAATTACAAGAGAATAAAAATTGGCGCCGAGATATTTTAGATAAATTTTATTGCGAACAAAATTGTGTCCGCCCATAAAGAAGAACGGAATCATTTTACGGAATAGATAAATCGGGAGACGATGGACAAGTGGTTAGTGAAGAAGGATATCAGGAAACAAGGCGCTGGTTGTACCCCCTCCCCACCACTTTCTTGCATGCAATGAACGAGTGACCTACGAAATCTCGAAGACTAAAAGGTGAACCGTCTTGACCAGCATTCTACAACATTCATGAAGAAAACGAAATCCGCCTCAAGCAGTAGTCGAAACGTCAAGAGAAGTTGTCGAAGAGCTCTGTGGAGGGCGATTGCGACGGAACGAATTGATTCGGAGAATCAACTAGCTGCAGGACCACATAGTACGCTTTCTAAAATGGAAAAAAAAAACAAATAAGGTATGACGAAAGGCACCGTGGCCGAGTGGCTGTGGTGCTTGCCTTGCAGTCCTCGCCGCATTTTAAGCAGCTTTAGTTGGAAGGTGCCGACAACAGTAACTGAGAAGAATGTAAAACCGTGTACTTGAACCAAAACCATCCCTCCTGACACGGATCTCAACAACTTATTATATTTGAACAAAAAATACCCGTGAGAGGGCTATATGGGTCGTCAATCAAGAAACGTCGTACGTGAATTCGGTTTCCTACAATCACCGTATCTGTCAAAATCATTCCATCCATCTCCTTCCTGCTGACCTACAATCATCGCTCCTAAGAGAGATTTTGATAACTAACCACATTCGATATGAAAGATCACTAGGTAGGACTATTGGATCGTCAATCAACGAAGGCCTTGCGTAGTCACAGTGTACTGCGACTTCCGTTTCGACAAAAATTGTGCTTCTGACCATTCCGCGATCTATGCTTCTTGCTCTCACACCTAACGCTCAAAACTGTATTTTTGCCATCTGGTGATAATTTCTATTAGAATCGTCAGTTAATGAAAGTCGTACGTTATTACGGTACTTCGCGAATAGCGTATAGACAAAGATCATGTTGCGGACTATCCCTTCCTCTAGTTCCTCACACAACGAACCCTGAAGCTGGTTTTTCGACAGCTGATGGTAGCTTCTCCATCTTTAGAGTACTTTGTGAGTTACAATTATCTAAAGTCACAATAAAAGCTTTATGCAGCATCGTCACAGCAGCATACAATTTTGATACAGTATTCTTTCAGTGTGTTGTGATTTTTAACCATGAAAAATCGAAAGAGATCCAGTCTCTAAATACCCCTGGCACAAGTACAGATTCGAATTAAGTTAACAATGCATTCGAAGAGACTCGAGGGCGTCCTGCTGTCTATCAAGCCTCTTTTAGTTAATACTTCAATGTCATGCCTGTTTATTGGCTTTGTAAGGTTACAGCATAAAAATACATAGATTGAATAGTTTATTCTTGAATATTTTCCACTAAATTCACGTTTTATGTGACCGTGGCAACTGCCGCGGCGAACTGCGTTCTAAATGGACCCGATGTTATCATTCGGAGCACTCTGTTCACTACACTTTGCCACATTTCCCTGCTCCAAGTCGCCATGATGGCGTTGGACGTCTGAATAGATTACTTTTGATTCGAAACGAAATTGTATAAAAAAAAAGAAGCAATCCAAACCGTAAGAGTTCCTGAAATTAAGAGGTGCTGCTGGGGTATAGGCGTGAAAAGCATGGCCATGTCAAACGCACAGTCTCCTCCTTGAGCTCCTGCCGCACCCATTCCAAGACATGTTGTCGTCACTGTGTTGCCGAAAATAACGCAGGTCGTCAACATCATGGGCGAAACATCGCGCACAACTGCAACAAACTGCCTCATTCAAATATTGTCTATCACCCAGAAATTAGACAGACGGAAGAGTATGATTTTTCGTCAGTGTTTTTGATTTTTCGAGATTTTTGTCTAAAACGGAATGGCTCTCGTAAAAACTGAATGAAATAGCCGAATCATTTCAGAAGTAGATCTCTGAAATAGCATAAAATTGTTTTGTTTCAAATTATGTTTCTAGAGTACGGAGTTTCTAGAGTATTTGTTGCCATGTGGATACCTCAGTATCTGCTTTTGAGTACTAAGAAATTCTTCTCTGTGTACCACATAGTTGCTGCCAGTCCACTCAAATAAAGCTGGCTCTGGAGAAGAACACACCGGAACATTAGCACAACAAACGTTTCGACGACATCTCCTTTTTATCTTAGTTAATCAATGAAATTCTGATGGGAAAACTTGTAAGATTGAGGTTCTATAACTTTTCCAGAAATCAGAGCCATTTTCAGTTTTTTTTAGCGTAAGACGATTCGATATAGAAGTGGAGTTGAATCATTATTAAAAGAATCTCTGGCTAGAGATGGAGGAATTGTGTATAGTCTCCATTATGGATGCTGAAAGTTAAAAGACTTACTAGGCCTTGTTGGGTTAACAGAAACCACAGGACATGGTAGTGGTGTGTAGAGGACGTTGATACCGAGCTGGCTCAAAATGGTTGTGATTACAAAATCAGGAAGACCGGCGGCTCGTCCCTGCTGTTCAAGAACGTCGAGCACCTATAGAATGAAGTTTACCTTAGCTGAGAAAGTTTTTTTTTGTAAGTAGTTCGAATTTTCTTATGTAGTGCCTTTCAAATAGCTAAATTATCAGAATGTTGGCCAATCATATAACGAGGAGTGTCTATCCATGCTTTTTTGTCTAAAAAACCTACTTTCTGAGAATTTTGAACTCACCCCTTGTATTATAAGACGCTTCACCAATGCTTCTGCTGAACCTGAATTCGGTGAGATCTGGGGAACCTGTGCCCGCGCTGCTGCTTCAGTAGAGAATGTCATTGCCACTGGCAAGCTGAAACCGGTAACGTTGAATCTCCATGTCCTCGAAGCAGCTGAATTTGAGCTGATAAGTTGGGAATTGAACATGTCTCATAATTTTCTTTCGTCTCACACATAATACTTGAGAACGAGGAAATGTGTTAAACAATGGAATGAAGTAAATGAATGAGTATTAACATAACTAGTAATGAGCAATATTGGAAAAAATGGGTAGGTCAACTTGTTTCATTGGCCAGCATCTTAGACGGATTGAACTGATTCGGAAGCAGGTCAATAAGTCTACATGTGTCCTTTTAACTTGATAAGAATAAAATGTTCATTGAAATGAAAATTGATTCAGAATGATTGGCGAACCAGTAGTCTCAAGTATGCAATTTATAGACACGTATAGTCGGTCAAATTCAGTTGAACTTTTGATGAACAGCACCAAAATTGTTTCTGTGGAAACGTCGACCTCTAGATAACGACGCTTTTGATTTGTGATAAAGTACTAGATATATTAGCCTTAGCTAAGGGTCCAAGTATCTGGTTGTAAATGCGCATGATTACACTACAGAAAGAATTTTCTATGCAAAACCTGGTCCACCTGGAAGTGTTCCACATCCCAGCACTGCACCGGTAGTCAGCAGGAAAATTAGGAGCAGATGTAGTGGAACCTTTGCCATGTTCTCCAGACTGAGCGTCGTAAGCAGAATCATTCCTAAATGATTACAGGGCAAATCTACTGCCAAACTCAAAAAAGAGCACAACAATTCCGCTGTTCTGATTATGCGAAGATCGTGAAAAACCTTTCAAGCGACTGTTTAGATACTTTTTTTAAGATCAGTATAATCTGACAATGTATTTTGAGCCTTTCATGCTGTCTATTATGAGCACTTAGACAGTGCAAGGCACGTGTTTCGGCTTTACAGTCTTGTCAATTGCACGGTGCCTTCACAGGGATAGATTCCTTAGAGACTGACTATACAAAGAGGCATCGTGCAACCGACGACGCTGTAAAGCGAAAACACGTGTCTTGCACTGTATAACTGTGCCATAATAGATCTCATGAAAAGCTCAAAATACATCGTCACATGTGAAGATTAGTTAATGAGATAAATCACCCGTCGATATTTGGACCTCGGAAGATACAGTAAGTAGCTGCTTAATAAAGAATTCAGCGAATGTGGTATGTTGAAGATTCAACAGACTATCTCTGTTATATCTGTGCGGCATGAAACACTGCTTTTTCTCATACGTAAGAAATTTTGATAAGGGCAAAATGTCGTCGTTACACCATCTACTTATGGGCACGAAATATTTGAATTATGGTTGGGTTTGAAAGTCAATCTACTTCTTTTGTTAGAATCTTCGCAATAATAGTCACACATATTTAGCTTTTCCAAATTGTTGCTGACTAAGAAAGTGTAGTATCAAGTTAAACATATCTGCGGTGTTTCATTGGAGGATTCACATACCGCAGTGAGATGGTTGCTCAGAATACAACTACTAGTGGCGTATAAGTGGTAGGATTGCCTAGAATGTGCATTTTGATTTCTCTGAAAATCCATTGAAGTGTTTAAGAGGAGGGAACATACCTTGAGAAGACAATCGAAGTGACACTATGCCGCTTGTTCCTTTGTCACACCGCAATAGTTGAATTGCTAATCATCGAAAAGTTTCGCCAAAACATTCTCCTCGCACTTCTCATACACGATCATAACCAGGAACTGAACGCTTGCAAAAGGAGAAAATTTTACTGCTGTAAGTTCTCATTACAGCAGCCATGCATGCTATCGTTAATTCCACTTGCTTGTACGACACTTTCTTCTTTATGCTGGAAATGTCAGTCCTTCCTCTCGAATTTCTGGATCTAGTAGGCGGACTAAAGACCCGATGATAATGAAAATATGGCGGTGATGGATCGAAGTAAAGGGTGACTCTTATTCATTCTTTAAAGAGGGTGCTAATGCTGCACATAATGATGTAATAAGATTAATTATATTGTTGAAGAAATGCAGAAAAAGAGAAAAGATATGCAAAAGGCCAGCCTCAGACGGAGTTCGACACGCGCGTCAGTTATACCAGGGCGCGTTTCTAGCACTACACTGATCATACGATCTTGCATCACCGTTTTTTGACATATCTGTCAGTAACTCACCTTCAACAAGTTTTGTCGGGTGAGCACATACCACATTAAACTCAATTAAGATAACAGCCATCGTATATATAAATCTTACACAATCTTTTTTTGGTGCTTTCCTGAATGGTATGATGGTCCAATACCTCGGTGGCGTCTGTGGTGTAATGGTAGTATGCGCCCTCGATATGATGAAATCCAGGTTCAGCTGCCGTCTGAGGTCATACATACGAATTGCGAATGTTGTGTAGTCTCTACGATTCTTTTGCGCGTGTAGAGAAAACAAAATTTAATACTGGGCATTTTGAATGAAGAAGCAATGATTTGTTTGCGATCAAAAAATGCATAAGACAGAGGAAGCGTACTTGTAGTGATGCTATTTTAAATGATTATAGCGGTTCCGTGATCACGTTACAGAGCTACGAGGAGTGATATTCGGCCATAAATTGGTGTTGGACCTCTATAGGGATTGGCCTAACTTCTCCATTTCAAATGCCTCAATATGACTATCCTCGAAATTCATGTCGCACTGAATTGATCATTATTCAAGAGCATTGCAGGAACAGCACATTATTTGGCCGTGTAAAGTAGCTTTAAAATATTACCAAAAGATTGCACTCTTGAAGAAGTGTTTGTGTTTTAGAAAAGCTTTTTATTTTTCTGACGACTGAGTGTTTTAGTTTTTTATTATTCATCCTCTGCTTTTTCCTCAATCACCTGTTGTATTATGCGAGTTCTTACACCACAGTTGTTATAGGAATTATTCCTGAAGACTTGTTAATTAATCGCGTTCCAGATATTTTCAATTGACAGCTGGTTAAGGTAGCTTATACAATGAGTAATTATTTGCTGTTAACGGTTCAAATTTCATCAATAACAACGACTGTTCGACACTTTTCATCTGTGGAAAATGACCGAGCTCCAGAATTTATTGTCTACCTGACGACTCTTTTGGTCAAGTTTTGAACAGCTCAAAAAGGTCACTTTTGAGAAAAAGTATTGAAATTTTCTAGATATTATCCCTGCCACCATGTGCATTGCTTTACGGTAGTGATCAAATTATTGACGGTTCCAATTAAATTCAGTATAGTGAAAATACTTCATGAACTTCTTGAGATTAGTTGCGTGCGCAAGACAAAAGTAAAAGATACTCAGCACTGTCGAATCATCTGCTCCTTGATGTGTTTTTATGAAAGTGAATGAAGGTGAATAAGCACCTCCGTATCGCCCTAGTTGAATCGCTAGTCGACGAGTAGTTTCCCCACAACATTCTCCTTACACTTTCAATACGTCGTCATAACCAGGAAGTGAACGCTTTTGGCAAAAAATATCTCTGGTGAAAAGTTATCACTTCAGCAGTCGTACGAGATTTCACCTTTTGGCATTTGCTTCTACATCTAATTGGTAGTATATTAATCAAGCACTGCTCTTTCTAAGGCTACCATTAGACTACTACATTGAAATCCTATTATAGTCGAATTAGTTAAAATATGTCAGCTGATGAATACTATTTTCTAATTCAAATACAGAACATGTATTGAATAAACGGTGCGACAAAATGAGCAGACGGTACGAAAATAAGTATGTGGCAATGCATGCAGCCACCTATTTGTTAAGCAAGCACGATTTTCTGAAACGTTAAACACTATGAAAAAAATATTATTCGTCAATGGACTTTGTGATTAATAGGGAATACACTTACATCTCATTTTTATTAAGAACAACTTTCGAGCAGACGGACATCAAAAAATCCACGGTCAAGCAGTGTTTACTACATTATACATAGCAGGCAACATTGACTATATGGCATAGGTATACTCATTTTGAAGGTGGTTCATATAAAAAGTACAATATGATGAGATAGAGTATTATTTGAGGGGAGAGAAAATTGATTTTTCATTGAATATTAGATGAAGAGATGACCAGTTTGCACAGTTGTGCTTATGTAGTGTAATAATATTCCAAGATAGAAACAATAACGGAAATTCGTATGGAATGGATCGCGTAAGTTTAGATGAATGGAAAACTCGTTTCGCTTAGCTTCAAATAGCTTTCTTTTCTTTGAGTGAAACTTTCCACAAGAGTTGTTTTTGAGCCATGCATGTGACCTCTATGGGCACGTACACAATGCAATACACGTGTTTCAACCTTGCTACTTCGTCGGTTACACAGTGTCTTTCACCTGAGCCAATCCCTCTCGTGAGAACGCCTTTAAAGGTATCGTCGACGAAAGTTCCACACTCACCGATAAGTGATAATATCACCGAACGGACATTGCTGTTACTTGATTGCTCTTGTGTGGTTTAGTGGTAAATATCGTACCTCTTGTTTTAAGTGTTTCTTTAGACCACGCTCAAATTTCAATATGACTCATAGTCATTTTTGAGCCAGAATTTACAACACTTTCTTGCATCGTTGTGTTCAAGATGCTCGTCCGAAAACATCGTCGTTCTGGTTCCAGGACAATGTCGCACGGAATCAGTGACCTTTTATAGTGAATGTTTTTTTGATTTACTACCTAGTAAATTTTATTTTGTTTCAAATATGCAACGTTAGCACCTTGAACTCATAAATAGAATTGAACAAAATAAACGGATAAAGTATTAAATGGTAAGACTACGTAATATAAATGGAGGTAAAATAAATGATATAACGTAATGTAGAAAGAGTATAAACGGATCAGCGAAATGAAGTAAATGAAAGAGCAAAGAACGAAATTAATGATTTATTTCGATGAGGGATTTGTAATTCCTGACTCTACGTAAGTTCATAAAATGCTGCACATCAGACGCCCCTCTCGTGGCATGAAGTGTAAATTTACATCATAGAAAGCTTTCTCATATTGGAAAGTTGATTGTTAAAGGAAACTACGAATTGTGGACTTGTTCGAGATCACTGATCGCCCCAATAGCTAGAAAATTTGGATTCAAACATATCATATTGACACATTATCACTCTAAGTTGTACCTCTACAATCGACCGCTTCCATAGATCTCGTTCAAAGCAATATAGATATGACTTAATAACATATCACTTTCAGTTATCTCATATTCAACGAGATACTAATAGATAGAAGAAACGAGGAGCGTAATAGATAATAGATACTACCAGTACTAATTCTAAATCCCAGTTTTTTGTTCCCAACTCACTCAAGTGGTAGATTTTCGAGTGTTCGGTGCCGCCTGTTTGTTTTTTTTTGAAGCTAAATCAAACATCCTACTAGGCTGGTATAGGGCACAGACAGATGACGGGGGTGATCTTAAAATGGAAGTCACAATATTTTTCCGAGGCATAAGATATCGGCGTGTAAGTATATTGGAATCGTTCCGAATATATGCCATCATCAATCCATAAATTAACCGTAAGGAAGAATGCCTCGAAGGCTTACGTATTACGACACAGTGTGTAAGACTTATTTTCATCTGGGAGGTTCATTCGCAGCCCGTGTAATCTCTGCATATTGTTCTCACTTGAACAACTCAGTGGACAACTCATAAAAAGCTGTGAGTACGTTGAAATTCGTTTTGCTCTCAATGCGAGTGACAGAGGTGTTGGGCTGACTCGGTTGTGGGCGACACTATTTTTCTAAGCTCTGAAGAAGGCTAATGCGTTGAACGACAGCTTCCGAAATGAATTGCATTATAAACAACCTCGAGTTTTCGCTCACCGAAAGAGAAGTCCCATAAATCCAAAGAATTAGCGGGTACTAAATACAATCTTAATGTAAGACATTGTGAGGGATCAAACATATATTACAACACTAAGAAAACGCATATTATTCATCGGTACTAACTTTTGAAATTCGCAGACTGTTTTGAATTATATGCTCAGATTATTACCATTTATCTAGTCCATTAGATCGACTGTTTCTAAAACCTCGTGGTAAACATTCAAAATAACTCTAAAAAAAGAATGTTTTTAGCCTAAACGAGGTTGGTACGCCAGGGTCATACACCGGTGTTTTGGAGGTTTCGGCCTCCTCGTCAGTGACCCCCGCCCCACATTAAGCCCTGCATTGTAGCAAGGAGGGAGGCGTATGTGGTATGTGGTGATGGCATAGTGTACAATGACACTGGTCCATCACCATCAGTTGATGGTTTCGGCTGGTAGACCAAAACTAATCCATAAAATCGACTGTTTCTAAAACCTCGTAATAAACATTCAAAATGCACTATGCTATGCCATCACCACATACCACATACGCCTCCCTGCTTGCTACAACGCAGGGCTTAATGTGGGGCGGGGGTCACTGACGAGGTGGCCGAAACCTCCGAAACACCGGTGTATGGCCCTGGCGTACCAACCTCGTTTAGGCTAAAAACATTCTTTTTTTGGAATTATTTATCTATTTATTTATACGACTCGTCATCACATTTTTCATTGTGTGGATCCCAGTACTTCTAGCATTCAATTCGTTTTTCGTCTTATTCTTGAATGACGTAGAATAGTGGTCAAGCATGTCTCCTTGCAGTCTCGAAGACAGCTTGGTTGTGGCGTTACATAAAGAGTTCTTGTTGACTGGTGGAGGTTGTTGGGGGGGGGGGGGGGGGGGGGAAGGGGTGGGATGGGTTAGCTTCAAGCGCTCCATGACGAGCGTTACAACCATTTGGTCACGGCGCCTCTATGCTCAGCTTAATACCAGAAATTGTCAGTGCTAAAAACCCTAAATTAACTACAATGAGTACACTTTCTGAATCAAAAGCCTCGGGACACAGTCACACTGGAAAGGAAGGTCCATCAACCATCGCTATGAAAGTGATGATTCTTTTTGTGATTCCGGTTATTCAACTCTCACACCTCAATAGTCACCGCCATTCTGTAAATCGATGAACATTTTGTAAAAACGATGAGCAGAACTTTCAACCTCGGTTGGGGAGTGAAACCACTTCTTTCAGTGGAGAACTCGTACAAAGAGTGTTAACAGCACAGGAACCCACCTTCTTCGTTGTGCAGTAGTTAGTACTCATCCCCTAAAAGGGTGAGATCCCGACTTACCTCTCACGGAATGCTCAGAACTTTACATATCACCTAATATCTTCAAAAAATGCTTGTAACATCCAAGTTTTGCTATAACGCGATAAAATAAAAAAAACCTCGTGTAATTTACCTCCACGGATTGCCTCTGGTACATGTGTATGCATTACTTATTTCACGGAATAGATTGGCCATAGTGCTGCATATTGTAGTTTGTTGAAAAGAAAGCCCAGATACGTGACAATATATCTTCTTGGGTACAATAAAATCTCCATACTACTAAATCAGTAGCGTAGAATAGTAGCTTAGAAAGTAGTGTTTGCAGTTTTTGAGCGTATTTTGTCGATTTACGCTGGAAGTATGTTCCCAACGTTTCTCAGGTCGTAGTGAGAAAATTGATATCAACCACTATGATCTCTCCTAACAAAGATTTCGACAACTAATTGCATTTGAAAAGATACATGTGCAAGCAGGACTAACTGAATCCTTAGTCAACGGAGGTCCTCGTGATTACAGTGCACAGCGATTGCCGTATTCGCCAGCATCATAATGGTGTTACGATCTACAAAAAATCCTTATTTCAACCTTTTTATAGCAGTATCATAAATCCATGGCCATATATCCAAGAATACTGGGTGATATGCAAAATCTGAAACCTTAGGTTGAAGTTGAAACCGCGTTACACAAGGTTTTAGCTGATAGCGCTTACCAGACGAAATCTGTTGACGGCTGATTGCTCTCAATACGTTGAATCGTACAAAGAGCGACGGCAGAGGGTGAGCTTCGACAAAGTAAGATTAGCACGCACCTCGGTAAGGATGTAATGCAGCTCAGCTAAATTTTAGGAGTTTTGGGTACTTTTCCGTTAGGAGATAAGAAAAGGACCCTTTCCTCTGGACAAGAACTCTTTATAAGGGTATTAGTGATCATTCAAAAGCTTAAATCCTTGACAAAGCGGCATAAAGCTCGTTTTTTCATAAAAACCTTCTCTTGACGTAGACAGATGGATAACCTTTGTGTTTCACACATACACACACGCACACATATTTTTCTCGCAAGACGGAACCCATTCTTGGATTATTAGCAATCATTCGATAGCGTAGGATTTAAGGATTCCAAAACTGTGCCTATTTTTTTGAAAAACCATTTGTCTACAGCGTAACAGAAAAATAAGATTCATGTACATACTTGAGAAGGTGTGCTTTGGCCACTTCACTGGTTGCAGGCCAGGACGGCGAAAGGGTCGGCGCAATCACCTGTCGTTCTCCCTTCGGCGGTGAGCAGTCTTCGCTGAACAATTAGAATCGTTCGTCTCTCTGAAAGAAACTTCAGATTGAACGTCTGACTTTAATAATAAAAAATCTTCGCTACCACGTTCATGTGCTTTTCGTGCTTCCAGCGAAGTAATAGTTGAATTGCGCAGCCAATGTAAAACATCATTTTATTCTGAATACGTCGTCAGAAAATGGTCTCTTTGGAAAAAATGGTCACGTACCGAGCTAGCCAGAAATACAAGCTTTTGAATGATTACTAACATTCTTGTGAGAAGCATCTGTTTAGAGAAAGGGGTCATTGCTTCATCCCGTGCTGTTTAACTCAAAAGAATTGAGTTTTGCATATCACTGAACATTCTGGAATGCTGATGTTTTTCCAATGATCTATATGCGCTTTCTCTTTTCACATTTGAGTGTTGAAGTTGTTCTTACTACAATTGACGGTAATATTTGACTGAGAACAGTTAATCAATGAAGACTGTACGGAAATTTGCTGGGCGCCGATTAACATCGATCAAAATCATGTTAGCTAACTTCCTTCCAACTTGATGTCCTTCTTCGTCTCACACCGAACGCTCGATACTGGTCTTCCCACAACTAATTTTCATACTTGAGCATTGGATTACTTTAAGTTTGTAAGCCTACGAGATTACAGGAGAACTTTTGCAGTTTTCATGAATGTAGATACCGTTTTCAAACAGTATTCTTCCAACTTTGAGTATGTTGACCACTTTTAACTCAAGGAAAATTGTAGACGAGATACGCATTTTTGAACTTCTCTGACAAAAAGTACATATCATATGTAAAGCCTAACGAAGCATATAGAGCGACATATAGACAACGCGTTCTGCAGCACCAAATTTTCTTGACAATCCAATACTCCAGTGGTATATCTGCCTAGTTTCTTTGTGAGGCTACAGCATTAAAAATTCGCACAAGTGGACAATTCATTTCGAAATGTGCTTTGCTGGATTCATGTATTAGGTGACGGTGGCAAGTGCCGTGGCGAAGTGCGTTTTACATGGACGCGATGTTATCATTCGGAACACTCTGTTCACTACACTTTGCTACATCTCTCTGCTCCAAGTCGTCAAGTTGATGTTTGAGGTCTAAAAGATTACTTTTGAATCAAAACAAAGCTCTACAAAGAAAAAAAACAGCCCAAACCGTCAGGGTTTCTAAGATGGACAAGTGCTGAGGAGGAATGGGCACCAAAAACATGCCGTTGCTAATCAAACACATCATTGCTCGTATTGCAGGAGGACATATTCTCGTAACTCTGTTGACAAATATGACGCAGGTCGCTTTCATCATGGTACCTTGGGTAACTCAACAAGCGTTTTAGTTAAGTCAAGCAAAGCATTGAAAAGTCGAACAAAGTGGATAGTAGAGTTATATCTGCATTTACCCGACTCTTTTTAATCTGGCAATAGAATGGTGAGCGCCAAATCATTTCAGAATAAGTGTTTGAGATATACTAATAAAAGGCCACTCACAAATGTGTTTTAAATAAGAAAGGAGAGCTCGTTAAAATAAAGTCTGAGGTCTTTTAATGTTGCACGGTATATCATTTTTTAGTTTTCTCTCTCATCACTTTCTCTTGTTTACCTGAGGTTGTGGCAAATCCACTCATAGAAATATGAATTTAAAGAACACGAAGGCACGGGATTACTATCCAAACAAAACTTTTCATAACATCTCCGCGTTATTTCAATCATATAAGAAAACTTTAATGAAGTAACTCAGAACAATTGACGATTTATATGCTTCTTGAAACATTTCAATGTCTTCTGATATTTTTTCAAACTGAGAATTAACGACAGCACTAAAGTGAATGCAATTATCACAATATCTCCGCCCATATTTGCGGGGATTTTCCCGAATGGATGTCGAAAGTCGAAAATTTACTTATTATTGGGATGACCATCGATTGGACTATTTAGTTGCGTGTAGAGGACGTTCACACCGAGACTGTCCAAAATGGTTGCAATTATAGCATCGGAGAAACCAGCGGTGCGTCCCTGGTGTTAAAGAACGTCGGGCATCTACAAAACAAAGTTTCACTAGTTGTAAAAATTTTTTTGGAAGTAGTTTTTAAATTACTGATGCTGCAAATACCGCAATGCCTACAAAATCTTCAACCGGTTGCCTTCCAGAGACTCGGGGAAGCCACCCCCTCGCCCTGCCTCCTTCGATCACGTCTGTTCTTTTTATTTCCAATACAATATGCTCGAAAATTTGGGAATCTTTTCATTCTCAAAGATGCGTTGTTTTGCGAGAAATAATCACGTTGCTCGCACGCACGTGGCGCAGTGGTTAGAGGCGCTCTGCGTCGCGCACAAGGTTGATGGTTCGATCTCGCGCCATGGCTCACCAGGCCATCCACCTCTCAGCGCTCGGTAAAATAATACCAGACTGGCTTCAGACTTGTCTGAGAGGGTAGGCAGCACTGATTCGATACATCGGGAGCCCACCACGAATCATTGTAATGGCGAGATATGCGTGGAATCACCTCAAACGATGTTAAAATTCAAGGGCGATTGCATGACTCGTCCCTCAGGGATAAAGAAACAGCGAGAGTTTCATTTTTTTCTTGCTATGATAGCTACGCTGAGGAATGAGTGGAGGCGAAACGTTGCCCAGGTGGCACAGCGCAAACCCGATATGGGTGGAACAGGGGCTCAACTTCCGTCTGAGGTCGAACTCTTGCTACCACTCAATTCTTTCAGGCATAAATAAAATGGATAAATAAATAGAACAAGCATCATAAACGTATAAATAAGCATGGTATATGCTAGGCAAAACAAGTAATGTTTAACATTAAATGAGTAAAAACAGGTGAGTATGAGTCTTTTGTGGATCGTGGGAGTCATTTTGATGCTCACCGCGTAGCGTTAGATCCCACTCAGCTACTGTAGTGGCGGCGTCGTGCATAGTGGGAAAGAAGGCAGACAGCCAGACGCGCATGCACAGACAAGCAGAGCAGCTTGCTTGGCCGCTTGTCTGGCTGCGGCACAAGTGACGGCACGACGAAACCTGATCATTAACGCTGGTCCTCGAAGAGTTCATAAAAAAAGCAGTAGTAAATAAATAGTATCAAACCACTAAGAATTGGACAACCAAATTAATACAATTACCCGCAGCGCTTTGATCCGGCGAGATCGAATGCCCGTACTACACCGATAAATTGCCAGGCTGATGGCCTATAATGGTAATAAAACCGATTCTTTATCATGCCGATGATACCACATCATCTCCTGTGGAACTCTCCTCACCACCTTGACGTCATGTACTAAAATCAGTACCTATTTCCTCGAATACAGTGGAAAAAAATACCTTCAGAAAAGTTGAAAGCCTTCGCAGTTTCATTGTCACAGAGTAACGAGGAAGCGTCGTCGAACGATTGCGATGTGGGACCACGGCTCTTCTCTTAAATGCTACTCCTCAATTTCCATACTCCGAGAAGTCAGTATCCTGCGGGATAACGAGAATATCCATAGAATGAGAGACAAACCTTGAGCTTTGAGCGGGATTTGAACTTGTGACACACCCTTAACTGAGAGGATACCTTTATATCGCAGAGCAGAAAGAATGGTAGCTGAGCAGGAGTCCCGGTGGTGCAGTGGTTAGCACCCAGCCCTTTGAAGGATGATACGCGCGTTCGATTTCCGCGCAAGATTCTGGATTTTGCATATCGCCCAGCATTGTCGAATATATAGTTGTAACATTATAAGACTCTTGAGAACCGGCAAAATAAGAGTTTCCTCATCAATCACATCTCTGCACGGATTACCTCTCTTATACATATGCATGTATATACAATTTTTCAAGGAGTAAAGATCAACCCTTTCGCTACCGAGGGCACACTGCCTTTGCGTCTTCAACCACTGGCGAGCGATCGCATTCAATTTATAATTGTTTTGACGCTGTTATCTTCCTACTTATGATAACATAATATATTCGCATATAACATATCATACGAAGCTAACAATCAATTGATTGAAATAGTAAACAATATATTCAGTGCGTTCCCACCTTGGAGTCAGAGATGCAGGGTGGAGCAGATTGTGTAGGATTGCAGCTACAGGTCCAGACGAAGTAGGTCCACGGTCTTGAAATATAATTCAATAAGACAATACTAGGCAAGAAATATATAATATAAAATAGAACAGAATACAAAACAATATAAACTGATGTCAAGATAATTTGTACTGAATAAATTGTACTGTTAAAAACCCCACGTCCGCTCATAAAGAAAAATGGAGTCATATCACGGGATAAATTAGTTGGGAGGAGATAGATAAGTACTTAGTGACGAACGCTATCAGAAATCGAGGTGCTGGTTCGACCTCCTCGTGATCACCACTTTCTTAGAACCAAGCAACGAACGCACCACGAACCCTCTTAGATTTCAAAGAGAACCGCCTCAATCACCATTCTACGACATTCATGAAAAGACGAAATCCTCAAGTAGCAATCGAAACAGCAAGGGAAATCGTCGAAGAGCTCTGTGGAGGACGATGCACGGCAACGAATCGAACATCTATAGCAGCACACGTTACACTTTCTAAATCAAAATGTAAACTTTTCTTGATAACTTGGACGTTACTGTTGTTAAGGGGCGCCGTGGTCGAGTGGTTGTGATACTCGTTGAGCGCGCGTGGAGTCATGCTCCACCTCCATTTCCCTCCGGCATTCAATAACAATGAGCTATGGAACGCCACAGCCAGACTCTCCTTAAGGTTGCAGCGGCACGTGTTCGACCAGTAATCTACGACGTTGAAGAAGAAGGCGAATAACGAATCGAATGCTACAAGTACTGGGATCCGCATAGTGGAAAACAATATTGTGATGGCAATGAAAATAAATAAAATGAACAAGCAAAAAATACATATAGAAAACCCAGCTAAAGGATGACTGAACTCTTTGAGTACACTACAACCTCAATACCATCAAGCTGCTGCGTAGAAGGAAGCGACGATGGAGCTTTAATTGGAGATCTCAGCGTATCTCAAGTGACTTTACTAAGAGTTTTGTTGACATCAGTCATTACGACGAATGTACATTCCTTTCACACTAGCAACAATAACAGCAGCAGCAGCAACAACAACAACTATGTTTCTTAACAGAGACTTATAACTAATTATATTTGGATAAAAAATTTCTATAAAAGAACTATGTGAGTCGCCAACCAACGAAGACTGTACGTAGCAACGGTTTACTGCAATCACCTTAACGATAAAGATTACTTTGTTAATCACCTCCTCATCTTGGAGCTGGTTTTCTTCTCCAGGACAGGTTTTCGGCAACTAGTGAAAATTTCCCTGTCATTGGAGAGAGTATTTACTAGGTTTGCTGTCACTCAAAGTTGTAGAGGAAGCATTGCTGCATTCATAGTCGTGAATAGATTTTTACACACAGTATCTTTTTTAGCCTTAAACATGTTTTGATTTCATAGTTTCAGAAGACTGAAGAAGAAATCCAAGTCTTCAAGCTTCGCTGGCACAAGTACACCACTCTGCAAACATCAGCGATGTATTTGGGAACATTGAGCCCTCAAGTCACAAATGGCACGTATATGTGCCATCATTCGCAATATCGCTCGCCAGGCAGGATTCCACTACGGCGCACGAACACCTGACAAATATCACATCAACGCAGTACAACGATGCGTTTGTCGTGCTCGCATGGCGGCCGTGTGTTCCTGCCACGTGAAAGTCAAAGTGGGATCCAGCGGGTTTACGCTCCATGCGTGCCTCAAAATTTTATTCTGGTTTGAATAATCGCCTTCAGGTAAATCTAAATGAGCATGTTATTATAATTATTTGATATTTTGAGTATCTTACGACAATTATATCATATCTGTTCTTCTTTCACTATTTTGTTTCTTTCATCCTTTCCCACCGGTTTTTGATGATCAGTTAGGTATATTCTCCAAGTGTATACTTGCATATCTCCTTCCAATCATTTTTCAAGCCTGAATCTTTAAATCAGATAATTTGGAAAGGACTCAAGAGTCTCTGTCTAGTACACTTTGATAGAACCGTTTTTGCGTTCCTCTAACAATTCAATACTCCAAAGGCATGTTTATTTGCGTTGTTAAGCTATAGCATAAGATTTCACACAAATCAAAGTGTGATACAAACGGACCCGATGTTATCATTCAAAGCACTCTGTTCGCTACACTCTACCACATCTCTCTCGACCAACTCGCCATGATGAGTTTTGAGGTCTAAGCAAATTATTTTCCTCTCAAACAAAGTTGTACAGAAAAATAGAACAGTTCAAACCGTAAGAGTTCCTGAAATTGACAAGTGCTGAGGGTCAATAAGCATGTAATTGGTGCCATTGGCAGATATACTTGTATCCTTATTATTCAAACTCGCGCTGGTCCTGGTGGGCATGTTGTCGTCAGTGTGTTTCCGACGATGACACACGTCCTCACCATTATTTCTTGCAAAACTGCAACAAATTCGTTATCGATATTCACTAAAGAGGCAGACAAAGAAGAAAAGTCTTCACCCGAATAAAATTAGAGCACTTGTTAGAATAAAGACCGAAAATTCTCTCTATTAGGTGTACACCTCATTTTTTTCTGGGTACTAACTTTTTTTTGATCCATGGCATCGATTGTTTTCCAAACATCACACTGGAACATTAGCCGGAAAGAGTTCTCACGACAAATCCGTGTTTTGCCAATCATTTGAAAAAAGTGCTCTCAAGAGAACTTAACAAGTAAAAGACTTCTAGATTTTTTAAACATTTTGAAGCCATCCTCACCTATTTTTTCTGAACATGAGACGATTTAAGACACCGTCAAATGCAATTTGTAGCAAATTTTTCGCGGATTCGCTTCACATTGTGTCGAATTTTCCAAATGGGTGTTCAAAGTTGAGAACTTACTTACCATTGTTGGATTAACAGAAACCAGTGGACAATTTAGTAGTGTATAGAGGACGTTGACACCGAGTTGACTTAAATTGGTTGTGATTATAAAATCGAGAAGACCAGCGGCGCGTCCCTGTTGTTCAAGAGCGTCTAACACCTATAACGCGAGGTTTTCATTAGCTGAAGAAATTTTACAAAAGCTTTTTCAAATTACGCATAGTCCCTTAAGCACTCCTAATATCAAAATTTGACGAGTTATTCAAGATCCTCTTCTTGTATCACAAGACGCTTTGCTCATGCTTCTGCTGAATTCAAATTTGGTGAGATACCGGCAGCCTGTGACTGCGCCGCTGGTGAAGCAGAGTACGCCATTACTACTGGCAATCTGAAGCCCGTAAACGATAAGTCTCCATGTCCTTGAAGCAGCTGAATTTGGCAGATTTGGGCTGATATTTTGATGACCGAACATATTTAACAATTTTCATTCCACACATTAGGCGTTAACGTAATAAACTGTGTTGAACACTAAAATGAAATGATTAGGTAAGTATTGAAATAAGCAGTAGAAGAGCTATATATCTGAAGGAGTTAGAAGGTGAACTTCTTTTATCGGCAAATATCCTAGGCGGATTGATGCAGTTGGAAACAGGTCAACAAGTCTACACGGACAGCTTGGCTTGAAAAGAACAAAATGTTCGTTTAAATAGAGGTTAAGTCAGAACGACTCACGAGCTAGTACTAGTCGCAGTCATCCTATTCTTACAATAGCTTATCCAGATCAATCTGACTTATTCACTGGTAAACAACACTTCCTGTGGGAACGTTGTCCCTCAGATTACGACTTTTTTGAGATGCCGTGGAGCAGTAAATATATCAACCTTAGCGTTTGAAATTGCAGATGTTTTCTGGATGCAATTAATTTTCAGTATATTACATGGTCCTACAAGTGTTCCACATCCCAATACCGCACCGGTAGTTAGAAGCAAAATTACGAGAGGATGTAATGGAACTATCGTCATGCTCCTCAAGCTCGTCATCCGTAGCAGTTTAGATTTCAAAAAATTTAAAAGCAACATTTAGTGGCAAGTACAAATAAAGACACAATGATTTCGCTGTTTCGCATGATGCGAAAATTAGTTAAAGAGATTGAATGCTCGTCAAACTTTGAATGTTCGCGGGATAAGCGTAAGTGGTCACTTGAGAAAAATCTGCATGGGCAACAATTTCACGGTTGCAACAGAAAATCTCTGTTGTGCTGCGGCATAAAAGACCGTTTTTTCTCATATGTAAGAATTCGATAGGTCGATCGCCGTCATTACACCGTGCACGTTCGGGCATAAAAGCTACATACCAATTTATTAGTGGTTTGAAAGGCACTGCACTGCTTTTGCCAAAATCCTAGCAACAAAATTTACTTGTTCAGCTTTTTCTTTTTTTACTGATGAGAGCAGTATAATGACTAAAACAAACACAACTGTGGAACGTCAATGGACGATTCAGATAGCGCACTGAGATCGTTGCCTAAAGAACAACGACTAATGGCTCCATGAACGATAGGATCGCCTAAATTGTGCATTCGAATATGCTGAAGGACCATTACAATATTCAAGATAAGGGGACGCACTTTGGGGAGGTGTTCGGAAAGGTACTAAGCTGCTTTTTCTTTTGCCACCCTCTGAATGTTCCAAATTCCAAATGCAGATGTTCACAATGCATCGCCGTCTATCCATTCCTTCTTCGCGAGCGAGGAAAACAAAATCTGTCATTAGGAGGTTTTGTATGAGCAAGCGACAATTTTTTGTTTAAGCGTATAAGGGACAAACAGTGCATTGGTATCTTGATGTTCAGTGTGAGCACAGCGCTTATGAGATCACGTTCTGGGCGAACTATGCATGATCGTGGTCCAAAGATAGCTACCATATCTATAAAAAATTGAACATAATTTACCAATCTCGTCTATCTTGGCGTGGCTGTCTCCGAAATTCATATTGATAAGACTCAATTACTATTCGAAGCATTCACTGGAAACAGTACAATGTCGGATGATCTGAAATGCTATGTAGATATAAAATGGTAAACGCATTTTTTCAGAGCTTTTGTTGGTGCCTGAATGTTTCCGATTTTTATCCTTTATGTGCTCTTTTTATTTAGAAAATCTTCTTCTGTGTTGTATAAGTTGTCCCAACGCATTTCTGGAAGGGTTCATCTATGTAATTTCTCCAAATAACCATGCCTTTAATGTTTTCACTCGGCAGATAGCTAAGGTAGCTAATACAATACTAACTTCAGTGGCAGTGGGTTACCCATTGTCTTAGTGGTTCAAATTTTCTCCATACCAACAAGTGTATCAACTCCATCCAGCTATTGTCTACCAGACGATATTTTGTTTAAATTTTCGAAATTGCTTTCAAGTGTGACTACTAAGGAAGAGCGTTGAAGCGAAGTTTTCTAACAAACGTTTGCGTTACCACGCTCGTTGCCTTACGGTGGTGATCAGATCACTAATGTTTCCAATAATTCCAATGTAATTTCCAATGTAATAGAAACTCTTATGCCGATCTTCAACAGATACTTGCACACTCATGATAAAAGGATTGCATAATCGACAACGCCGCATAATCAGCTTCTTTACGAGATTTTTCATGAATGTGATTAAAGTTGATTGGAAAGCTTCGTATTGTACAAGTTAGGTTGCTAATAATCAAAAACTTTCGCCACAACATTCTCTTGCATCTTCCATACTCCCCATAACCAGGAAGTACACGTTTTGAGAAAATTTCGCCGCTGCAAGTTCTCATTTCACCTGTCATGAAGTATTTATTTCATCGTCAATTCCACTTGTTTGTACAACATTATCTTCTTTATGACTAGAACTGTCAGATGGAGACTCAATGGTAGTGAAAAATGACAGTGATGGATCGAAATAAAGGCGATTCTTATTTATTCTTTAAAAGCGTGATTCTATGAAATATAATGATTTAATGGAATCGCTGACATTTTGAAGATATACGTATAAATAGGAAAGCGAGTAGTATGCAAAAGGCCAGTCTAAGATTGGAAGCTGATTATCTGTCTCACCTATACTGAGGAGAGTTGTTACCACTACACCACCGAGGCTAAGGCCTTGCTCCACTCTTTTTGACATATCTCATCATAGCTGTCTGTAACCAACTTTCAACAGATTATCTCGAATGAACACATATCGCATTGAGCCCAGTTTTGCTGTCAACCATCGCATATATGAGTCGTACGCACTCTTGTTTTTATTGCTTATTCGCAGTGTTAATATGATCCACTGCCTCGGTGGTCTAATGATAAGCACGTGTCCTCGATATGATCGAAAATGCGGCTTCAGCTCCTGTTTGAGGTCATATACGTATTGCGAATAATGTTTACAAAATGCCGTCTAAGTCTCTACGCTTCTCTTTTGCGTGCAGAAAAAACAAAACTGCTATTGTGCAGTTTGAATAACGAAGCAGTGTTGTGCAACAAAACAATGAATGTGCCTCTACGGCATAGACGGTGATTGCATGAGCGTAGGCACAGTGTACCTAATCACTTGCAAAGCGTGTGACGATAAATATATTGGCGAAACGAGTAGGCCGCTCTATGCTTGCATAGAAGAACACCGAGCTGACATGAGCCATACTAGAAAAAACACCCCGCTAGGTATACATAGAGCCCAAAAGCATGCCGAAGATTTGATATGGAGCACACCATCCTTGAGCAGGAGCAAAGAACATCAACGCGAAAGATACTTGAGACATTCTGGATAAACACGATTAGTCCAGGTATGAACCGCAGGGAAAAATGATTGCTAAACACTCGTGATATGAGTCAGTATATAAGACTGACTGTTATTCTGATGGGTATAGCGGATTACTGGCCTATGCGATTACCGTTCCGTTGTTTTTCACCTGTTCATTCAGTGGAAGATATATGATAAAAGTGGTGAGTATGTTTAAGGTTGACTTTGTGTTTGATGCGATCGAAATCTAGGTCTGATAACTTCCTTTCAGGAAGTGATGGAAGTGATTGACTGACTGGATTGTAAACAACTTTGATCTTTTAGGCTCTGATGAAGGCGACCTACCGAAACGTCACCTGTTTGATTGTGTGAATAAAGTTTGGATTTAACACGCCGTGCCTCTCTCAATAAGAAAGAAAAAATAAAAATTACTGATGCATGCCGAAGTTGATAAACAGTCGGTCTTGGGATTTAATATCTGAAACTTTAGAAAACGAATGAATCTGAAGAGATGCTTTCGGAATCTCTGCAGTTACAATGTTCCGCTAACCGCTCTATTGAATGATGATGGGATCATCATCAATCTCACCACGAAATAGAGTTGCCACGGGAAACTTCCGTATCACTCTCTTGCCTTCTACACCCCACTTCTCGGACCCCAAAATTCAGACTGCATGAAGAAAAGTTAAGCTTTACATCTAATAAAAAGGCTGTCGATTTTCCTAGATCAGGTGGCCACAATTCGCATATACTTCTCGCAAGACATATAATATCGTAGCTTCAGCAGGAAAAATTCCCAACCAGTGGAAGACATAGTGCACAGTCATTTTACCTCAGGAAGGCTGACAGTGGAGATCCTCTTATTTTCCACCCAATATGCCTCTGGAGTAAACTCTACAAGCTCTTCACGAAATTTATCCTTTCACACATATCAAAGATCTTGGATGAGTCATAGCTTGTTGAACGGGCGCAATCCCGAAAGAGATTCTGCTGAATGGACCACATCCAAACCGTGTTATGGGTCATTGAAGTCGTCGGGAACTGGATGAATCTTGCCCTTATTCCACTTTCCATCCTTATTCCTCTAGCTTTAGTTAACGATAACAAAGTGTTCAACAGCGTCAACACAAATGCGATCCTCTCGCGTTCGCCGACCAAGGCCTACACCCGTGCTTTATACGAACATCATCAGACTGCTATCGAAACCGCAACACAAAAATACAGCTTTTCCATTTAACCCGTTAGCATGCTCACAGGAAAATACGTTCGACAAGGCAACACAATATTTCCAAAGCTGTTCATTGCTGCACTACATTGAATTATAAGGTCGCTCAATTGGGCGAGAAAGGCATACGCATTGATGAAAGATCTATCAACCTTAGCGGGAAAATGACTGCGCTAGGCATAAACAAGAAACGCAGCACATGAAGAATTCATGGTGCGAAGGCCATCAATTTGAATTAGACGGATTTCTGATCAAGGAGGCCATCATAAACGTTTATTTTATACGTTTAATGAACATGGAGAACACTTTGAAGTAGGAAGTAGACAGAAGGAGAGCAGCATGGGCTGCATCTGGGCCTCTCAGCGCTCTCGCGAAGTCTTATAAGAGTCAATCGGCCGTCACAACGTCTAACCGGTTCGCACAGCTCACATTTCAAAAAACTATCTCATTTTTATGATCGATAAGTATATACATGGAAAGCGAAACGCAAATGAGCGGTCGCTTATTAAGAAAAACGGATGACAAATGGACGTTAGAATAGTGAAATGGACTCCAGAAAGATGTAAGCACCTTTTTGAAAAACCACACAAACGATGGTCGGACGGCGTGTTTGTGGCTGAGTCAACCATCTACATCTGCAGATGTCAACTAGTTTGGACTCACAGAATGGGCTTCGCATACATCACGATGTTCGAATAAGTCACTACCATGGACGACAGTTGGCGAAAGAAGAGCGAATGGAAACTATGCTGGGCTGGCTCGCACCACTAGTGAAGACGGGTTGGTCGTATCCAGGTATCCAACTTTATTCTTATAATATAAGAATAGTTTTGTACAAATATGTTCAACTTTGATATTTGAAAAACTACTACTGGAAAAGTGGCTGCTCTATCGTGATCAGGAAACCTCCGTAATATGCTGTATCCTTGCTATGCCGTCAAGATATGGGGTTTCCTTTCTCAAATCCTATTCTGTGTGATTTTTCAGGTCATAATCAATCGCTGTTTATCAGCCGCACTGTAGTCAACACTCTGTCTATTCTGCTATCTTCAAAAACGCTCAATTATAACATTTCTGTTCTGGTGAGCAAATTGCATTAGTGCATTCCAGCGATTTTTTGGTCGCCATAATCAATGACGAGGTTGCTAACCGTGAAGTACTAGACCTTCAAGCGAAACAAACATGTGTAAAGTTTTTTTTTCGTACTAACATCAAGCAATTATTTCGTGAACTTTGAAGCTTAAAAATAGGTAATACTTGTCATTAAGAGCCAAAAAGAATACTGTTGCTGACCTTATCTATCCCTTGAAGATGGCTTATGTGTTCGTCTTCGAGAAACATCGTTTGAGGTGATTGAATGCATATCTGAGCTATAAGTTGCAGTGGCCCACCGATGTACAAATATGCGCTGCTATTTGCTGGTAAGTCTGTTACAAGTTTGACGAGCGTAGAGACAGGAGGGTTTAGTGAACTCGTGGCGCGGCATCAAATTAACAGCTACGTGGGTACTGCAGGTTATTCCAAGTCACTGTGTTACTTACTGATAAATCGAGTTTCTGATATGATAAAATGATACTATAAGAGGATGCGCAAAAATTTTTGATTTTGTCTTTTATCAATATTAGCAATGATTTTTTCTCAATTAATGCCGACAATTTTACTTGATTCTTTGTTTAAATGCAGTCTACCATCTCTTTAATTTATTTTTTCTATTTCCAGATATGCTCAAGTTGTGGATTGTAATATTCAACGTATCGCTGTAGCTGAGTTGCAAACGACGAATATGAAAACGACTGACATTTTTAGAATCGACTGGCTTCAAACCAACAAATGTATACAGAGCAGTGAAACGCTTAGGAGAAATTAACGAGGTTAAGAACCGTCCTCGAAAAGGTCGTCCAAGCACCTTATCTGATCCGGAAAAATTTAGAGCAACCGTTGCCAAAATCAACGAAATTAAACGATTGCTGGCAAAATGGCTCGCGAAGCTCAGGAAGAGTGTAGCGTCCGAAACATTGTAAAAAGTAAGGTGAAGCTGAGCAGCTACCGCATCGCTCCTGTTTACTTTCTGGACGAAAAGACAAGAGAAAGAATGGCTTCAAACTCGCCGAATGATTCGTTGATAGCTATGGCTCGTTTGCCCAAGGTGCTTTACGGATGAGACGATATTTACGGTCGAACCACTCTGCAATCGCCAAAATCGCCGTCAACACCTCAAGATAGGCCAGCAAAAGTCCGCAGTAGCAAAAATAATAGGCTAAGTCATCTTGCGACCTCCGTAATGAGGTGGGCCAGCATTTGCGCGATTGGAAACAATCCGATGGTCTTCATCAACATAAACGTCAAAATCAACGCTGCCAGCTATCAGTAGCAAATTACGGGCATACTGGAGCCTTGTAATACTCGGCACTCTGGCGCTGATAGCGTTACGATTCAGCAGGACTGGGGACATAAGCTTTCGAATCCTCAACCACTGCCATCTGTCAGAAGCTGTTTTTAGGCTTTTGGTGCAAGGACATTTGGCCGTCAAATTGCCGGATCTTAACGCAATGGTGTGATTGTGTATTGTTTCTGGAATGATCAGTAGAACTTTCGGTTCTTCCTCATTATAAGAGAACATATGAAAAATCGACCTCATTTGGTGGAGGAGAAGTGTTCATAGGAGCATTGATAACCATTCGAATTCTGAGACATCAGGCTACCGCCCCATATCGTCGGTTTCTGAAAAGCCTTTTTGACGTTGGAACAGGATGAAATTTCTTGATTGGAAGACGCCCATATTTCTCGCCGGACAGAGCTCTTCCTTCGGAGTATGAGAATTATTCGACAGCATAATCGCTTCTGATGCCAACGATGTGCTTATGTAGTGAGATAACCGCTTTTTCGAAAGGCAGCAGGTAAAATAAGCTGGGTTCCTATGTGCGAGAAGCTGGCCGTTGACCGATCGCGTCGACTAGCGGAGGCGTCCACGCGGTTAGCTGCTGAAGCGATGGTCGACTGATTTCCTAACATGAAGGTGTGTTGTCGATATACAATGTGTTTCTCCAGAAATTTCTTTTTTTTTCTCTTCTTTAGCTATATCCTAATCGGAATTTTCCATAATTACCGTTGACTTGAAGCAGCTTATAAGCGGTGATAAAGTATTGTTTATGATTTTTAATCAAGGTTTGGTACTTTATATGTGAAATTACAAATTTCTATGCTACCGTAACAATTTTCTACCACTTACTTCGGCTTTGGACAACGCTCGACATTCTAACAATAAGAGAATGTGGCCTGAAACGAAATCAGAACGATCGGAAGCTTTGCCATGTTTATAAGACAATTCATCTGCTGCTCCTAAGAGGCATGTCATATGTTACAGATTTGAGTGAAACCATTTTTACCCTCCTCCTGATTAGTCTATTCACATGACAACATTGAATTTGGCACTCAACACGTGTAGGTAGCAGTCATTAAAGCAACTATCTCCAGCTTTGACTTATAGACGGCTTGTAGGACTGACAATCAATCATTTCAATGCCATCGTCTATGACAGATTTTGCTATCTGAAAACATACGAGAATTCAGTAGGAAGAATCAATGCAAGTCAAGTATCCAGTGAGAACGAGAAATCTGAAAGTCTCACTCTACACAATTGACATTGTATACGCAAATTGCTCAACCAGTGTGGCTTAAATTGGTTTCGCACTGTCTCAGTCGTATAGCTGAGCCATGAAATACCTACTTTTCCCGAATAAAATAATTCACGACTGACTGAACACTGTGCTAGAAACATTTTGAGATAAAATGTGTGGAGTCAGTTATCGATTATCAAAAGCGAACAAGTTTTGGTGCGGAATGATCTTGGGCGGCAAAATGATTGAGGAGAGTCATCCATTCGTTAAGATGTCTTATTTTCACGGGCTTCTTCCTTCTGTGCGAGTGAGAAATCTTCTTTGCTGATTAAGAGGCCATTTGGAAGCAAAAAAGAGGCTTTTGCGTATTCTCACTGAAAGGCTTAAAGCAGACGAGGAATATGAGGCGTCAAGAATCTATGAGACCAACATAAGGAAGAAAGGGGAGATGTAATTAAGATTTCCTCAGAGCAATCAACTACATCAAAGTAGAAAGTTTTGTCTCAAGCCGCATGAATACTTCTATTTACTGGAATTGTCGATGTATCGATATGTAGAAGAAAAATACACGTTCCAAATAACACGGCTGAGCTGGCACAGACCTCAGGCATCTTTAGTGACTTTTCAAAAGTTGTGTTCCTAATAGTAGGGGCGTTTATGGAGCCCGTCAATTCCTCGAAGTGTCTCGGTGATATGCAAACAAAACAAAATTTGTTATTGTCTATTTCGTAAGTAGAATTTCAGTTCATTTGCGTAACTATTGTGAGCTTTTCTAGAAATGATCGTCTTGATAATTCGAAATATTGTTCTACAACTGTAAAAGGTTGCTCCTGGTCATTCTGTACCGCAGAACTTTGAAGCAACCCTAGTTTTTTTCATCAAAAAACATTTACTCAACCTTACTAAAAAGATCACTACGCATAATTGCATTTGATTTGATTCCAACATATCCCTGATAGGGAGCTGCAAAGCCTCTCTTTCGTTCGCAAAGTTACTGTGCAGCTCGAAGAACAGCTTGTACATTGGAGGACGATGAACTCTCGGTTGACAATTATACCTCAATCAAACTTCAAATTCTTCTGAAGAACATCTTTACATCTATTTGATTCACATTATAATAGTGATTGAAGTATTGGGTGAAGCTAGAAAATTACTCAAGTTCTAGACAGCGAAAATTGTCCCACGCAAAACAAGATGTCAAATGTATTTGCATACCGCTCAAGGCCTTCAAATGTAATAATTCTGTCTGTTCTGCTAGTGACAAATCGATATCACTAACGGCGCTATTACGAATATCATGAGCGTTCGACGAAGCTGTATAAACAGTTCCGTCTGTTGTGATGAGCGAGGAATAATTTCGGTACAGTCTTCTCCTTAAACTTTCCATGTGGTTCTTGATGAGCCAGTGGGTTTTGGCCAAGGCAAAAAAGATTCCATGATCAACAAGCTTTCAGCCAAGAATCGTGTGACTATTTTCAGTTCCAGTTTCGTTAGTGCAAGTGGTTAACACGCGCCCCGGAAACTATGCAGTACGAGTTAATTCGCGTCTAAGGTTCAAAGTTTTGCATATCAATCAACATTATCGAATATATATTTGTTTACAGCTCAACTTCGTTACAACTATTTTTCTATTGTAGTTTCCAAATGTGTCTAGTTTGATTATTTTTCATCAGAGGATGAAACGAATCGTGTCGTGGAAGAAGCATTGAAGGGTATGAATCAGGAAGTTTGTTTCATTATTTGATATTTCTGAAACATTTGATGCTGTTTATCCACTTTTAGTATGAATTCGTTCTCTATGACGCAATTGCAGCAGAAGGTAATTTTTGTCATCTTGAGTGAGTTTTTTTCTATTATTACATTTTATCAGTAAAATAGTGTGCAATCACATATCCAAGCGTGTTGAGTGGTAAGCAAAGCATTCGACATAGACGAATGCTGAACCCTCTTCTCATTCATAGTGGGGCGCGTGCTACCACTACACTACCAAAGCCACCGGTCCAGTGCTTTCCTTGATGTATCCTTTCGTGGCTCTCAGCAGCTAACCTTCATTTAGTTTTGCAGGATAAACACATATTAGCATAATCAGCTGTGCTGACAGCTACTCAAAAATGCACGGTATAACCTGAATAATTTTTTTCTCCTGATTTCGAGAGCAGCGATGTGATACCTGGTATTAAGTGAGAAGTTCTAAAATACCTAAGATTTCTTACATTTTTACTGCTTTTTTTGCGGTGTTGTGATGTTCAAATATGTCTAAGAGAAAGCAACTGAGGAGACCGAAAAGATCGGAGGAACCTACCTGGCGTTGTATAAGTGCCTTTGTCAGAGCTCATAACAACAGGCTCAGGCATGTTATCATGCTACCAGATTATCATTGCTTTGAGTGAGGTCTATATAGACCCTTTTTCGCATAGAGATTTGAAGATTGAGTGGTCGGGCAAATGTGCCTCGGTGGTGTAGTGGTAGAGCACGCGTACCTGCATAGGATGAAACGCGGGTTCGGTTCCCGCCTAAGGCCATGTTTTCGCTCACCACTAAATTCTCTTAGGAATTACACACCCATTAATGTAGAGTGATGTGCAAAACTTTCGCGTCAGGCGAGACTTGAACCCGCATCTCACTCTTTCGGGAAATGCGTGCTCGGCAACAATTGAACCGACAGGAAAAGTCCGAACGCCTGCGCAATTGATGAATACGATGAAGCGAATTGATCCAAGAAATGGTGGATTTCGCATTATATGTGATGTAGATCGTGTAAAATAAAATTCAAGCGCGTACGTGACTTTATATATCCTGGTAGAATGAGTGCTTTCGCTTTCAGGGTATTATGAGTACTCTCTCTAGTCTTCAATATCTGTAAAACGAGCAGGTAGCGACTGAACAGCGCCAAACAACAGAATCATTGCTGAATGCACTGCCAGTGTCATAAATTACCACTTTTGTGTCTAAATCCTTTATTTTTTCTATTATGTCGATAAAATTTGCGGTAGTAGTAAGAAGAACAATTTTTTGCTCTCTTCTTTTTGAATGGTACAACAAAGTTCTTTCTTTCCTGTAGAAGTTGAACGAAATAGTGTCGATGTTAATCGGTTTCTCACGGATGCCTTCAAGTTATCAAATTAGTTTTGTCCGCCCCATATTGATCTGGTACATCAATATACGTAAAAGATATTTCATAAGTCCTTAGGTTTCATAACCAAGATATTATCATTCAATAACGATGCTATCATAGACGTAGAGGGAGTCCAGCGGTTGAGCAAGACGATAGCATTTTACCAACATTATTACTCACTGTCATCCACCAGAACCTTACGCTAACAGTGGGATAGCTCAAGATGGGGATAAAAAAATTCCATGGTGTGGTTACACCCCTCACTTTTCCTAATGACAATGTTCTTATACAACAAGCACCAGCTAGGCAGAGCGAATATTAGCCGAACTCCAAGAGTGCATGTGGAGATTTTGGTATTATATTATATCTTACGAAGCTCTGCTTATGAGGAACGGATTGGCTTCAAACGCCCCAGTCATGCTATGTGGATTGAGAGCTCATAAATGCTGCAGTTACGTCTATGGAAGTCGAGAAATTAATGCGATAGGCGAGCTCTGAAGTTGACTAAGAGGAAGCGAGTGGTCATAGGAAGCTTTTAGGACCATAAAGGATGGAGTGAAGATAGCAATTAACACCCGATTTTGTGCTCACCTTTTCTTCTCCAAGATTCTTCCCGCCTTAGCATTTGCGTCATAAACTTCGAAACTAAGCTTCAATTTACTTCATTTATAAAAATTTTGGGACACCGTTCAACACGCCAAACTATCGAAGGGCAGGAGGCCGAACTTTTAATACGTTTCAGCGCAACCGAAGAGTAAGAGCCTTCATGGATTCGATTACTCAGTAGATCAAACCCACAGCAGGAAGATGAACCGATGAACAAATTTTTCACGAAAACATAAAAGTTCATAATCAATGAATTTTTATAGCAAAAAGAAGCAATCAGACTATTTCTGTTCGCAGTAGAGAAGAATAAAAGTTGTACTGCCGCCTTTTGATTTACTCAATCATCTGGGAAGACATGTGATACAGGTAAGGCACTCTGACTTACCAGTGGTGCTGTGATTAGCTCGTCTATTGTTTTGTAAGCCTATACTGTTTCAAAATCGCACAACACACTTTGTATTTCAAGCAGTTTCGAATTGGAATCACGTTTTAGCTGACGGTAACAACTGCTGTGGCGAAGTGCGATCCAAATTGACGTGAAGCTATCGTTCGAAGTGCTCTGCTCACTACACTTTGCCACATCTCCCTCGACCAGTTCGCCATTACGATGTTTGTGCTCTGAAAAAATCTTTTTTCTCCAATGCGGAGTTCTCTCTTGAAGGATGTGTATTTGAAACCGTAATTGATCCTGAAATTGACAAGTGCTTGCGTCAATAGGTAATAACTTGGCAGCCATGCTTATTTGACACTGATTCTCTAGTTTGCACATGGAAGTCACCGTGTTCCGAACGATAATGCAGTTCTGTTGCTTGTTCCTGGCCTCAACTGCAAAAACCTTCTTTATCTGGAGATTGGATTTTAGCTTTTTGGAATTTGAATAGATATTAGCGTCTATTCCAGCCGAAAACTTTTATTCCCATTTCGATTCATACTATACGGTTCTTCTGGATGTCAATGTCGATTCTCTAATTCATCTCTTCTCATCTCTTCAACGTGTGTTCTATTAGTAGCCATTCATCTGTGAATACTGTACTATCACATATCACTGAAAGCTTATTTTATGCGCTTTGCAGATTATGACTGAATCAATATGTAAATTGCGTTTTCACCACCTTTTCAAGGTTGGTGATTTAGATATGGATTTCAATGAAATCTAACGTTTTTCAAACACGGAACTAGTGCATCCAAGTGGCTTGTATCATTCATAGCGCCAGAAAAGTCTTATCGAATACACTGACGCTAGTTCGGAAAGTTTTGTCCGAACCGGACCTAGAAAGTCAGGTTAGCCGCAGATGTGCTTATATTACTGAAGGCATGAATTCGAGTTGCCTATAAGCAAATAAATGCGCAACTTTTTCTGAAATTGTAGAAGGACTAATGATTTACCAATTAGAACACTTTGAAAAATTGGGTACCACTGAGACTAGGAAGATGGATACTACACAAATTGAACTACAATTACAAAAAATTCACTGCTTTGATAAATAGTCAACGCTTCTTCAGCGCAACCAAATTGACCTATTTCTCGATAATATTATGACGCTTGCCTAGAATTGATTTGGGTCCCCACAACACAAGCGGCGACAACTGGTTTTTATATGCCTGATAATCATTTCTTGAGCCACGCATGTCAGTGGCCTGTTAAAGAAGGGTGACTAATAGGGCCCGATACACGTGCTTCGATCTAGCGATCTCGTCCGTCGGGCAGTTACCCTTTCTCGTCTTTTGCCAATCCTCTATTAGTCAGCTCTCTTTGACAGACCACTGACATGCGTGGCTCAAGAAATGATTATCAGGCATATTGAAATTTGAGCTGTGGTTTTAAGAAAGCATTATTTTTATTTTTTATTCTTAGAATTAAAGCATATTAAGGAAACCATTTGAAAAATGAAGCATGCCATCAAAATTCTCGCCACTTGAGCTATCGAATGGTTATCACAAACTCTGAAAAAATCAGAAAACGCGCTTTTCCCAAGAGGTCAAAAAAGGATGCGTCCATTGAAAATGATCCAAATTTGCGAAACTTAATTTCTTCTGACTCTTACAGCACTCCAGAAAGTCTTTTCCAAAAAACAAGTATATAGTTGAAATCGCTAAGATTTGCCCTATCTAATGATTATCAACTGCTTATGAAAGACCTTTTATCCGGCGAGAAATACTTGAATGTCTTACGAAATATTCTTTTAACCGCTGCAGCGAAGGAAAACAGGTCATTCAAACAATAACATACTTCGTTCAAATATACATGCTATCAAATGACTATTAAAACTCTTACAAAAACAAAAAATACATTTATACCAACAGACTCATACAGGGTGGAGGTTACAAGACGGAATCGGTACACCTCCATCTCTTCCTCTCATACAACTATTCTGAGAAAAGGGAATCTAGAGTGCAGTGTTAATCAAAAAAATCTAGCAATCCCGATGAACTAGGATCGCATGCAATAAGCAACACTATTTTTGAAAAACTATTTATTGTTTTCCATTTTTCAGGCGGTATGATGAATTTTATGCACTTTATGAAATAAAATGTATGAAAACTGGTAAAAAAAGAACAAATTTAACCAAAAGGTGTATAAATAGGGATAAGATATCGCAGAAATGTTCGATAAAGGCTTGGTTTTTCCCTTGAGAGATATGGTTCAAAAATGGAGCACTTATTTTATTTCTCTGAATTCTTTCTATTTTGACTGCCACTTGCAGTTGTATGATTATAGTATAGCATATGTCTGTTAACACAAGTGGGTTCAATGCCGATAGCGGCTGCCTCGCCAGACCGTCGACGGTTGGCTGTTGGCAGACAACGCGTTATAGCTTAAATAAGAGTGCTGTGCAAAACGAGCGCCGGTAGTGCAACGGTTAGCATACGCACCCGGAAGGAGTGAGATCCGGGTACAAATCCCGCCTGACGCAAACGTTTTTGTACAACACTCCACATATTGTGTACACCATGTTATTCGTAATAAAAATAGCCTTATTGAGATCAGTTTCATCATATTTGACCATCTATTGACATATAAACCTCTTTTATTGGTAAAAAAGCATAGAATTCATTAGAAAAACCATCACATTAGCCTTGGAGCAGGCGCCGGCAGCCTCTCTTAATAGGCTGTCCCAGGCGCCCGCCAGCTGAAAATGGCGCCGTCTGGAAAGGGATATCAAGAAAATCAGTCGGCACTCACAACACCTAGCCAGCCTGCCAGCTCAAATTCCATAAAGCTATTACAACTTTGTGACGCGGAAGAACATGCATCAACAGCGAAGCACATATGGGCCGGCTGTATAGTGATGATCAGACGATAGATGGACAAAGCGAACTGTTAAGTGGACTCCACGAGAACACACCAGACTCCGAGGGCAACCACCGACACGTTGGGCGAGCGTTCTTATTACAAGAACTAACCAGTGCATTCGCATCTGTATTCACACCCTGCCAATATTATACAGGTCACGGTTTGGAACTCGCGCCAGCCATTATGCATGAATCAAGGCAGCACCATGACCGACAATCGCCAAAAGAAGAGACAAGTGGAAAATGTGATGGGGTTGCACAATTGATGGACAGGGAGCGTAAGTATCCATGTAAGGGCTTATTTCATAACCCGCTTTTTCCGGAAAGATAAAAACCAAACATTTATTAAAGGTTATTTTTAAAACTTCTATTGAACAAGTCTATAATATTCTTTATAATGTATATGGTTGTATATGGTTGTATATATATGATTGCATATATTACTTCTTATTATCCGTTTATTCTTGACAATGAGCACATTTTATCGTTGCTATCTTGACACTGGATATGGTGCACCGATTCTATATGCTCCATGAATTTCCTTGGCGGCGTGGTTTGAGCACCGCCCAGTTTCTACTTCTCAGATAACTTCAATAAGACCATCTTAAGTCACTTGTGGCTCTACTTTAGTACACTAGAGCATTGTTGGTCAGCTACAGGTCTGCGATGCATTTTCCTCTCGACTACTATCATTGCGAGTAACTTCTTTTCCGCGTCGCGTACAATATTAGTGCATGGTTTTTGGGGATAATGACTTAGACAGTCAAGAACAAGGAAGTTTAGATAATATCATTTCATTGAGTCGCGAAATGTTCTTTTGCCCAATATCTCCCCTTTCTTCTAGCGAGCTAGGGAGGGTCTTCAAAGCGACGTCCTTCATTGTAGCAACAACTCAGTCTGTTTCTATAATCTATCAATGAGAGTGCTAGGGAATTGTTTGTGAAGCATGCGGAAACTATGATTAGCAAGAAAACGATGAGTGGGAAATTGCGACAATTCATTGAATGAGGAAAGTCAATGACCTGTGCCTTGAGATGACGTAGAGTCACTGTCTGAAACGGAATATCACAGGTGCAGTCTTTTCAAAACTACTATTTGCATCTGCATATGACACCGAAAATTCGATATTGAGGGTCACGAATTATTTACACCTAGCCCATCATGTTCAAGATGTCCTCTGCATTGCACTGCTCATGCCAATACATTTGCAACAGATTGTGGAATAGAACCGTTCCAAGTTTGTGGTGAAAGCGGTTACTTCTACGAGACGATGATATACGCAGGCACAGACCAGCCGAGAGCCTTGGAAAAGATCTGTGATGAGCCTAATAGGCGACTCGCAAGATGAAGGGAGACATCTCTTCGCAGACAACTTGAGTACATGTGTTCCTTTTAGCCAGGACTATTGCAATAGAACATTTACTTGACCGGGATCTGCAAGAAAAGGGCAAATGTTTGCGAAAAAAATTCTTCCAAGCTAATCTGCGCATGGAACGAGTGGTGAGCAATGCAGAATCACAGTGACGTAGCCGTGCATAGGTGGATGGATAGTAAAGAAAGTCAGAATGATTTCGACATCGCACTGCTCCGCCACATATATTCAGGCGCGTGTTCCAGATGATGCAAGCATGTGTAGTATGGTCATCGCTTGGTGCATCCATATCAACTACGTGCGCAAATCCAAACTCAAACAATTCAAAATGGGCCTGTAAGGCAACTACTCAGATTTCAACCATCCTCCACGGCCGACATCTAGACCTGTTCTCAAAAAGCCGTCCGCCTCATCACTAGGACGCAGACTTTGTACCAAATGCTACCAGCAATTCGCAATGATTCGACAAAGTGCTTGTGCCCAGAAAAAAAATAAGAAGCTTTTTGCTTTGCTAATATAAGAAATACGTTTGCATAGAATGTTCCTACACTTTTCACCAAAAAGGACTTCCAGACGGTTCAGATAATGGACAGAACAGGATGCTGAAAAAGTTCTAATACTTTTGTATTTTATTAACTTTAGGATTAATGTAGTATTCTAATATTGATGCCGATAATTTTATTGGATTCTTTGTTTAATTTTGGTTTAAAAGCTGTCTCAATAATTCGTCTGTTTACAGGTATGCCGAATGTATGGAATCGCAAAAAATCAACGTATCGCAGTAGTTGAGTTGCACAAGAAGGAAATGAAAACTTTGTTAAAGTAGACTGGATTTAAACGAAAAAGGTCTGCAGTCTTCAAACGGAAGAGATTACAGGGATTGAAGAACGTCCTGGAAAGGGCCGTTCAACATCCTCGGCAACTTTGGAAAACATTCAGAAAATCCACTGTCAAACGAAATTCCTAGCGTTTGATGAGCAAAATGGCTTGAGAAGCTTGAGATCAGCGTTTGGAGCTCCCGAAAATTTTCAAAAGTGCTGAAGCTGCGCAGTTACAGGATCTGTTGTGTTCACTTTCTGGACAAAAAGATAGAAGAAGAGCGATTTTGAAATTTCGCCGAATGAATCGTTTGATCGCTGGGGTTTGATTGTCGAAGGTGTCTTTTACGCAAGCGAAGAAATTAACGACTGGTCCACTACACAATCGCCAGAAGAGATGCCAACTTTTCAAGATCTGCCAGCAAAAGTCCGCAGTAGCAAAAACCATGAATCGCATTCATTTTCCGGCCTCCGTGATGGTCCAGGCCGGTATTTGACCCACTGGAAAGATGCTGTTGGTCTTCATTAACAAAAATCAAGATCAAAGCTGCTAGCTATCAGCAGCAAATATTCAGGGGTGTACTAGGACCCTGGACAACACTTGGCGCCGACGGCTTTACGCCCCCAGCAGCACTGTGCACCTGCGCATTCTGCCGCTCAAGGATTGCCATCTATTAAGAGCACTTATCGGGCCTTGTGAGAAAGAAAATGCGGCCGTCAAACTTGCTTTATCTCAGCCCATTAGATTACTCCGCGTGGTCCATACTAAAAGTAGAATTCTCGGCTATTCGCAAAATTACTGTAGAAGCGCATAAACTGCTTAGACACACGCTCGGGACGAAATTATGACGGAAACGTGTGCGAGCATCATTGGAGATTTTCGTAAGCGACCTAATGAATGTATAAAGGACGAAGGAGGCAATTTCGAAAATTTTGTAATAAAAATTTTTGTTTATTGTTATGGTTGTTGATCTATTAGACGTAATTCCTCCTTCAACTGAATGAATTCATTACTTATGTAGTATTGTTTTACTATTATCAGAACTTCAAGCGCGCTCTGTATATTCTAGGTGTGAGTTTCATAATGCCCAGCGCATGCTGTAATGGCTTACAGTTAGGTTGCTTTGGCATACGAAGACTATTGATTGCCTGCTGTAAAGTCGTAAGAATGGGCTAAGTGCTGCGAAAGCAAAATGTGATCATTCTATCGCCATTAGCACAAGCAGAAGATTTTTTTCTGAAAGCCTAGCTTAGTACTGAAATCTTCATTTTTCAAGATGTTGAATTACTATTGATGGTTTATTGAAAACACTGTTTGACAAACTTGATGTCTAGGAGTTCAGTCTTGGAAGTGAGGTCGTGGACGTCTTCAACTTGATTCTAGGACAAAATGCACGCTCCCAAACTAGGTCATACCAGATCATGCTCTAATTTATAAGGCCAGTCATGTCAAACAAATGGAATTCTCTATAAAGTGATGAGTGAAATGAGCTGGTCTACAGATTTTGGTAGCAGTGAGAACTTTTCTGAGCACTCTCAGACGCCAGCAAGATCGAAACTTCCTTAAAACCGCTTGCAGAACGTAATTTCGGTATCCTCAAAACCAATGTAATGACTCTCAAAGCATGCTAAATATATACCAAAAATCCGAAAGTGAACAGAAAGTGGAAAGGATTTATTATCACAGGTAATTTGATAGAATATCTCTGCCTGATGTTCTGATTTGATCATCCCCTTGTCCATCCATGTGAACTGTGCGCGCCTGTTCTCCATCAATAATTGGAAAGAGTAGAACTTCGAAAGAAAATGGTGGGTTTCTGAACACGCCATTCCAACGCGACTAAACTTGAGATTCCGTGATTTCCGTTCAGTTAATGGAAATACTTGGTTCAATAGAATGCTAGAATGGTAGATGCGAAAATTGTAACAGCAAGACATAATAATCTGCGTTATCCTATGCATAGTCTGCTCTTGAAAACGTCTACAAAATTGCCTGAATCAAATGATTAGAATCTTCTTTGCCATGTTAATCTTATTTCTATATTTTTTGGATGAAACGTTCTTTGTACATCGTTCATTATATTTGTTAACTGTTGGTGATGTGCGTCGAATCTCTCAAATACATTGCGAAAGTCACAAACTTACACTGTTCATCCGACCGCTTGTCAACAAACACTACTTTGCATTCTACTGGTTCATAGGTGACCTGAATAGTGAGCTGACCCAAAATCATTGAAATCACAGCATCAGTAAGAAGTGCAGCGCGGCCTTGTTGGTCAAGAACATCAGTGACCTACAGAAAAATGTTTCTGCTATATGACAGATCTCTTTTTCTTAACTTTCCATAATAATTTGAAAGTATGTTATTTGAGGCGCTATTTGGAAAGCTGGAATTGTAAAAAATCTGTATTACAAAAATCCGATCTCACTGCTTGCATTATAAGACGCCATACGAATCCTTTTGCTGCTTCTACACTCGATGAAATCATAGGGACTTCAGCACGCACAATTGTTTCACCAGAGAAAACCATTGATACCGGCAACGAGAACCCGGTGACGTTAAAGTTTCTGGTGCTTCCTGCATAGAACTTTCAAGTTTTGAAACATCATTTGGGATCAAATGCTTCACATCTTCTTGAGAGGATAAATGAAATGGAACAAATGAGAGTTAATGAGTGGATAAGAAACGACTAAGCTAACACAAAAGGAGTTCAGTGTTTGTGTAATTCTGGTGTATGTTGTTGATCACTGCAGCAAGCGCAGCAGAGGTAATTGGATGCTTACGTGGACTACGCAGTCCTGCGGCTCCAAAATCATTTGTTCTAGGGCTACCCTTGGCAAACTGATACGAGGTTTCTATTCGTTGTTGGTGCTGCTGTTTCTATTGTTATTGTCACTTTATGGCTGACATTTCGACGACTTCGCCCTTTCCAGAATCCAAAGTGTTCTATGCGACGATATCAGTAGAAATTGGTCGATAATCTATGGTGCTGATGTGGCGTTAGTATGTAGAACAGATCTTTAGTACCACAGATGATCCAGTAAATTTAATGATTAAGGTTACATGAAGTGCTCCCAGTCTGTGAGGAAAAGGACGCCGGCAAAACATCAATCAGATACCGGCAACAACAACATCACTTGCAGTAGCAAAAAGGACAAAGAGAGCTGGCAATGTCTAGTCAAGTTTGCAGAGGAGATTTTTGTATATACGTCTAATTGGCTTTCAGTGAATGTATTTTGCGATTCTGCTCTTACCCGAAAGCATGTGGTCATGGTTTGTGCAAGGCGAGAGAAGCACCACCAATTGGGATGGTAAAAAACCTGGCTTGCTACTTGGTTTTTCATATATTTTCCTTCGTTAACGCTGGGCAGCGCATTTCGTCTAAACTCAGTCAATCTTTCAAGATCTTATAGCTTGGCGATCTTAGTATTGCTTTGCATTCTTGAAAGGGTTCTGAGTTGTGTTATAGTAGCGACAATAAAACTAGTTTTTGTAATCTGATTGCTTATCTTCGGCTAGGGGCTGCGGATAGCTGCTCTTCAGAGTTTGATTAATAGACGGAAGCCGGATAGTTGACTCGTCGCTCAAACGCTGTTGTTAGTTTACCTGACATTTTAAGATGAAAATAAGAAATTGGTACAAACAGAACGACTAAACGAAGTTTTTGTTACATTCCCGATGCGACCATTCTCATAAAATTTTCGGAACGGAGAAAAAATCTCTCAGCGAATTTGCTTTGTACATGAGTTTACACTAGGTTCGCAGTCCTGATTGGCCCTAGTGCTCACAGTCACCCATATGAATTAATGATCTTAAGTCTCCTATTATTTGAAAATCAAATCACATCCATATGCTTACGGCGTCCTTGTCCATCTTATGATCACTGCTCAGCCGTAAGTATTCAAACCTGAGAAAAACAGTAATACTGATGACGTTTATGCTAAAAATTCACTCTTCGACTTAGCACAAGGAATTTTAGAGGCATCCGCGCATTGCGAAAACTGTTGACTATTTCGCGAAATTCACGTGAATCTTGCGTAAATTTAAATAAGTGATGTTTCATTATCCTATCGAAAAGCAGGCTTGTTATAAGACTCTTTCCACTTTTTTGCGCATTATCGCAGTAATTCAACGTGAAGTGATTCTACCGTAAGTTACCTATACCACTTTACTCTCCTTTTAACTGCAGAGGAGTGACTAATGGTGATGTTAAGCTGGGAAAACACCAGTTTTGATTAAAGATGGAAAGAGCAGTAAAGACGTTCAATGTCTTGGGCTGAAGTAGGTCATTGATAACGATAGGATAAACCCAGTGGGGAAAAGTGATGTGCAAAACTTTTGCGTTAGGCGGGACTCAAATGCGTGCTCTAACCGCTTCGTTACTGACGCCCGTTTTGCCACCATTCTTTCTACGCTACGGATAGCGTGAAACACTGATTTGAGTCTCGCCTGATGTAAAAGTTTAGCGCATCACTCTACACTGCTAAAAGCGGTAAAATAAAAAGAATTCAAGCGAATAATAGTTGCACCCAAAGTTTCAAATAGAACAGTGTCATGAAAATTGATCAGAAAGCCACTATGGCTTAAGTTCTCGACACAACTGTTTCGCTCTCTTTCTTCTCGAAAAATTAAGAGAAAGCATTGTTTTATTGGTTCGCACTTTAAAGTCAAACATGCTCCAATCAACGAAAATTATTAAACCTACCATCATAACTAAACGAGCTGGTTCTGCAGTCCGCACACTTTCTGTCAGCATGTAAGGCTGCTACCTGATGAACGGCTAACAAGATGATGTATTTGTCAGAAAAGAGATTTGCACGGACTGATATTTACCGCTCATTTCTATCTGCTTGTATTCATAACCTCCATCCTTGATCGTCTACATTTCCAACAGGAACAGAACACATTTGCGTGACAATTACCCGTCGAAGTATAGCGAGATTACAGGAAGCAGCGTTTCGTCACTTTGAATTTTGAGGAAGGCTATGGGCTCAACAGAGACATCAACGACATTGTGAGCTTTGAAGAACCGGTGAGTTCTTAATTGATACTTAGTGATACCTTGCGAGTGAACAAAAATTTTACGATGAGGATTTCATCAATCTTCAACAACACCATAATCAACGTAAAGTTTATAAAAATCAAAGTGAGAAATGTCGGTCTAATATGCGACAATATGTAATAAACTAATCTTGACATTTGATAGAATTATCATCACCCTCGAGGAACGTGAGTGAATATCACAATTAGTCACGTAGGAGTGAAAATCATTGTTTGAATGTTCCAGTTGCAAGCAGGACCAACTTTCAGTCTGCGCAACCACGCTTGAAGTGAAGGAGACGTCGAGCAACCATCTGTTTAAGGACGACCTATGCCTACGATCGAAAATCACAACTTCATGCAAGTAGAAGAGAACAATTAAATGGCCCGAAAGCGTGATATACATGAACGGTACTCTATGGCTGGTTAGCAAAAGTATGCCAAAGTTACTGAAACAGAAAACGCTTCTTACGGCTTGTGACCCGTCATAAGATTTCACTTCAAGGAGCTGGATAGGCCCTATCAGCAAATTCCGTATCTCTCGAAATCACGTGCCAAAAAACTAAAGTAATTTAGTAGTCCACCATTTCGCATTACGAACAGCTGGTAAAGATGTATTGTCATCCCTGGATGGGAAGAAGAAATTTTCTGTTGACTTTGAGGTAACGATGACATATCATATGCGCTTTCTTTTCCCAATATCGTTGATCGGCTTTTTTGATCCTAACTTGACAAAAATACGTACGAGATCTTATGAGCTTTGAGCCTTTTATGAGGTACAAGTGATCAACTGAACCGAAATTCACCCCACTACTGATGAGCCTGGAAAGGCGTGACATGCCTATCTAGATACCAGACCTCATATAAGGAATTACTGAGGTATGTCAAGGTTAACAGACAGCGGTTTTGGGAATCGTTACTAGAAGTACCCTGAAAACGAGCAAGTCGTGTTACCATCTTCTATATCCCCTCACGCCCCGTTGATCGCCGAGTGACTGAAACAGGCACCAGCAACACTTCCATTTTTCCCTGTCGCGTGAAAGAGTAACCCAGTGAGTCTTCATCGCTCTAAGAATTCGTTGAGCATTATCTCTTTCTTCTAATCTTTTTGTGAAGAAATCGAAACACCGGGTCGGTGGTCTTCCTGTGAAGCGCTTGATATCCCGAGGAATCCAGTCGGTGACTGCTCTCGTCCATCGGTTATCTCTGAAGTGCATCATGTCTCCGGCCTATCCTAGTTTCGTTATCCTTGCGTGTGAAACGGCGTCTTTGCATTCGATCGTTGATGTGGATCGGAGCTATGGATCTTCTTCCATTTGCGAGATAAGGGTTACTCCAAGCATCGACCTTTCTACTTCACATTCAGTAACGCCAAGTAATCTTTCTCCTTCTTACGTAGCTAGCAGATTTCCGCTGCATACGTTAGGTCAGAGATAATCGTCGAGTCGGAGTCGAAAACACGGTTGCACGAAGTCGGACGTTCTTTATTTCACTAAATCCTCAATGCTCTCAAACGTTTCCTAACACTCTCGTTTCCTCCTGCCCAACTCTAGAGCTAGGTCGTTCATCGTGGTGACTTCACAACCTATATAGGCGTAACTAGAGCATTTGTATCTGGAGATGCTCGTTTTAATGAGCGTGAATGAGGCATTCATACCCATTCGTTTCCCATGAACTCCGCTTTCGTTAGATTCAGCTGAAGGCCAACTTTTCATAGGTACTGTCGAAATTGGTCAGCATTCATTCCCTTTGGCATGCTTGGTGTTATGAGGACGATATCATCAGCGAAGTGAAGGTCAATTGTCGACCGTCAATTTTAACTGCCATGTCGTCCCATTCTAATGTTTGCATGACGTTTTGGGTGGCAATGAATGATTTTGACCAAGTTTTATCGCCTTTTCGAACTCCTCTTCTTACGTCAATGGTGATATTGTTGTAGAATGGAGACATTTTGGTCGTGAAATCTTTGTAAAGCTCACGAAGGATCATTATGTGCCGAGTAGGGACGCCCTGGTTATCCGGAGCCTCTATAACCGCTTCTGTTTCCACTGAATCAAAGGCTTTCTTCAGAGCGATGAAAGTGAGACAGAGTGGTTGTTTGTTCTCTCGTGAAACTTCAGTGAGTCTTGTAATCGTGTGGATGTGGTCCATGGTACCGAATCCTTTACGGAACCCTGCTTGTTCGCATGGCTGTCCTTCGTCCAGTGTTCTGTCAGTCCTGTTTAGGATGACTAGAGTAAAGAGTTTATAGACAACGGACAGCAAACAGATTGGGCGATAATTGCCTATGTCGTGAAGGTCTCCCTTTTTAACAACAATACGGCCTTGCTGGTTTTTCATTGAATAGGGACCTTGCATTCTGACAGGTAGCGAGTGAAGAGCCGAGCCAGGGTGTTGATAAGAACTGGCGGCAGATTCTTCAGATGTTCTGGTCTAATCCTGTCTGGACCGGGTGTTATTCTGTTCTTCACCGACGATATAGCATGTCGGATTTCGGAAGGAAGGACCGGTGGGACGACATATTCGTTTTCTTTCAATTGATATGACGGTAAGAGGACATGGCTAGCGAAGAGATATGAGTAGTATTGGTGGATAATTTTCTCCATAGTCCTTTTTGAAGCCGTAACTGTCTCGTCAGAGCATCGGAGTGCAATCACCTTGGTCCTATAACTGGCGAGGCCTCGCTGAGCTTTGCGAAGGCTGCTCCCATCTTCTGCAACTTCTGTCATAACTGCTGCTCGTCTCTTTTTGAGGCCTTCTTTGATCGCCTCTAACAGTGTTTCGCAAGTTTGGACGCAGGGTTTTTGTTGCCGATAGCTCATTCAATTCCAGGTTGACGTGTCAGCGGAGACAAGAGGCCTTTCGTAACTTTAGGACTCTTGGCTTTCATAACGCTAATGTGAAGATATTCAATGAGTCGGTCGCATTCTTCGTTGATGTTGTCGGCAGCGGTATCTTCCCAAGAACAGACTAATGTTTGGAAAAATACCAGTTTATGGTAGTTCTGGGACTTCGTTGTTTGAATTAAACAACTTTCTTTTCTATCTGCGAAAAAGAGAACGTTGCGCGAAGGAGGCGATTGTCCGATCCCGTGTAGAACTTAGGAACAAAAGCGACATCGGTCAGGCAAAACATTCGATATACTAAGATGTGGCCTATTTCGTTATGGTACTCTATATTGGAAAACTCCCACGTTCACCGTTTAGAGTGAGCCTTTTGGAATTGTTATTGGAATATGGAATGTGAGTTACTATAGATGGTCTGGCTCGTCATGGTAAACTCAGATAGCCTCTCATCATGTTCGCTCCATTCTAGTCGTGGGTCACAACGTGACGTTTTTCAGACGTTCTTCTAGGTTCTATCTTCGCGTCAAAATCTCCGACGATGACGTTGAAAAATGTATGGTCTTCTCTGAAGATTCTTTCGAGATCCATGCAAAACGCTTCGACTTCTTCTTCGTCATAGCTTGATGTTGGTGTGCAAGCAGTGAGGATGGTCAAAGCCGACACTGAACCACAATGTTTCAACCGTAATCGTCGGACAAGGGTTGTCAGATGTTCAAATAAATCGACGTTTACAGTCAAATCCGATTTGACGGGAACGCCAACGCGTCGACACCTCTGAGGTCGCATGTTCCATGGAACAGTTTTTCTACGGTGTCATAAACAGCGTGAAAGCGATGGCGTCTTGGCGTCTCAGGCAGGCTGATGACGTCATACCTTATCCTTCTTGCTTCAATCAATAGATCTTCTGCAGCGCATTCGTTAGCAAGTAATCTCGCATTGTAGGTACAGATCGTCATTTTGGTCTGTTTTGATTTTAGCAGCCTTTCCGTATTCTTCCTACCCGGCGCTGCCGTACCAGGAGTCCTTTCGGGGGCAAGGGTTTAAGGTTCATCTTTGTTATTGTCCTTATCAAATTGATATCCAACACATAGCTTGCTAGGCTCATAATGTGGGAGTTAGTGCCCTGCGAGTACCTTGCCAGTCTCTCTCGGAGGAGCGGGAGAAGCTTGCTTATTGGAGGCGATTCCTAACTGACTCCCATGTACTTCTTAGCCGCTTGCTTTTGGCCGAGTTGCCTCGCAGAAATAGAGTTTTGTCAGATCGACGCTGCAGAAGCAGGGAGCTCATCCCTTAATTCCAGCTGCGTCTCTAAGAATCACACGGTCGCTTTAGAGTCGCGTTGCGTTCCCCTACCCACCACCTGGGGACGCGTTACATGCCCTCGCGGATAACCGGGCGGGTTCCCTCAAAGAGAGAGATCCGTGAATGTTACCGTATTATCAGATTATCAATGTTTCCAAACGAGGTCCATAAAACATTTGAAAGAAGATGTACGAGATTAGTTAATAAATTACAGCCTCACTTATCAAGGAACTATCTTTGGGTGTAGAGCGATATGTATCTTTGAGTGGGCGATATGCGAAATAGGACATTCTCAGTAATGTTTCCCCAGTTGAGCAGCTCGACGATTTATATTAAAGTCAGGCTGAACCTAGGAGGACATCAAAAAGTGCTGCCGTACCAATATTAATTTGGTTACAAAGTAGCTCCTCCTTCCAATCCACAGTGGTCGGGTAACGCTCGAAAGGTACTAATCGGAAGATGGCTTCAGCTACCCTGAAACTGCTACTCCAGAAAATCACATCTACAAACTAGGCAAAGACCTGCTTCAGTAATCAACACCCTTTTGCTGAAAAAAACTGTTTTGCACTTTGCTTTTTTTGCTTCTTATCCTATCTGAAATTAAAAATTACTCCATAGAAACAAACTACGGCAGTTTCTTCGTAGTCACTCCATTTCGCCTGCATCAACCCATTGACCGTCGAGTGGCACATGTGGGCATCAGCAAAGGTACTATTTTTCTTTATCGATTGCAAAAGTAGTCCATTGAGTTCTCTTTCTGCGGAGTTTCGGTGAGCATCACTTTTTTCAGGTTTCGAGTGAAGAATTGGGATGGTCGTATGATTGTTCTCTTATATTTGCTTGACGTCTGGAGAGATTCAGTCGACAACAATTGTTGTTCAAAGGCTACCGTTCGCGTTTAGTTTTCGGCTTACACGATTTTCATTGATTTTCGTGTGGGCCAGCATCACTAATCTCTATCATTGACGTTGAACAAAACTCCTAATCCCTTGTCGTATTGGTGAGGTAAGATATGCTCATTGCATTGACCTTTCGACTGTGTTTCCAATAATTTCATCGTTTCACAAGTATTGTGGTTTTTGACGAATTTGTTAAAGAAGATATGATCACTGAAATAAAGAAGTAAGCACAAAGTCTGGTGTTCTTTACCCTCTTCGCTACATCATTGATCACTGTAAATGCTCCTCGAGCCGCTTGCTTGGTTTTGGTCAATATGGAGCTAAGTCATTTTATTAAACTCTCGATTTTGACAGTCGTGACTGGACTATTCAGAGACATTTATTCAATTTGAGCGCGAAAGTTTTATCGAAGTTGAATTCTTCGAGCATTCAATTTGAGGATGAGTTATGCGCAAAACCTTGAATGTCGGACAAGATTCGAACACGTATTTCACCCTTTCCGGGGCGCGTGTTAATCATTGTACTGTCGGGGCTTGCTCTACCAACACTCTTTCTTTGCACAGTGGTAAATTTTGCCAAACCGTTGGTGGGTGACTGATAAGAGATCGAAAATTTGTGTCGAAGAAAGAATGGTGGCAGAATAAGATCCGTAGTGCAATGCTTAGCCCGCTATGCCGCATAGCGTGAAATACTGGTTCGATTCCCGTTTGACGTCACAAGTTCTGTATATCACCCATCACTATTTTTCACATATTTCTTGCATCATACCACAGCTAAAGAGGTTAAATGAAATGATTTCTTATCTAATTTAATTTGTTTCATCAAATCATATTCAAAGTTGCAATCGCTTGCAGCTTATAACATTTTTATATACATTACCTTGACCCGCTGGCATAACTCCACATCCTAACACTTTAGTTGTGATTAGCAGAGTAACCAGAAGGAGATCGATCAGATTTCTCGCCATTGTCTATGGCTATTCACTCTAGCTCCTAAAAAACCAGACAAATGTCGAATACGCAACTGGAAATAGAAATTTTTCTCCAATAGTCAGTGTTGGTAAACGATACTCAGAACATGTGGCCTCAGGCGTGAGCTGAAAACCCTCGCTTCACTCATGCTGGGAACGTCTGCCGCCATCACACCGCCTCGAGCATCAATCTGCCACCACTCTTTCTTCGATAAAATGAATAACTGCTGACTTGACTAGGGTTTGAGTCACAGTAGAGCATATTCTCGGTTTGGATGAAACGCGGGGCTCAACTCCCACCTGAGCTCGCATGTTACAGGTATAATTCTGCATCTACATGTAATATTAAGGTCATGAAACTGCTGTAAGAGCGATAAAATAATAAATTCTTATAGAGCTTATGTTTTTTCAACATTTTAGAAGTCTGCAACGCACTGAATCTATTGAAAGATTTTTCGGAGTGGCTTCTATGACAGATTCTACTATGCGAAAGCACCTAGAAATCACTTTGACGAAGAGAATTATATGTGAAGCTAAATGAGAGCGAAGATTGCGGAAGAAATTGTACAAAAAAGTTTTGTTTAGTGCTTTGTCACGGCTTGTATTCTGTTCCCATCACCTCATTTCTGTTGCAGAGGCATAAAATGGTGACTTTATCAAAATAAAAGAAGTAATAATCAACGAAAGGATGCCGCAAAATGTACTTCAGAAAGAATAATTGTTGAAGGAGGTTTAGGTTGAAAAAATTGTAGCTCGACTTTCGAAGGGAAATGTTGGTGGTGAAAAATTTCTGATAAACAACAGTCCCATCCCTCGAGTTTTGAGTTTCCGGTCAAGTTCACTGGTATGGCGCGATTATGATTTCTCCTTTGTTGATAGTGGCGGCTACTAATAGCTATAAGAGAATTTCTGCTGAATTGCACTGAAATTTTAGAAACAGGCGGTGGACAGTACCCCTCTATTAATTCACTATCATGAGAAATGGAAATCGGTAATTCAAAAGCAAAAAAAAAGGAACTAAACCAACTCGTTAAGTTTTGTCGTATGGCAAAGAATACCAATTTTTGCAGATGATAGCAGTGTATTCAGACGAGAAACGAAATTGTTTAAAGGCGCAATCAAACTAACTCTGAGCTGAGGCTTCCTTAACACTTTGAAATTTGACATAGGTTGACCTTCATGGAATACCACCAGTTCCTCTCTATTTCTCCTTTATGTGCAGACAGAACGAAGGTCTTCGTTACAATTTGCAGAGTTAATCCCATTCTTTTGTGACGTTATATACTATCAGATGATATGGTGTGGTGATAATGTAATGTTGCAATGAGATACATGATTTTGTTGACGATATATGTTGAAGAAGAGTTAAGGATATGCTCCAAAAATTAGAATTTCACCCTCATTCCAACCAAAGATCAAATCAAACAGACATGTCTGAGGAAAGCAGTCATTACTTTATAGGGATTTCTTTAAATTCGCTGCACACGGCATTGTCTCCTGAACTGTATTTTTCAATTTTTGTAATGCTATTAATCCACAAAGCTGATTTTCTTCTAATCTAGTCATTAATCAGGAGTATTTTACTGATCTTTTAGTGAGTGTAATAAAGTTGCTAAAAGAACGTTTGTCTTGTCCTGACTACGGTTTTGGCAATTTCCGCGCTCACTGAAGTCACTATGAGTCAGGATAATTACAGTTTACTCGGATAGATATCTTCACCACCTCAACCCTTTTGGGACCACCAGTTGTAATAGCCATACTCAGTGCAATTCGCAGCCCCAATGCGCGACTTTTGGTATTTGATTAGAGTTTCTTCATCGTTTTGGGTGAAAGTTTGGGGTTTCATGCAATATTTCGATATCTTAAGATTTCTCTGTACACTCTTATGCTTTTAGTGCAAATATAACGTTTATATTTCAAAGAGAAGCGCTCTTTCACTACGCACAGTGATGTTGGCATTCTGTCAACCACAATAAGTTGTACAAGTAATAAAGTTATATAAATTGATCGGTTTTGATATAATTCGTCATAAACAACGCTTAAGAATTATAATAGTGACTGAATTGGAAAACAATGAATAGTATGTCAAAAAAGCTGCTGCGCAATGCATGTGATGTCAGATCATCGATATTCTTATCATAACCAAGTTATTATATCAAGGATTCGTTCATTTCTAATAATTTATATGATGATGCACACAAGAAAGACGGAGACTTTCGGATTACAAGAGATTTCTGTGCAAGAAGGACGTATAACACGATCCCATATGCGGATGCAGGCACAAGTCCCAAGCGCGCAAGACGAATTGCAGACAGTATTGTGATAGACCTCATGGAAGGCTTGCTAAATGAAGACAGACACCTCTACACGGACAATTGGTACACTAGTGTTGGATTTGACGAGACTCTGTTTCGGAGAAAAACGCACTTGATTAAGGCGTGCAGAAACAATAGGGATTTACCTAGGGAATTCATACAGTACCCACTAGAGAAAAGGTAGGCATTGGCTATACAGAATAAGAAAGGAGTGGTGGTGATCAGACGAAATGACAAAAGAGTTGTAGTGATAATTTTTACAGCAAACAGTCTCACCATCAATCCAAAGAGGGGAAATTTCAGGTCGTGCAGAGCTAGAAGGAACACAAGTTGCTCGTGGATTTCACAGACCAAATGGCTGCTTATTACACATATAATGGAAAGACGTGTAAATGGCGAGTGCATTTTGCTGCGAATCTAATTTAACAGTTCAGGTACATCAGCCTGTTCTTCCACCTGGTGACGCATATATGCCTGATGAGAGCGTGGAACAAAGAGTGCCTGAAGAAAATTTCGTTCACCGATTTCAAGATGGATGTTGGCCTCAAATACTGACAACATCATGTAGCTCCACAGGCGATACCCACACGTATTCTCGAAGTCACTTTGCCACGTCGTGGACGTTGTATTGGATGTTTTAGAAAATTGGTAATACGTGTGAATACCGCTTATGCATAAAACAAAGCTAAAAGAGAAAGCACGAGGTGCAGTCGATGGAAACAATACAATTGTTTACCTTGTTTCAATACTTCTCATTGGAGATGTGTTGCTAGTCGATTTGGCGTACGACAGGCGTTATAATTTAGGTTGAAAAATCATGTCGTATAATACTGGAGATATTTATGAACCGAAAAGAAAGGGTTATTTTAGAATTTAATGCTTGTTGTTATGAATTAATTATTACTGAATAAATATATTAAATAAAGACAAATAACATCAGCGTAAGATTGGGAAAATTCGAGTAAGGAGTATGCAATTTCTCCAGAGAAATGCTCCACAAATTGGTGACTAGAAAAACTATTATAGAAAACTTCCAGTAAAATATCATTCTTTCTGATCATGAATTGCTTCTAGGGTACGAATTTCACTATACAGTCACCGAAACACCCACTGCGAAGTTTAAGAGACTAGATTTTTATCCTGAGCGTGAAATCCAATTTCAATTCCCTTGCTTCAGGGCACTAAGAATCAGTTCAAAAAAACCAAAATAGCTTTCAAAATTAACACTTTTATCGAACGATTATCAAAACTTTATGCAAGGCCAGGCAGGCAAAAACGATAGCGAAGCACACTCCGGAAAGCGAAACCCAGCTTTTGCTCATCGTTTTTACAGCCCTTAAAAAAACCTATATTTGCTATCCAATTCAAAAAATAAGTATACATTTGGAATCATCTTATTTCAAGCTATCAAAAGTTACTGAAACCTTGGTGAAAGACCTTTGCTCTGTGAAAAGACCATGTGAACAGGAGTGCAAATCACACAGCACACTACGAAGGGAAAAACGCGATCTTCTCTTCGTTGCTACAGCTCGCTAAATAAACATTTCCAAAAGCCAAAAGCACCATCAGAACCGCAATTTTTCCAGCTATCGAACGGTTGTTTGAAGTCTAAAGAGAAATTTATAGTTGATGAGAAAATCACAAAAACTCATGTGTACCGTGAGTGCGACATGCGACCCCCTAAAAACTTGATATGAAAAGCCGAAGGAGCTGCCGCATTAGCTGTGAGCGTTTCATTGATAGTTTCTTATCAGATATCTGTTTTCTTGAATAAATTTGCGCATTTATTACAAGTTTCGTGGGGCTTGATCGATTTTCTAAGGTCCTTTTTACTGTGATCAATTATCTGCCATTCAAGATGTTTCATCAAATGACCCAAAATACGTAGATAAAAAGTCATTATGACCTTGTGGGGCAAATTAATTTTTTGGATTTTTTCGTCTACTAATCTCGTTCTTCTTTTCTTAAAACTTTTGTGAGCTATCGTGTCCGATATTTTCTTCACTCATGGATAACAATGCGACACGAAAACGAATCACTTCCTACTTTTTGGAGAAGCTCCTAATGTGCTGCTTTCTGAAGGCAGTTTTGCTGTCACTTCCCTTTGCAACTCTCAGCTATCAAGGTTTTTCATTGCATCACTCAGCTATCAAAGCTTTTCAACGCCTTCAAATAATAGTTGTTCCATGGTCAGAGCCGAGTCTCGTTTCAGCGTCATTTACTTAGATAAGCTGCTCTGGCTATCAACTTCAGTAGGTCGCCATTATCTACTAATAGTCAAAATGACCTCCTTTGGAAAGGAAAGCTTTCAGTTTCAAGTTGTTTGAGCTCATAGACAAAGCTCTAGGAGAAATGAGTGGTGAGCAAAAACAAGGCCTCAGGCGGAAATCGAATCCATGTTTCATCCATACCGGGGAGTGGTGGGCGCGAATGTGCCCTAGTGGTGTAAGGGCATCAGCATGCGTCCCCGGTATGGATGAAACGTGGGTTCCACTCCCGCCTGAGGCCGTATTTCTGCTCACCATTAAATTCTCTTAAGTGTATATGTGACATCACGACATTCGCAGGCCAAGCTCTAGCAATTTTATCTATTTCAGCCTATGTTTTAATTGGTCTCAAATCAATGCAAACTGCTGCCTTTTCTTTGTTTGAAACTTACACGAGGTTGGTACTTTTTTTCTTTTCCTCAAAACTCGATGGCTAGCGTTTCAGCTACAACGCCGTCGTCAAAGCCTAGGCTAGGCGCATGTATCATACTATATCTAATTACTCAGTTAATATATCGCATGCATCAAAAACTCAATAGAAACTAAATCAACAATCTAGTCACTTTGAAAAATCCCATCTTATTCAGTTTTATGAGGGTGATCACCGGTCTGGTGTATTACAATTTGTATAAACCACGTTCAGACTAGAACATGAATCTAAGATAAGGTGTCATATAACTTGTTATGTTTCGACATTCCCCCTTCTATTCATTTCTGGTCTTTTACGGCTTATCCAAAAAGCTTTTAGGTTTTCAGCTGATGTTTTTGATTCTTGCCCCGGAATTTCACTACCACATCAAAGTTCGTATGGGAAAAATCAGCGCATCATCGAACATCACCGCGAAAAAACCGTTGAGGCTTTTGGATAGACCGTAAAAGACTAGAAATGAGTAGGAGGAGAGAATGTCAAAACATAACAAGTTATATGACACCTTATCTTAGATTCATGTTCGAGTCTGAACGTGGTTCATTTTACAAATTGAGTCACACTAGTCCGGTGACCACTCTCATAAAAATAGGTAAGATGAGGTTTTCAAAACGACTAGACTGTTGATTTGTTTTCTATCAGATTTTTGATGCATGCGATTCTAACAGAGCGATCAGATATGGTATGATATATACGTCTAGGCTCTGACGAAGACGGTGCCACTGAAACGTTAGCTATCGAGATTTGAAGAAAACAAAGAATTTACTAACTTCGTACAAGTCTTGAATAAGGAAAAGGATAGTTCGTGAGAATTTTTGCATTCCTTCAATCATGCCGAGGTTTAGAGATAGTCGGACTTTCGAACTATGAAAACGACGTTTAAAGAAAGCTAATTTCTATAAAGTATTGTGCAAAAACAAGCGCGTAATTACGAGCTTCGACAGTGTATGCACCAGATATTCATTTCATATTCATTAACTATTTCCAAACGCAGGACGGCTGTTATTTCAGCAATGAACCTAATTATCTGAAAAAATATTGTAGAGTGCAAAAACTAGCCATCAGCGACCTGGGTCTATAACATTAGGTATTCGTCTGTTTTCAGCATTTTCACTGGTGGCTGGTAGATGAAATCCTTCAGTAACCCAGATATTTGAATTAGGCTTAATGATTCCCCACCTGCAACACAAAAAATAACGTTGCGCTACTAGCTTCAGATGAAAAGCTAAATATTTCTTCTAACAAATATGCACGTAAGCAAACCTATCGTACAGCTTTCGACAACTGTGAAGATCTTAATGAATTTCACAGCGCAATGAAAATTGAGGACGGTGACCTAGCGCTTAATGATGCACGTTGTCGTGATCCAATGTGCTGGCCCGACCCCATCCCAGCTCCTGTCCTACAATCAGTTAGGAGCACCATACATGACTACTATCTTGACGACAGCAACGAGATCTACCAGACCAGTGTTCTACGACATTTACGAAGAAGTCTAAATTCTGAATCAGTAGTCGAAACAAAGCACAAAATGTCCAAAGACCTGCGTGGAAAGCGAATCTGTGGATTAAAAATGGGTCGTCTGAAAAAGAGAGTCCCATCACGTAACTTCGTGTTAAAACCTACTCTGGCACAGTCGCATGGCAGATTGGAAACATGGGCAGCGTTGTTAAGTCATCAGGCATTATATTAAAATTTTACGGCGTTAAAGAACGCCGAATAACTAGCTCCGTCTTATTCTAATGATACTGCTAAGCGAGAAGAAACTTCAACACAGGATGCTCACGTATACCATATGCTGCTATAAACAGGGAATCTTATTCACTAAGGAAAAAAACGCTATATTTGCGAACTTTTTCACATGAACTGTGCTGTAACTGCTAAATCTTGAAGACGCCGTAGCACCATAGCACTCAAGTGACAATTTCAAAGAGTCGTTGTGACAATGCACAGCTTTTGTTGCTGGTATAGGTAACACTTTTGTGATAACTTGTACCATTTCTTCAGTAAGCTCAGCTATTACACAATTTTCCAACTAGTGTAGCTTCTCAGCAGCAAAATGAAGATGAACAACATGTTTTGAGTGAATTTTACTTGAGAAATGTTCAGTTGATGAATGCTACCTCTGATAACTTTCTGCAGCAAGTACCAATTATCCACAGTAATTTGCTTTGATCTAAGTATTAAGGGAGAAGTACGATGGGAAGCATTATTGAGATGGTGAAAGATGGTAATTTTGCGGTCAAAGAACCCCTCCCTGCGTTTAAGTTATAGATTCATGAAATATCAATAATATTTGCGCGATAAATTTACCACTTCTCCAGACGTTCTGCTCCTATTGGACATTTAGACAGCTTCCTCGATTTACCGCTATTTTTCAAAGTTGTGTTGACAGAGATAAATAGTTAATGTACACTTCGTATAATAAGTTTCCATTGGATTCGTCTAATTTCAGGTGGTTATTGTGATTTATTGGGACAGTACTTAAGGCAATTTGAAATTTTTCATCAATCTAAAACATCGCTTCAGAGCAGATGTTGCTCAATTCAACCAAAAAAATAACTGCGCGAAAGTACGAGGACTACGCTTCGGCTAGGCGACGACAGTAAAACTCCTCCTTTGTTCAAAACTTTGAAGGTGTTATTTCTAATTCACCTTAGTCAAATGCGAAAATTTTTTTAGATATTTCTAATGTCGCTATGCAATTTGCTCTCAGTGGCGATCGACATAGCGGAAGTAGAAGAGTTTACTCAACATCAATTCGTTGACGTCAATGTCTTACTGGAAAATAATAAAATTTGTTTTTTCACTTCCGCTGATGACTAATCGAAAAGTCATCGGCGCTGTAGAATTGCTGTGCCTGTTAGAAGTTTTTTATGAACGATAAAGAAAGCTGAATAAGCATTTCCTGGTTCTAGAAATTAGTTGTTGTGGCACTTTCGCGTTGTTTTATCTGCATTACTGAATGATTTGAACTTTCACCGCAACATTTTATTTGCACTTCAACAGTGACATTGTACAATATCAGTGAATTCGGCCAATACATGAAACATGCCGTTCTTAGTGAGTTTGTAGCTAAGAATCGTACGAGTGCTTAAACTCTCTTCAACAGCGGTTTATGTGCTCATCTGAAAGGAAACAGGATCTACGAAAGACACTACACTGTTTGAATCGTGATGAAAATTTTCTGAGCACAGGTCTTTTGCACCTTCTTGGTTTATTGAGGTGCACAACAATTCTTATGAATTAACATAAACATAGATGACATAAGCGAACTTTCAATGAGAATCGCTACTCATGAAGTTGTAAGAGAATGAAGTCCAGATTTATCATCAGATACATTCGTAATGACGTCAGAAGCTGTGGAGATTTGATAAAGTAATCACAGCGCTCGTCAAGATTTCATTCATAGCATAGCATCATTACATCGTTTTTCTATCAGCTTCATGTTAGCTCATCAATGAAATAATGTTCTCTTAAAAACTGATTTGTCATTCAGAATAACTCCATTTAGTGGCTAATGCAGCTGCTGCTGCTAATACTAGAAAAACTAACATTAGAAGCAGTGAACGATAATCACCTGTATCCGCTGTTGCATCGCTGATTGTAGAGTGCCTCGAGCAGACACAGTTTTGCTTCTATTTTCCTCCACCACGTGCGAAAGTGGCGATGTCCTACTGGCTATAGGAGATTGTTGAGTATTATTTCTTCTAAGATGTTTATGAAGAAATGGGACCATCAAATAGCTAATATATGTTTGGTGCGCTTGACATCTCGAGAAACCCAGTTGGTAGAGGCGTTAATCTTAGATTGTCGCTGAGATATTGAACGTGTCCGGTTTACTTCACTTTCAATAGCCTGGCATAGAACGAGACCTTTGTTTTTGATAAGTGGCCTTTCATCGTGCTTATGTGAAGATCACATTGCTGAATGGTTCAAGGCAGAAATAATCTATGATTCGAGATGGTGGACATGGAATCATGTGCTGCTTGCTCTCATCACTACATCCTCAATGCTGTTAAACGCTTCCTAGCTTGCTTGCTGCTCAGCTCTGTAGCTGGGTCGTTCATCATACTGACTTATCAACCTAGATGGACATAACCAGAACGGATGGATAATCACCCCGTTTAGGTGAATAAGGTATTCAAAGTAGTTTTTGTTAGATTCATTTAGACATCAAATTTCCCACATGCATTGACGAATAAAGCTAGCATTCATTCCGCTCACAATGTTTATGGACTCGTAGGAACGATAATATCAACAAGGCTGTGAGACGACCAGTGGGAGGCCACAAAATCAAGGGATACACAGGACGTCTTTGAAAAAGGATCTGTTAAACATTCAAGCGATACGCCATGGAGACTGTTTCTTACTCTACACGTGTAATGAATGACTCTTCATTGACGCCAAACTTCACGCAATTCTTAAAGGAGGAAGCTGCATATAATTTCATGTGGTTGGTATACATGAAACGAAAATCAGAATGACCGACATATGTCAACTTGACAGCGAGACGCTAGTAATCCGGGGAAAAAAGGTTTTGTCACAAAATGCCGGTGGCGTAGGCTTTTTCGTTCATCAGTCCATTATCCATCTCGTCGACTCAATGAATATTCATTCTACTCCTTTAACCATCCTTCGACTTCACCTAAAGCGCAACAGAAACATCAGTATCATCAACTGTTACGTATTGACCAATTAAACTGATGAACACGAATTGGATGCGATATATTATCAGTTAAAAAAAAGTTATCCGCAGTGATAGATCCTATTACAAATTTATTGTAAGAGATTTCAGTGCCAGATTAGGGGAGACCAATGGCAACGAATATAGAACCGGAAGGTTTGGAGTAGGAGAAGAAAAAATGGAAACCGTCTTGCAGGACTTTTGCCAGCGCCATGTCTCTTCCAAGGTAATTCACCTTTCCAAAAGAAAACAATCGCCACTGTACATGGGATTCTCCTAACGGTACGACGCATGCGGAAATCGAGCACATTACTATCAAACAGAAGATGGTGCCTTTTGACACATCTGAAGCCCCATCATTCTGTACTAGATCCAATTAACGCCTTCTTCGGGCAAAAATGCGATTTACCCGTAAGGAGGAGAAGAATTCATGTCATCGACCAAAAGACGTTGTCAAGCTGTTTATGACGAAAACGTTCCAAGAAACCCCTATCCAACTATAACTGGTAGATCAAGAATAAGTCGACTGAAGACAGCGAGCTGCTTGTCGATGGACTAAGCAGGTGTGTCGACTTTACTTCAGCTACTCAATTCAGAAGATCAGATCGCGTCTCCTCCACCACGAAGGAGTTGCTCGAAAAGAACAGGAAGCTGAGATTTCATCCCATTGCAATACACATAGGTCGGTTGATACCAAATACCAGCTGGAGAAGAGCTTTGCAAGAGGATCTACAGCGGTATAGGTCAGAGAAATTTTGGAAGTAACACAAAAAAGATCTAGTCTAAAAAAGTGCCGTCGGAATCTGTGTGATTATGGTGTTCCGCTGTCAGCGTTGATGAGCGAAGATGGGATCACGAAAATTTCTTGCCACTATATGAAATTAATGACGGAAGAGTTCTACAGTAATCTTTTCCATTACTCCATCCCTGTCTCTGTTCCGATACCCCCATCGGGAAGACACCACCCTGAATTTTACTATCTGAAGTTCAAATTGCGATAGAAAGCATGACAGAAGGCACAGTTCCAGGATCCGACAACATCACTGCCTATTTTCTTAGAGCTGAAGCCATAATTTACATGCATTTCTTGCAGCACATATGACATTTATCTCCAACAGGAAAAAAATTTCAAGCCAGTGGAGGACATAACGCACAGTCATCCTTCACAAAAAGGGTGACCGAAGGGATCTTCGTAATTCTCTCTCGATTTGCTTGTTGAATGTACCCTACAAGCTCTTCACGAAGATCATTGTTCCGCAAATCAACTATTTTGGATGAGACATTGCCACTTGAGCAAGCAGGATTCAAGGAATTTGACGCATTAACTAGGCCTTTCGACTAAGGTGTAGGCCTATCCTATATACAAGCATCACCAGACTGCTATGTAAACTGTAGCACGAAAATACGACTTTTCCATCGACTCCTCAACAAACCCATCAGGAAGGGGTTCACAATGCGACACTACATCGCCAAGGCTTTACCGCCGCACTATAATGGGTGCTGAAATCGCTTAATTGAGACGAAAAAGGCATATGAATTGATGACAAATTCCTATCAAATCTTCGTTTGGCCTATGGCATCGTCATCTTTTCGAAAAACATCAGTAAAGCAGAGACGATGCTCAAGGAACTCAGAATGACACAGTTTATGAAGAATCCGTAGCGCGTAGGTGAGCAAATCAAATTGAATGGTCCTCTTATCAAGGGGACCACTCCGTGCGTGTACCTTGGACGATCAGTGAACATGGAAAACAACATCAACGAAGAACTAAACAGAAGAAGGACAGCGACATGGCCGCATTCGGTCTCTCAAAGTAGTCATCGTCAGTCTTCCCAGCGTTTCTGTCATGCGGTAGAGACTTGAACTGATACACCGACGACGTCATAACTACTGCGAACAACTCACAGAGCGCTTGAAAGCTGTCCTCTCGGATTTAGTTAGCACTCACAGTATTTAGACTGCTTAAGTGGCTCAGATCTCCTAAATTTGTCTCATCTACGTGATGCAGAAGACTTCACATCGATAGCAAAATGCAGACTGACCGGTCATATTGCAAGAAGATCAGAAGACAGATGGATGAAACAAACTGTAAAGTAGATTCCTCTCGGTTACACCCGATCTCGAGGATGACCACCCACACGCTGAGTGGACGTATTTGTAAGAAGAACAGATCATGGTGTGAAACTTGCTCCAATCGCCATGCTTGGATCGAACCCCAACCATGGATGACTATCTCGAGAAGAAGGAACGAATGGAAAATGTGCTGGGGTCGGCCAAATTCGTGGAAACGGACCGTCTAGGTATCCAAGTAAGTAAGTTTATCATCCCATTCCAATGTTCGCATGAAGTTTTGGAGGATGGCAGTGAATAATTTTGGTGAGATCGTATTGCCTTGTTGAGCCCTTCTTTTTACGTTTATTGTAATATCGTTATAGAATGATGATATTTAGTTAAAATGAGAAGAAATGCTTAGGAACTAATTTTTATTTGAAGCTTCACGAGGTCGATGTCTTTTTCCCGATCGATTTTCCTTCCTTTCGGTCGATGGGTTTTCTTGGTTGCTTGTGGATGACGTTTTGGCAAACACGCCTTCTTCAGAGTCTAAACGTATTATCCATTGTAACGTTACTTATATGACTAGGTATTGTGATAAAATGAAATCTAGATCATTTTTAAGCGATTACTGTTTTAAGGAAACCACTCACCATGTTTTCTAGTCTAGGGACTACCTATGTTGTAAGCGCAAGGTAACGTATGAACCCTCCGCCCATGTCACTAGGTCATATTAGCGATAGGTGCCAGCTAATACCTAGACTAGAAAATCTATCTGAGACAAGGTGCCATGTGGTTGGTTATATTAAGGCACTCTCCCTGTTTGTTCATGGGCAGGTTTCTGGTAGTTCATGTAGTTTCCTCTCATTTTAACAGTTTCATAATATTAACATGCCAAGCTTTCAAGAAGGTCGGTTCTTCGAGATGATATTTTGGTTGTGAAATCTTTATATAACTTGCTCGCCACGTACCGAGTAGGGACGCCCTGGGTGCCCAGAACCTCCATGACCGATTCTGTTTTCACTGAATAGAAGACTTCAGTCAAATCGATAAAAATGAAACAGAACGCTTTCTTGAACTCTCGTGAAACTTCAGTGAGCTTTGTGATCGTGTGCATGTGATCTATGGTATCAATAATGTTGTAAAAAACTACTGCATACACTGCCCCCAAGTCACCTTAACATAATGTACTGACAAATAATTGATAATATCAGGTCATAAATTGTTACACTGTTTCCTCACAACAACCCATACGCATATTCACTTTTGACATTAGATTGTTTCTAGAACATTACTGAAGGCAATGTAGTCAATCTAAGTGCCGTTTAGTCTTTATATGTATTGTCTTGAACTTATGCTGAAAAATTAGAAACCTACTATTTCACCGGCTTCTTTCTTGATAGCCACATTCTTACATTTTAAAGGATCATACCTATCTGAACCATTAACTGGATCAAAATCACTGAGGCTATAGGATCAGGAAGAACTGCGCTACGATCTTGCTGTTTGAGAAAATCACTGACCTGAATAACAAACTTTATCATTAGCCAGTATGATGCATGTGCAAATATCTGCAGTCATATTACGCGAACTATGTTGACAAACGCTGTTGAAGCTACAACTCCACTTTTATAAGATTTAGCCTACTATCTGCAAATTTCGACAGGGGCGAGCAACAATAGTCTTGAGATATCCAACTCACTATCTGCATTATAAGACAGGAAACAAGCAAGCTTGTTGCTATCTAAGTAGATGAAATGCCAGCAACCCGAGTAATGACATCCTTTGCGGCAGAGTAAGCCATAGCTACTGGTAAACCAAAACTGCTTACAGTAAAGCTCCAAATCCTTGTTGGAACTGTTTTTGCGGCAATTGTTCTAATAAATCAAAAACTAATTTAAGTCAATGCCTTTTTCTATTACCGGTCTTTTTATTCTTTTTTTGACTAATCGAAATCTTTTATAATCTTCGGACTAGGACAGCTTATGAGTACTAGCGAAGCATTAGAAGACCTACATTAAGGTTTACGAGTGTTTATTTGAAACAGCAAAATTTTACGCCACTATATTTTTTCTATCTTTCACCTTGACCTTGGTGCATCACTTCACATTATTCACTGCCGAGAATGTGTGAAACAGCGTGATCGAGTTAGCTGGGATCTTGTCATGTTGGTTATTAATTTACAATTTCTAACAAAATGAAGCAATTATTCTACACCCAATCGAAAACAAATCTACTTTTTTGATTTCGACTAGTCACGTGACAACAGCGGACTTCGGCACCGGGACATGCAGTTAGCTACGTCAGTAGAGCAGATCCTTTTCCAGTTTAAAGAGGATACTTATATATGGCTTCCCCATTTATTTCAAAAAGGCGATTTTTCAAAGCACTTTTGTGACATATTCTTGCTAATCGAGCATATAGGAATTAATTAAAGAGAAGAATGTATGTCAAAAGTTGAAAAGAACATCAAATGTGAAAGCGATCACTGAGCAAAGATTCTACTGAGTGCTGGAATTCTTCAGGTATCATGCCTTGAATGTGCTTCCACTAACTCATTTGTGTTGTTCGTCAATAAATACCTGATTATCTCAAAAATAAAGAAATAGGACATCGACAAAACAACGTCTTTACATGTGCTTTTTCGTGGGGAAATTTATTAAAGAAGAAATCAATTGGCGAAATAAAGCACAGAAATTAGTGGAAATATCCTAAGTAGTAAATTCCTAGAGAGCGACAATCCTATTCCGTAAACTCTGATGCGTTCCTTAACCTCTCCTATGTTCAAAAGTGATCATAGAAAAAGCAACTATGATAAAGAGCAACGTTTTTTAGTGAGGAACAAGAATAATCTGTTTCCTTCAAGTGCAAATGTAGCGGGAAGCAAAAGCATAGTGACACTCCTAAAAAAGCTGTGAAGTTAACACTGTGTTGAAGCTTTCTTGGTCCCCTTTCTAAACGTTCTAAATTGCTAGTAAAAGCGATGTGCGCGTTGTCACTTTCTCGCAATCTATTCACAATGTGCAAGCAAAACAATTTTGCTATTAAACATTCGTAAGATAGAGTCTCATTTCATTTATGTAATGTTTAAACTGATTCCAGGTATGACTCATTTTTGCAGATATTTAATTAATTCGAAAAGTTGTTTTCTCAATGTAAGAGTATGAATGGATATATTCGGTAAGATAATAGGTTGGAGAACTAGTCCTGAGAAAACGCTCGTGACATTTTTTAGTGTCGGCCATTTCTTGTGTTTTGGGCTCATTTGACAGCCCGTCTTCTTCCGCGTTGATTGATAAATAATTATCTAGTTGTTTCAGACTGAATTAACAACCGAGCAAATTAGGTTGTTGATGATGCACGAGTGGCTGTTGGGTTCCAATGAAGATGAGCATCTTCACCTTCTTCACCTTCACCAATTGTAAAACATTTATTTATGCACCTAGTACACCTGAACAAAAACTAAACTAATAGACAAAGTACTCCCCTTCAGCTTCAAACACCTGTAAACCGTACTTTTACCAACTGTGTCCTCGCCACAGGCCAGATTGATGCGTTCACGTGCCACCGTTGCATTTGAACCCAACAGCCATTCGTGCATTATCAGCAACCCAACTTGCTCGCTTTTTTAACTCCATTCTGAAATAAGTAAATTATAGACCAATCAAAGCAGGAGAAGACGGGCTTTCAAATGAGGCCAAAAAACACAGAAAAAGGCCGACACCCAAAAAAAGTACAAGTTTTTTTCAGAATTTTTTCCTCAGCCCATTAGATTTTTGTAGTAATCCAAATTTGTCTAGCCATAACAATGCTTCAAAGCAAACGTTGCTCAATCTTAGTAAGAAAATCACTGCTCACAACTGTTTTCAATACGATTTCAAGATTGTCTCTAGTCGACAGAGCTAAGACTTCACATTTCGTTGACGAAAGTTGGTCCAGCATGCAACGCTTGAAAAACAAATTTCGAAGCATTCTTAGCTGACAGCTTCACACCATCATAATTGAGAATGCTTTAGAGAATTTTTCTGGCGCTATAGGAGTTGCATTACTGCGATGATTGATGTATAGAGAGATTACTATAAGAATTTCTGCTTCTAGTATGTGATCAGGAATGATCTAACCCTGTATTAAACGAGTTTTGTTTATTCGTTTCGCGTTTAACTCAAAGCATCGTCAGCATTGTGATTTTATCGACTCGTGATAAAATTCTCAAGAACACTAACTGGAGTTCAAGAAGTGGTCCCACGTTGTCTTAGTTGATTTGATGAACGATGAACTATACCATCACACCACTCTCCTTGCACTTCCAATGTGATTTGTAATAAGAGCGAGTTTGGGCACGAGTTTGAGCCAATGCAGAAAAAATGCGAAAGATTATTTTCGTCAACAATCATACGAGTGTTCAAACTCTCATAACAGTCTGGCGCCCACCGTTGATAGGCGGGAGACGTAGCGCCGTCGCTTCCGCGGCATTCGCTAACGGGGGCATCTGTGTCTTTATGCGAAACTGTCGTTGTGTGCACGCTCTCTTGCAGCAAGCGCCTTCGCTACCGTCTCGGTAAGTGATTTAGACCGTGGGAAAATTGAGGGTGACAAGAAAGGCAGAGGAGAGTACGCCCTGGGTACGGACAACCTTACTAGGAAGCTGTCGCTATCACTAACACTATCATCATAACTTTTATCACCACTGTCATTATCACCACTATCACTATCACTATCATCCTATCACTATCATCACTGTCATCATCAACATTATCACTTTCACTATCGTTATCACTATAATATTATTATCACATTCACTACCATCATCATCATCGTTGTCATCAACATTATCACAATCATTATCGAATGAAAGTATGATTCATTTTCTAGCTACAAGTTCGAGTGTTGGCTAGTGTAATGTCTATGCATTGAATGGAATGCAATGTGTAAGTGCCCTTATCATACCTTACAAACAGCTCAGAACAGTGACAATCATTATCACTATCGCAATCATTATCATTGCCAAAAGCATAACCATCATAACTATCAAAGTCATTATCATTAGGTTATCATTTAGGATTGTAATTTTCTCGTTGAAAGATAAGAAATGTAGATGAAATATGGAAGATATAGATGTTCACTTTGCTGAGAATATCTCTGTAGAAAGTTTTTCAATAAAATTTCGTCATTTTGAGATGAAAATGCTCTCAGAACCATCTGAATTTCTCTTCCCGCATTCATCATGCTGTCCGGAGTCTGCTTTCTCACGAGATTCGTCGCCTTTCTGACGGGGCGTGACGCCGCCATCACAGTAAGTGAAGAGATTTGGCGTCGCGCGATATGGGATAAAACGTTCCACATGAGCGTCAGTGTAATAAATAATTCTTCAACTTTCGAGCGGTGATTTCAATAATGTGTGGATTAACGCACACCAATACTTCATTCATTTTAATGAAAGCTTCCTAGAGTAAGCTTTTGTTTCTTTGAGTTCTATGAAGTGCTCAAGAAAAGCCTGACCAGGTAATATTATAGTTGACGCTGTGAAGGAAAAAAAATCCACATTTCTTTCCAGAGACATCTGTTGTACGTCCAAAAACAATAAATGAAATAGTGGCAATCAAATTTGCCAGGAATTCATTCATTGCAAGTCCTAACATGAATATAAATCGGTGTTTTCAATGCTAAAACAGGCTTCCACTCCTTTACAGCATACATTATACAAAAGTAAGAGATTATTTTGATACAAGCAGAATTTCTATCATTGTCAAAACTGCTTCATCGAAGATCATGTACTTCATGACGATATAATTTGATAAGGATATGACATGTTTTGAGCCGTTAGGTCCAGGGCTACAGAGACGCTTGTTTCGTCCTATTGGGGGCCATCAATAGCACCATCCCTCAGTTCAGCCGATCCCCTGGGGCCAATAATCTTCTATGAAGGAATAGATGCCGAGTAATAAATCACCTCAAGTCAAATGATGGAATTGCCGGACACTGTGGTGACCAGCAATCCACTTTGTGGATCTTACACTAAATCACACCTCTACTATCGACCTCTTTTTTATATAAATTTTTTTATATAACCCCTGGAAAAGCGGTCGATAATAGAGCTATGATTGATTGTAAAAGCTACAAGATCGACTACCGGTCACCACAATTCAAGTAATTCCATCACCTGACTTGCGGTGATTTTTCTTACTCGGTGCCGATTCCTTAATGAAGAACCATTCAGCCTCAAGGGGTCAGCTAAACCGAGGGATTGATGAGTCCCAGTAGGACGAAATAGGCGCCTGTATAGCATTAGACCTAACGGCTTAAAACATGTTATATCCTTACCAGATTATATCGTTTTGAGCGGGTCTATGAAAAGGAGTCGAAAGTAGGAGTGTACGTTGTGACGTTTTTTCGATTGGATTACTGTCTATTAGCCACGAAAAGGTCTTCGAAATCATGCCATCTTCTCTACTAATGTAGCACCAAAATTCTTAACTTAGTATGGACTCGGTAATTCGACAAACTTAAGCACCACTTACAGATCGATCTCCTAAAGCCAAAAAATCAACCATCATGATGTTCACCAGCGCATTCCAAGTATCATCACCACTTGTGAGAAGAGATAAGGCAAGTGATAGAAACCGATTGCTACTTTTTTAGATAAATCGTCATGCAGCGAGCACTCGAATCTCAGTCAGAAATAAATAGTTTGATTGGGAAAAATGGTGAAAGGATGATGAGTGATGTACAAAACTTTGAACCTCGGTCGCAAATTGAACTTGCATTTCAAAAATTCCGTGGCGCGGTGTTTATTGCTACATTGAAACCGATGCTCATGAAGCATTGAGGCTGTCACCAACCAACCGTAAACAGGCTTGCCACTAGTCGTTGTATAAATGGCCGCTTCAGTTCCGTGTTCTAGCAGTTTCATTTTCTAGCGCCTTATCCCTTTGAGGACAAGCGTTGACAGGCAGGTGTAGCGCCGTCACGTGGGCGGCAGTCCTATAGGGCGGCTCTGTGCAAGAGTTTCGTGCTTCCTGCGTCTGCGTTCCCACGGGAGCCTTTAGTCGCATGATGCGAGACGCCATCGTTACAATAGCTGATTGAGACCGTGAGAAAATTGAGAGTGAGGACAAAAGAAGAGGAGAGTGCGCCCTGGGCATAAGCAACCAGTTTCCGAGAAGCAGCCAGAGGCTGCAAGCTATGTTGTAGTGATAATCATAATCATTATATTATTGCAATTATTACCATTGCCATTATCATTGCATGATTATCACTATCATTATCGTGAATGTCATTATCATTATCACTATCATTATCACAATCATTACTATTATCATAATCGTTATCATAATCGTTATTAAAACCATTAACGTTATCATTATTGCTGTCGTTATCATTCAGCTGTGTAGTTTTCTCCTTCAAACATAAGAAACATAGATGGAATATGGAAAATATAGATGTTCTTTTTACTATGATTATCTGTGTAGGAGCTTTTTCAATAAAATTCCATCAATTCATCATGATAATGCTCCCTCGCAACCTTGGTTCGTCTCCAAGCATCCATCATGCTGTGTGCGTCTGTCTTCGCAAGAGATGCACTGTCTCTTCCACGGGGCACGCTGCCGCTATTATAGCAGCTGAGTGAGATGCGACGTCGCGCGGTGTGACGAAAACGTCCCACATGATTATTATAGGGTTATGGCACTTTCGTTTTCTTACAGCTCTCTGTCGCCTTTAGTAATGGCTAAGCGGCCAAAAATCTTGTCATAGAATTTATAGCAAACCTCCCAAGGGAGTTTTGCTATCTTTCCGGGAATTACATGATAATTTAGGCAGCGCAAATGGTCTACGACCTTAGAGAGCAAGTGGTATCGCAGAGGCTCGAGGACCTTAGACAGAAATGGTCCAAGTGACAAGGGCGGCACCCAGCTGCCACCAGCCTCAACAGTCAGTTCGATCGCGGGTCATCATCCGAACGGTCGTCTGACATCACCCGGACCACCTCACCTCAGTACATTGTCGATCCATTATTGCTCTCTCTAAACAACCTCGTTGTTTTGTAACTAATTACTTTCATAAGGTTGCATTCATACAACTCAGATGAATTCAATAGATTTGTGAGCGGAACATAGTACTTCCGTGGCGGAGCAAAATCTTTTTGGCTATGCTCGACCCATCACCGCGGTTTAGGGATTCTGCCCATATCTAATCACTAGCGACCCCACTGCTAACACTATATACTCACCCACTGGATCCCGCCGGCGGTGTTCTACTTAGGGGCGAACATAGCATTCCCAAATGGGCTCCGCCGCTTAGTCATGCTTCGACAATTACGAAACATCGTCAATTACAATAACATTGTCACTTGTCATAACAGTGTCAAATGCAATAACATGATCATATGCAATAACATGATCACTTACGATAACATCTTCAATTACAATAACATTGTCATCTGTCATAACAATGCCAAAAAGCAATAACAATGTCATATGCAATAACATGATCACTTGATAACATCATCAGTCACCCATATTGACTTTGTTTTGGTATAATCCATATAAAGGATTTAAACTCCTCTCTCTTGTCCGTTGCGAGACACAAATCGGCAGCGGATCACAACAGCAAAACCACTGAACCTTCACCACAGAATTTCTCTTTGGCATCCAGTATGATGCGTCAGTTACTCAGCAAATTTTAGGTAACACAAAAAAAATTTTATACCTACTAAGTTTCATATGAGGAACGTAAGAGAGATTGAAATCTCTATGAAACTCCGCATTAGTATAGTTTTTGAGAAAATTACAACCCTTAGTTGATTATACTTCTATCTGAGTGAGAATTATCTCATCGCAAGTTCTTCGCCGTTTTTGCTCACAGAGGTGACCAGTTGTTTATTTTCAAGCAGTGTTGATTTGCAGAAGCGATGGCAATAATCAGAATCAGCAAGAAACAATATATATTAGCAGAGGAGAAACCTTAACTCATTTCCAGAAAATATCCGTGGGATTAGATGAAACTGTACAGGTTCAAAAGAGACCTCTACGTTAATCAGGATCACCCATCCCATTGCGGAACATAATCTGATTTCCTTCCGATCTTTTCGATGTCAGAGGTCTTCGAATTTATGGCAGCAGATATTATATATATCCGCATTTCACGATGGCTTATGGTTATGCATGAGTGTTTTTCGAAAATCTAATTAAGAAAAATTATCTGAGCAATAAACTCATTGCTTTGATTGAATGAAGTCCTTGCAGCTATGTGTCAATCTGCCAATGACAGAATTACCTTTAGAAAGTCGATTTGACAATCAGAGTGACTTTCAGCCAATCGTAAAGTCAGTAATACTTTTGAGTTAAAGTTAACCCATTGGCTACCACATGCATCGTGCTTGATACAGACCCAGCGCCGCGCCCTCGAGGGGCCCAACGGCGGATTCGTATCATCACGCGCTTCTAGTTCATTTGAGGTTCTGAGGGCACATTATCACCATTGAATGATGGAATATCACAGAAGAGCTCTCTAAGAAGGGCATTTTGGTAAGGAAAAACCACCATCTGCCAGAAATCAATTCATATTTTAATGAAAGAACCACATCGTTCGTTATGAGTGTTTTCTCAAAACCACGCTCAAATTACAATATGCCTGATATTTATTTTTGAGCCATGCATGTGGTCTGCTATGGACACTTGTAGAGTGCAATACACGTGTTTCATACTTGCAGCCTCATCAGTTCGTACAGTGCCTTTCGTCTTGGCCAATCTCTCTTGGAGGAACCCAACCCCTTTACATAGGGGGACGCAGATGTATTATTTACGCATGCCAATAAATGAAAATATAATTAAATTGGCAGTGTTGCATGGTCGATGACTCTTGGCTAATGTAAGTGCCCTTAATAGAACACATGTATATCTCAAAAATAATTATTAGCAATAAAGAACCACATTTTTTTTTTTCAAGCAACTTACCTCCATATATATATATATATATATGTATATATATACATATATATATACATATAAAGGAACAAAAGGATAAAGCTCTCGGCATTGATCAATTCCTGAGGGATGCGCCTTGCATTCGACTTCAATTTTTAACTTTGTTTGAGGTGATTGAATGCATATCTGGCCTTCACAATGACTCGCGGAGGCCTCCCGCCGAACCGAGTCAGTGCTGCTTATCCTCCCAGACAAGTCTGAGACCTCTCTGGTACCAATTTACCGACCGCGGAGGGATGGATGGCTTGGTGAGCCATGAGCGCGAGATCAAACCATTGGCCTCGTGTGCGACGTAGGGCACCTCTAACCACTGCGCCACATGCGCTCTTTCACATATATATATATATATATATATATATATATATATATATATGTGACATTTGCCTCTTTCCTTTTGATTTATGCTTTTTTAGCCATTTGATAGCTTCGAAAGTGCCGATCCTTACATTGAGGACTTTCACATTGCAATTTTCCAATGAAGAAACGATAACGTTGTGCTCTCAGAGTGTGTTGTTTCAATTCCACGACGACAGTGAGATTATTACGGTAAGTAAATGGGCTTCTATAAACGTATTTTTAGTAAAAAGAACACTCAGTTGTCTTTAAAAATCATATTTGTTCCACGAAAAAACCACACTGTTGTGAAAGGGAACATATGCCAGCTTTCCTAGAACAATCGTTATTCCTTTTTCATTTACGTATTTGTGATCATTCGATAGCTTGAGAGCACCGATTTTTGAGGTTGCTTTGTGAAAAGGCTTCCATGGTACGTTCCATCAACAGAGAGGTAGGGTTTTGTAATCAGAGTTCATTTTCCAACTTTGCAGGTAATCTTTTGCTTTTATAGTGAAATGTTGATCTTAGGAAGAACTTCGTTGGCATAAAATATCGAACAATACCGGAGAGATTTCCATAACTTTTTTTAGTGCAAAGAGCATCTAGCCGTCCGAAAAATTGCCACTTTTTATTACGAATTGCGCGAACTCCAGTTACCGTCTGTAGAATGTGCTCGTGTTTCCTTGCCTTTCTAGTCAGAAGAGTATTTCTGCTAAACTATTAGTAATCAATCAATAGCATAAGAAATGGAGATTTTCATATTAAGCTTAACTCAAAATAAGAACCTTTTTATTACCTGTAATAAGTGAAAAGAGGACTGAGTTTCTTGTTTGAATTAGATAGCTCGATGATTGAGCTTTACACTAGCTAAATTTTCGAGCAATTAATTGTTATGAAAGGATGGAGTATTTAATGAAAAAAAAACGTGTTTGTCACATGGAGAATATCCATGTGTTCCAAAAATCCACATCTTTTAATTCAAAAGGTATATCCAAGGCAAAACCATACTTCTAGCCCTTATTGTGCATAGGTAGCATGCCAATTTGTTCTAAGAATCCGTGTTTAATAGGAAAGCTGCAAAAATGAATTTGCTTCCAATCTTAGTTCGTATTTCTGCCGCACATCTTGTAAGTGTAAGACCGCCTTATTCTTTTCATCATTTCTCCTATAGAACCAAATATTTGTTCGGATGTGTTAGGCGGAAGAACCGAAATAAATTATGCGGTGGAGGAAATAATCTGAATTGTGGAGAATATATCTATCAGGAGCAGTTAGGCAACAAAAAGGTCTGTGTTTTACTGTTAGACGTCTAACTAAGAACAGTCGTAGAGGGCATGACCTGTGCGAATGTTCAGTGTCAAAATCATTACGACAAAATGTGCTCGCCACTAAATAAATGCGGACAATAAAAAGTCAAAAGGATGAACGATAAAGTTCCGGGCATTGATCAATCCCTGAGAGATGCGCTTTGCATCTGTGCTCAATTTTTCACTTCATTTGAGATGACTCAGTGCATATCTAGCCTTTACACTGGCTCGTGGTGGCCTCGCGCTGTATTGAGGCAATACTGCTTATCATCCCAGGCAAGTCTGAAACCAGTCCGGTACCAATTAACCGAACCTGGAAGCATGGATGGCTTGGAGAGCCATTAGCACGGGATCGAACCTTAAACCCTGTGTGCGACACAGAACACCTCTAAACACTGCGTCACATGCGCTCCTAGTAAGAAGTTGGTGCTCATAAAACGACAGAACAAAGTCACTTCTATAATTCACAAATAGAAAATTATTACTGAAGTGGCATTGCATGCAGCGTGCAGCATCATTTTTGGCAAACAATTGATGAACGCATTTTCATTCACTGGCATGACTTTGGGATATTTTATAGAATGAAACAGTTTCAAGATTGAGAGCTTTTTTATCTGATAATTGATTACAGAATAACAAACTGATAAAGTGATTGACTATTTGATTATTACTCGTTTACATCAATGAATAAGAACAAGAAGTCGTGAAGATGGAAAGTAAAAGATATTTACCTTGCAATATTATTGCAGTAAATAACGATTGCAATATAACCGAATATGGTTAAGAAAAATGTTTGATAACAGCTCAAATTCTCACTTTTCGTAAATATCTAGCTTTCCCTTGGAAAGAGGGGTTCTAGGAGCGAGGATTGGCAATGATTTCTACCACAAATAGCTTATTTGACATCTCTACTATCATCTTTCATGATTTTCTGACGAAAAAAATTTCTTCATCAAAGAAATCGAAATCTCATTGGGAAGCTGTCGCATTGGAATTGCAGCCTGCTGCGCACGTCGTGCGACCACGTGGCGTGCCGAACCAGATTTCAAAGTGGTTGTCAAGGGTTCAAGTAGATCATCACTATTGGGTCTTAGCGACATCGTCGCTTCTGATTTGCGTTTGAATTTTCTAATCACTACCCGATAATGCTTGTGTGCCATGCGGTAGAAATCCCTTCATGATGGAGATTTTTTGGAAAATCGATCAGGTAGGCTATGGACCGAAATCGTAGGAGTTCAAAAGTATGTAGCAAGCACACATTCTTAGGGTAGGTTACACATGAAAAAAGGGTAAACTACCAGGTACTTCGAAGTTAACATAAGATTTGCGATTTCATTTTTCTTACATGTGTTTGAGCAAAAGCTGTTTAACGAAGAATGCACTTCCATATGTTATTGATGTTACAGTTCATGTACTTTGCATTCTATAATCAAATTATGAAATAAAATGCTTTGTTGACAGATTCTTTGAGCTCTAAGTCAACATGTGTAGTACCAGTTTTCAGAAAATTTACTTCTTCGATTTCAATCTTAGATGTGGTGCACTGTGGAAGACTCAAAATAAGATATGTATCTAAGAAAGTGTTAATGGGCGTCTTGTAATGAAAATTTTTGTGTATCTACGACTTCAAACATGAACCTGAAGAAAGTTGTGAACGTCTTTCTGCTATTGGTGCTATTGACAACGATGAATGGTAGAGAATTTACAGATACCACGCTCACGAACGATGGAAACACTGAGAATTGGCCTACACTAACCGCGTTTATGATTTCAGGCAAACTAGGTACAACTATGAAACGACACCTGAAAAGAAGCGGTTCAGAAAATCTGGTAGCGGCCATTGATCAGGGATTTCAAACGCGAGTCAAAAACGCCCATGTTGCTGGCCCAATAGTGATGATCTACGCAGCTTTATTTCAAAAGTTAACGACTTTTACGATTGTTTGAAGTTTACTCTGATTGCAAATTCACCTTCAAGAGGTATCGTATCATTGAAAACCTGATACGTAACTGTAAAAACTTCATTCATATCGAGGTACACAGTTTAACTGCTCAGATAATCTTCTTCAAAAACGTCCATATTTGACCATAAGCCATCATGAAATGTAAATGTAGAAATATTTTTTGCAAAAATTTGAAATTCGCTCTAATATTGAAAACAAAAACATTGGAAGGTTTCCATATCAAGTTCTGTAATGGATGAAGGCCCTGGTTAGCGTAGAGTTTTCCTTTTCAAACCTATACAGTTTCATGTAGTTCTACGCTTATCTGGTGGAAGATAATGCGGGTTTCATCCTCTGTAACTACATATGTATGTATGTGTGTGTGTTGTGTGTGTGTGTGTGCTGTGTGTGTGGTGTGTGTGTGTGTGTGTGTGGTGTGTGTGTGTGTGTGTGTGTGTGTGTGTGTGTGTGTGTGTGTGTGTGTGTGTGGGTGTGTGTGTGTGTGGTGTGTGTGTGTGTGTGTGTGTGTGTGTGTGTGTGGTGTGTGTGTGTGTGGTGTGTGTGTGTGTGTGGTGTGTGTGTGTGTGTGTGGTGTGTGTGTGTGTTTGTGTGTGGTGTGTGTGTGTGTGTGTGGTGTGTGTGTGTGTGTGTGTGTGTGTGTGTGTGTGTGTGTGTGTGTGTGTGTGTGTGTGTGTGTTGTGTGTGTGTGTGTGTGTGTGTGTTTCTTGCTGAACATTGTACTAATTGTTGTTTCTGCTTCTGAAAACCAACAATTGTTAGAATAAGAAAATCTGCTGGGGTCTCTGTGAACAAAAAAAAGGCAAAACTTGTAATGGAATAGATCTCACTCCGGTAGATGTCCATTCTTGAGATTACAAGAAGACGTACTTAATCAGTTTTCTACGGCGTTCAAGAAGGCGAAAAACGAACTAAATGCTAAAAGAACTGGCATCCATACACTGTGTAAAATTGTGCGATGGTTCATATAAAGTGATAAAGTTGTAAGACATTTTCCGATGAGATTCTTCTTTTATTTTTTACACGCAAAATCTAATGGCAAATGCATGGGATTCAATTCAAGGAGCACTTATAGGTTTTATGTAACCCGCCCCATTGCGTTTTTTTTTCGTTTTCTTGACTGCTAAGCATTCTCACGACATGTTTCTTTATTGCACTGCAACAATGCAGTATAAAAACCACATTTTTTTAATAAGTCATTTTACACAGTTAGCAACCGCATTCATGTTTTAGGAGACGGTGGCTATTGCCGAGACGAAATGCGATCCAAGCGGAGCCACTGACAAGGTTCGAAGCACTTTGTTTACCACACCTTGCCACATTTGTCTGCTCCAGTTTTGCCATGACGACGTTCCTAGTCTACACAAATTTTAGTTTTTTTGTGAAACAAAGTTTATAAAAGTGTGTAGAGAAGAAACAGTTCGAACCGTAAAAGTTCCTGAAATTGACAAGTGCTTTGGCGGAATAGGCTTAAAGTTCTTGAACTATCCGCTATCATACAGACCATTGCTCCAGTGCATATTGTACTCAGGTACTGCCAAAAACTATGCAGTGAATCTTCGCCATGGGCATTGGTACTACAATTAACTGCTTTATTGAAATGACGACTTTTATTCAAAGTCAGAAAACACGAAACATTGTAATTTTTATTGGTGATTTTTGCGTTTTCACCAATTCCTATATTTCACGATAAGGTGGCCGACGTAATGACATTGCATAGAGAACAAACCATTCTAGAAGTAATTTTCAAGCTATACGAACTGAATCATTTGCAAGGAACAGATTGAAATACCCTTTGAACACCCTTGACCTCTATCGTGCCTTTGAGGCTTTTAAATTGGAATGTGAAATAGAAGGTAATATCAATAAGATCTACAAAACAGTTTAAAAGGCGTAGTGAGACATGAAACTCCACAATTTCCCCACTCAAATAACTATATCTCATCTGAATGCTAGACCAAAAGGACAGGAAATTTTTCATCCAATTCACTAAACTGCTTAAGAGCTAAATCATAACCGCTTTATAAACTAGAGGTTTACCGTAAATAGATTGTCTCCCCTTTTCCTGTCTCAGTGACACACTCCATAATTCGCGCACACTTTCGCACACCATTTCCACCTCCGATTCCGCTTCAGTACGTCAAGCAGAGATTCTATTCCGTCAAACTACGCAATCAAAAAGGTCGGCACGATATTGCTATGGTTTTCTCTCACTACAACTTCTAACTGCCCGTTCATTATCATTACAATTAACAAATGACTAATCTCGACAAAATGAACAAAACGTTGGTGAAACTCTATTTTATGATGATACCAACAACAGTTATAAAATTGATACAAGAATTCAAACAATTGGTGCACTTAGTTGCCTTATAAACACTTTTGAAGAAATCCGAAATATCCATTGGCGTACGGCCTTTTGAGTTCTGGCTAGTTTTAGATTCATTATTAACAATAGACAATTCAGGACAGCGTTCTTCTTGAGAGGAATCGCTAGATGAATGTTGAAAGTTTTGAAACATACCATTCCTTACTAGGTTGATAGTGACGAGATGACATTCTAGTGGATCGTAGCTGACAGTGACACTGAGGTCATTTAAAATTATTGTGATTATAGCATCTGGAAGACCTGCAGCACGTCCTTGCTTTTCAAGTACATTAAACACCTGTAGAAAAAGATTGCACCAGTTGGAAGAGATAGTTCAAAAATGTATTTCATTGCACATATATAGAAATACGCACTATTCGGATTAATACAAACAATGTTGGGATCAGTGGGATCATTAGGGATCCTCTTGAAGCCGCTCTTGGAGATGGACCCAAATATTCACCGGCACAAATCATTTCAAGAAAACCCTGTGCAGTATGGCATGCAATTTGAAAGAACTTCAAGATCGGCTTTGCAATGGAGCCAGACTAGTATCCTCCAATAGGCATGAACAAAAAGTGCGATGGCATTACCAACACCGCCTTTTTTGAGCGTTCTTTAGGCAATAAGACTCTAAAAACAAGGTGGATAAAGAAAACAACGAGAATGAAGGTAAATAAAACAAGGATTTTCTCATTTTTTCGGAAAAAACTCACAGAATCCTCAGTCATTTAGTTCGAGACTAACATCAGTGCAGAAAAACAATATGCAACAAGTACGAGAGCTCTTAAAAACTAGAACCATTAAACTATCAGTTAGTGATACGGAAAGAGATTTTGTGGTAATTTCCAATCAGTTGGATGTTGAGATAACGAAAATCACCTTAAGGACGCCACACTCGGTCTATTATTTGATAAGGTAATCTGAAAACATTATCGGAAATTGAGCAAGAGAAGAGCAAAGTAGAAAGATTGGCTGGCTTAAAACCTTCCGTTATTTCCCGACTAAACCTTGCTCCACCATCACGCCTCGTCTTATACTTATTCTCTCTTATACTAGTAAGTTGATATACACGATGATCTTCATCTACTGATCCATTAAAATCTAAAATTGTATCTATCATCAGCTGTGTGGACGGGCCAACGGATAGAGCAACGTGGTTTATGAACCTAATATTAGTCCAATTGCCAAAACACATTCCAGCCCATTCACGAATACCTATATGTTCCTAAAACCGTCCTGCGTAAAGCGTCTACCAACCACGCGTACGTAATGGAACCTTTCACCGTAACCGCCCTTACAAAAACGTGTCGAATCGGCCCGCAATACAAACCAATCTAAGAGCTTCTAACGGAGCACGAAAGATCCACGAACATGTATGGCTGTTTTTATTCGGCAGGTCATGGCTTTTTGAAAGAGTGCTCAAAGTGCTTACTCATTAAAGGTTTGCGAACTTCTTCGCACAAATTAGAGGACTGGCAATGGGGGACGACTACTCGTACCCTTGCTATAGTCTTATGTTTGGAGACACCAACAATCGATCTCGGCAATTTTTTAATTGTAGGTATACTGATGATCGCTTTGTCGTTACTGAAGCAAGAGGAGGAGAAATGCTTTGGGTTGTTAAATTGTCATTCAGAGCACATTGAGCCGCTCGCGAAAATCCAAAAACAAATTGGCTTTTGTTTTTGAACGTCAAATAACCTGTTCAGGAATTCCTACAACACAAATTGGTACCACAAGCCAAACAACAAAAACATCCTGGTTCAATATCTATCTTCTCATCCGCCACACACAAAACGCGCACTTGTGTGGAACATGTTTCGAACGCTACCAAGGTGTGCAAGGAAAATAAATAAAGTAGAATCATTAAGCTTAGGGCGAGGCAAATAGCCAGTCTAATGCTACGCTCGGTAGGAGCCTCCATAGGGTAGATTTAGAGGAAATTCAATTCAGCGCTCGTAAACGCAAAGTCTGACGAGAATAAGGTTTCATTTCATCTTGCCTTTTATTTTGAATAAAGTAAAGTACAGCTATTAAAAGCTGCCTAAAAAGACGGATGGATATTTGGTTAGCAATAGTCGAAAAACTCCAAATGCACTTGAAGCGCTAATAAGACCGCAACCGACTGTATGATCGCCTCTGAGAAAGAAAACTGCTAAGTTTGCTCAAACGATAGAGACGGAGATTGCATGAGATCTGGTACAAGTTCCCTAATCTCTCGCGAGGTATGAGGGGATGATATTTAACATTGACAAAACAAGTCGAGGCCACTCTGGCATCCGATGGTAAAAGGAGCCACTTAGCTGGAGAAACGTAACTGACGCAGCAAAAGTCCACCTCGGCACGCATGGGTCTGTGACACAAAAACATAAAGGCAGCTAACTTTTGAAGTTGAAAAAAAAAAATCCACGGGGTCTTTTCTTTTTTTTTCCCGCACAGGAACTCAAATAGCCTCTGTCTATGTGGACAAAATAAGGAAGACTTTTCGCTTGTTATACATAGTGAAAGCCTTTAAAAATGTCAGCCGCCAAAGAGGAGTGCCCTGTAACAATCGCTTCGATCTCGCATCATTACCTCACATGCACATCTGTCGGCTCGGTGGGTCAGGGCAGCCTCACTTATCGAGATTACTCTAGTGCGACTGATCTTCAGTGAATCACTGAAAGATCGGAGAACAATCCTAAATAGAGTGGGTGATGAAGTGGAGCTCTCTGTGTGAAGCGATTCCAACGTTCCGTTATCTATACGATGTTCTTGCTCAGGTTATGGTAGTCTTTTTGGGACTGCGTAGCCTGCGGAACTAATTCTGATCTCTGTTCAGGGTCTGAAGACTGGCACACGCCCTCCGCCTGAAACGTGAGGCATAATACGATTATTGCATTATTTGCTTGCTCCATTCACTTACCTTTACTAATGTCATGCCATCAACGATAATCTCCAAATCCCATACTGTTAATTGAACCTCAAGCTGGGGTGTTACACTACCTAACTGGAGGGGAAGAACCTAGTGTGGAAATGAACATGCGGCCAGAATTGGTGCAAAAATCAAACTGTTTAGATGCTTTCTCAGTATCCAAAAAAAATACTGGAGTTCCTAATGAGATGCAAACGTCACTCCTTGCATGTATTACCAGGCGCAATACGACATCCTGTTGTGCGGCAGTTTGGATGATGTTGAAATGCGTGCGGCATCTTGCGAGATAGGTGAGAATGTCAGTGGTAACTGTCAGCAATGTAAGGAAGGACGTGAAGAAGTTGCGAAAGGCCATTGGTTGGTTTCGGTTTAAGGTGGTGAGGCCTCACTTCCGGGTTAACGTTTGAAGGGGCGTGGGCCGTATTGCCGGCTGAACTTGCATCGTCTGTTTTTAGGAGCAAATAGATAATAATAAACATTCTCCCCAAATTTGATGGCTATGTAAAGTTCAAAACTAATTACCATCATTGAGCAGATAAATGACATAGTTGGAGAAATTCAGTTAAATACAAAAGGGTGCTAAACAATAATTTGACAATGGTCAAGTGACTAATATTTCTGGCACAGTAATGACAGTTGAGAAATATGGAGCCAAAACAAACCTCGTCGGATATAATTCGCAGGTTCGTAATGTAAATAGACCATTAGAAGGGATCGTCTGAATAATTGGAAACAAGTAAAAGCACAGATGAATGCCACAATTCCATGTCATGCTAATCACTACTGTCCAAAAGGCCATCATTGAGTGCAGTCCAGCTGAGAAGGTTACACAGGAACCAAGTTTTTTTTTAGTGGCTTAGAAATTGTACATCGGGTTCTTGGGAACGTGCTATTATAAAATGTCGCGTTGACCGAATAATGCAGCTTTGTGGAGTATTATTTTTGAGTGTACTATTGGACCTTCAAATAGTAGCACCCGATAGAGTACCTTAGGAAATATTTTCTTCAATTCCTCGTGTTTCAAGGTTTACAAACTGCTTATTAGTCTTGAAAAATTGCCACAGAATCTGATCGTATATTTATCAAAGCAATTTTCTTTTGCCACCAATACCTGTTGCAGCCCCCACAGTGAACGGTTACACATTACCAAACAGGGAGGAGATGCTTACCAGAAAAGTGACAACGACGGAATCGCAACTAAGTGCTTGAGGCCTTCGTCATACTTTCCTAAGGCTACCAGTTCCTTGGTCATTTTTATCAAATTACTCCTGAAAAGTGTACCTGAAAGGCACAAACCTTATTTGGCCTAGCAAGCAGCCAAAGAACCAGCAATGTTAAGATAATTCTGCTTTTCCTTGGGGTCAACCGAAACGAAGTCCAGCGATAGATTTCTCTCAAACATTCGTGTAGTCTGTCATGGCTACATGCGATCTGGCCCCGGATTCTATGTTAGAAAATCAGTATGACTAAGTGAAACAAATTGCAAAATTGACGGATTTTCCCTCTTCGATTATCCAGCAATGTGATATTAAGCTATGTGGCATTTAGTTCGAATGCATATAACCAAGCACATCATGTGATGTGTTTTTCTAAATAAAGAAATTCAACATGATTGCCATGACATTCTGCAAGCATGTCCACGAGCTTTGCAGAAACAAGGACCGATACACAATCATCTCAATTCACTGTTGCGCAATATAATATCGCTTGTACCATATGTAAAGCGATCTTTTGTTTAGAAGTGGACAATACCACTGTCTGTTATGCATGGCAGTTGAAAAAAAGTCTCACAATTGGAGTGAATTCATGCCTGCCCCAATTTACTGTGTTTAACAATAGTTGAATCACCCTAAGGAGTCATTCTTCGCTTATTGTAAAATACAACGACTCATTGACATTGTATCTTAAAGTGTAGAGGATTAGTGAAGATAGAGCTTTTCGACATGTTCACTATGACAAACGAGGCACCGTATTCTTTACAAGTCAGTCGCAATTTTTACTCAGTATTAGCATCCTTACTTCTCAAACCGTTAGGTTTACTATCATGGACTTACAAAATTTTTTTTCTTTTTCAAATTGAGAGAAACGGATGAGCCAATAATACAGAAATGCTGGACACTCGCGACAGTTTTTCAATTGAAAAAAATGAAAATAACTATGTGGCTATTTCTCTGAACCCATTAGGTCATCAAAAGAGCAACTCTGTGGGTTAAAATACCATATTGTTTGCGGTTGCCGCACACATAGCGCTGGGCCTGATTGGTGCTAAAATCACTTTACATACGAAAGTAGACTGTGCCATGGGGGGGGAGGAGAGAAAAACAATGATCGCAGAAGTGACAATGTGCTTTGCCCAGCACTTTTTGAAGGGATCTACTTGACTAAAGTTAATAAATGTATAAATCTAATCTTATTATAATATGCTTCTTGATAGCACAGTCTGAGTATCTTAATTTTTTCTTTTCTGTTGTCGAAAAGGCTGCATGGGAGAATATGAGAATCCTCTGAAAATCTCTCTACACGTCAGGATTATCGAAAATAAAAGTGAAGGACACAGCGCACAGTGCACGTGATCGCTTCAATACGAAAAGAGACTTCATCTTATGGTACGAATGAGAGTTGCCGCCCATACCATGACACTAAATTGGGATGTTCCTCCGGGACAATCATAGCGGCTCAGTACCTGATGATTATTAAAGATCCACGACCCGGATTTTGTGTCCGATATCTTCACGATATAGCATGACTAAGAAAGACAACAGATTATGTTATTGTTCCAGCAGGAATCCCCCTAGAGGCTCAGAGAAGGACTACCCATCCTGGGCTACTATTGCAAGCACGATCTGTTATGTGGCTCGAAAATATTGGGAAGTGCTTGCGTCGTATACGGAATCCAAGCGGTTTACCCGGTCATTACACATTAGGTGATTTTAAAGGACAGGTGCATTGATGATTGAAGCTAGAAACAGTTTTCTCAGGCTTATAAGAGCACTACTTGTGTAGAGTGAAAAGAGTAGTTCTTTCACTTGATAATTGTGTCACGGATGATGACCATAGCCGATAAAACTAGAGCGCAAATGGAATCGGACATCTAGCCATGGGATTTAACAGAGGGAGCAGTGCTCTTGTTTTACCCCCTGTATTCAGAATACCATGTGTCATTGTATCGCCCAAAAGCATTGATATCATGAGCTTACGCTCACAGAGAGTTCGGAGTAAAACTCTTCCATTCTTATGCTGAAGAAGCTTGAACAAGGATTAGCTATGTCCCATGTATAGTTATTAGGAAATATTCTAAGTTGTAGCCATTGCTAACTTGACAAGACTGTCTATGCCCAATATCGATTGCACAAATGCAGTCACTTTCTTAAAATACATTATTACAGACTGTCTATTCTTTATAGCCACCAATCTTTTCTGAACGATCGATAGAGGTTTATACCTTAAAAATCAATAGAAATGTCATTACCTCAGTTTCTGTTTCTTTTGAACAGTTGATAGCTTTTGTCTATCAGAGCGTTCGCTCCATCTCTATTTCTAACGCAGGATGCGCTAATGTACCGAAATGAGCAAGCAAATTTTCTCAGTTGAATATGCCACATTCAATGGCTCCAAGTTTGTCTGCACAATTTAGCCCCTGTTTCAGGAACTGTTAGACAAAAAGTGATCAAATGGGCGCCTCTCTGGCAGTGATGAGAGTTACAAAAAATTCCCACTAGGCAGCTATTGAAAAACCAAATAAAGAAATAAGGGCCATAGCCCGTGATGCCACGAGTGGTTCTTGAGTCCTTGCGTACGCTGTCAGAGACCGAATGTTTCATCCACTAAGTCTTCGTAGCAGCCTTCCTTGTATTGAATTTAGGAAGAAAAAATGGGGCCCAAAAATATTGAAGTCTTCAACCAAATTCGCTAAGATCATGAATATGAGATTGGTGTCACCGAAATCGTTTAAAACTCGGATATATTCGAAAATATAATTTTTTCTTTTTGTAACGCGTATTCAGTAAATCAAAAATCCATAGCCGGCTTGTCAAAAAGTTGCTTGTTGCATGAAAACCCATAGTTGGATGAAGGTGAATAAGTAGCTGTACCGGATATCTGGCTGCAGGAATTCTCTGATTTCAATATGCCTCGAAGAACAAACACTGACCCACCTGTTAATTTGTTTTTCAAAGTGATACTGCCCATAAGTGCAATAATTGCCAATACCACTTTATCGATTAAGCCGTGGCCACAAAACCTTCATTTCCATCATATAGTGGACTTTCAAAAAGTATAGACATCTCTTAGAGAGTTTGTAGAAGAGGCGATTATTTCACCGTGTGGTTAATTCATATGGAGGCCATCTGTCCTTTTTTAAAAATCCAAGTGATTCAAAAGAACATCATTCGATTGCTTCAACTTTTGTAGTCGGTTATTATCTCTAATTTCACTGTGTCTCTTCACGGTCCGTAGACAATAATCTAGCCTTGACGAGTGGAGTACTTATTACGATGAGAAACGCGGTTGTTTCTGGACCGTTTCTTCTCACCCAAATTAGTTGAAGCCAGTTCTAATTTTTTTTATCAGTAAATGTATCTACCGTAGTAGAAAAAAATCCCAAAATTCCTTGTTAATTGTAACATCAAAGCAGTACACTGTGATGTTGAAACAACGCACACCGAAAGCATTAAAACGTGATTATTTTCTTCGCTGCTAAAACCTACGCTATGAAGTTGTCGTTTCATAAATACCAAGCTTAGTATCGAACTATAGATACCGAGCACTTCTATTCTTGACTTATCGATAGAACCTAACAAAATATAGATTTAAAAGGTTAGATACACAGGTGTATGCATTAACAGTTTAAGGACTCAAATAATCCTTTGTAGGAGTAAAATATCAATTTGGTTTTTTGTCGTTTCGTTTAGATCACCAGATACAGGAGAAATTTTTCGAAACACAGGGCATAGTCATCTGTGTCTAGTTAATAAAATCATTTTCTTCCACAAAATGATATTCCCGTTCACCCTCCTTATACTCTGTAAATCTATGAATTGTCATTTCCGGAGCATTCTAATGGCGATAAATCTTTCTTCACCAGACCTCAATTTAGAGCCCAGGTTCCCGCCTGGATAGAAACACTCTCTTTCTAGAAAAATTCACAGTTGAGTGGACGTCTGGACCGCGGAATTTCAGTAATGAACGAATCAACAGATACGCCATTGGCACCATTATTGACTAATATGTATATATGACAAAACACTAGTGCATAATGTATATGAGTGTCACAATCTATCAATTATATATATATATTGATATGTGCCACTCGCACCCAACGGGATTAAAGAGTGAGTTGTCTAAATGCTGAGAAAGCGCGACATTCTCCATGCAGCTAGCTGGGTTATGCACTGAATTCATTATCGTATGTTACCGTTAATCGAAATTTATTGAGGAATCCGAAGGCATTAAATCACTGTTGGGAGAAAGACTTTACTATGATACGGTTTACACAAACATTTTCAGGTTTATGTTAGCCAAACTAATCTAATAAGAAGCTTCTTTTATAAAACTGCTTATACATGCAAGCAATGCCGATTTTAAGCACCGTATTTTTTCACTGTAATTTATGGTCAATACTACTCGCAAATCTGAGTGATTTGCGGATATTTTTCTCTGACGCACTACGCAGGCATGAGAGCGGATCCTTTGGTTCAACAATAATAGAGCGATGGTGACAGTGGGATGAAGCAGCTCCATGTGACTTGTTCACGTATCACACCACATATTCTTGAGGCCCAACTCTATTTGGATACCTTAACTTTCTTTTTCTAGATGTGAACTTATGGAAACTGTCAGCGACCAACTTTGTTCGCTCTGGTGTGGCATCTGCAAGATCTCATTACTAAAAACTAATGCATCTTAGGCGTGCACATAGTGCGGCTGGAGAGTCCAGTGGAGTTGAATGTTGTCTTTTTCTATTGGGAATGAAAATTGTTGTAAACATGTTCGAATTTACTTTTTAACTTCATAAGTCCAAAAAGTAATGTCGTATGGATGATTGTGATCATCGCAAATCCGAAAGAATGTCTCAGGCAAAATATTCAGAACTGTAACAGATCCTATCAATGGAGGTGGGATAAGCAAAATCCACAACTAATGACTGTACTTCACGACCACACAGTATGGATTGCACGCGTTATTAAAGTGGCGATATCATTTGTCAACACTCCTACGACTTGGTATCGGTAGCACCATTTTCTTACGGTGCTGACACAATTATTTACTCTGAATACCCTCCTAGTCAGGTTGAATTTACTACATAAATTTCGGAGGATCAAAAATCGCGTATCCGAATCGGGCGAAGGTAAACCAGCAAAACCAATGAAAGTTCTTATAGACTGTACTTGCCTAGCTTCACCAACGTCGTAAGTGGGAACTTTAGTCATTAGCTCACTTCAACAATTCTTATGATGAAAATTTAAAAACAGTAACACTGATAAAAAATGGAAAAGCTAGAGGAATTTCATGTAGTCTATATAAAACAAACTTTTCAGTTAATCTGGGGCTTCACACGACCTTCCGGTAGCATTTGATTAGACTTTTTGAAACCACGAAATACTATAGAACCGTATGAGTAAGATAGACAAAGCGTCTGACCTTTGAATCGCGTGACTGAAAGGTGCAGTAGCAAGCACGATGGCCACACAGATATGGTTGTGCAAATTACTATGGTTCTTCTTTCTTTTCCTGATGATGGTCGTAAGTTTGGCCAGCAATATGGAATCGTCATAAACTATCACATGACAGGTTGCCGAAAAAATGCTTCACGATGAACCATTCCAATATATGAAAACCACTGTGGACGGTTGCACTAATTCATGTAGGAGCACGTTTGGGTCTCCTACATAGATAATATGTCTTAATAAACAGAGTAATCTCAAAACTCATGTTAGCTCATTTGGCCAGTTTTTTCGCAATTGTATTCTTCTTGCATGCTTGACAACTTATTGGACTACATTACCATCTGTACTATGTATCAAAATAGTTATAATCAACCCAAGTAACAGACGTATGGATTCTTTCTAACAAAC
>JAHQIW010000635.1:0-28292 GCA_019055375.1 Parelaphostrongylus tenuis | reverse complement strand
AGAGGTAGAATCAAAACAAAACACGCAGAATACCTAATGTGTGATGTTACTGGCCGCTATGTATTACAAACGAGATTAATCACAGCTCATCAATGACAATACCAAAAAAGTGTATAAAAGAGGTAGAATCAAAACATAACACGCAGAATACCTAATGTGTGAAGTTACCGGCGGCGATGTATTACAAACGTGATTATTCACAGCTTATCAATGACAATACCAAAAAAGTGTATAAAAGAGGTAGAATCAAAACATAACACGCAGAATACCTAATGTGTGAAGTTACTGTTTAAACCACAGCGCTTCTCTACTACGTCTATTGGAAGTCTATGTGTTTTCTCTTGCGTAATAAATCTGCATGTTCTTCAAAACAACTCGGTAGTGTCAAGGCGAATCGAGCATGATTGACCATCCTTCTCATTCACAGATCCTTCGATCATCTATCGTAAAGATCGACACTAAATGTTTTGAAAAACTCTTCTTAACTTACTCTCATTTGTATAACGCGACCTGTTACTTTGAATGCATTTCCATTAACGATACCATTTTTTTTTGTTTTCATCACGCCCATGCAATTTCAGTACTACTTTTGCTGTGATACTCAAGGGACTCAAAAAATGTTGTTGAGATGTTTCCTGAGTTGACTTGGTTGAATGAAAAGAAAAAGAGTGATTTGTCATTGAGTTATGTTTTACAAGACAACTCTTTTAGATGATAGTATTCAAGACACTACTACTCTTCGTATTAGTGTCATCTACCAGCATAAGCTGTATCACATGCTCACTTCAGCACGATTCTGACGATGGCTCCTCTGAAGATCAGAGACTGGAAGACAGCATGGTTAGTGCTTCCATGAAAATTTACCTTCTTGCCTACAATCAAACCATGCATGCGACTACTGGTTTTCAGAATTCCATACCTCGTACACGTGCCGCGAGTCGTGTGGACCACGCGTTGGTGAACTCCTTAGCTCGGGTCTCCGACCTTGTAATTGTTTAGTTTTTTAGCTCAATAATGCACCCCTTTCATAGCACTTTCAGACATCGTCTCTTTTCGGAAACTTTGTGGAACTGGCAAATCAGAGGAAATCACAAGTAGGCGGTCCTCTTCGTTGTTTTATCTTGAGATTATATTGTGAAACTAATGGTAAACTACTTTTTATTAGAACGTGGTTTGCAACAGTTCTCTTATGAGATTGAACACTATCTGTTAGACCCAACCATTCATTTTCGAGCGTGCAATCTGTTACAGAGTTTCCTTGACCTTAATCCCATACAGACCGTTCTCTAAAACGAGTCGTCATGTAGTTTGTTCAGATGTTATCCAATGATCTCCCAGCGCCACTGAATACAAGAAATACAACGTCAAAATTTAGTACAGAAATGGAACAGAATTCCAATCACGAGATCACAAATCATCTCTTCAATATATTTGGTAAAATTGGAAGCGGAATCACGCGCATTTCGTATCTCGATAGGTGAGTTGTTGAATTTACTGGGATTGTCGATACTACCGATGCGAATTTACAGACCTCACATTTGTACCCGCGAAAGCACAAAGAAGAGGCCGTCACCGAACAACGTGTCAGTGATATCCGAGAAATTTTGTCAGCGGTTTCGTGATGCACAGAAGTGCATTGACAGGCGAACCGATGCAAAGGTGTGATTCACAGTTATCAGGAGTGCTAAGTAAATATGAGTTTTTATAGGGAGTTGTTGAAACAACTCGAGTGGAAGAATGTTGTGAAGGATACGAAACACGAGATATATTTAACCATGGATGTCCAATAGGTTAGTGAGCATCTCTCTGAAGAAAAAAAGTTGAAAATGCATAAAATTTGGTTGCTTTGGTTTACGTCTGATGGGCTAGGATATTAGTAGAAACATAATATCCTTGAACACATTTGATTAACGACTCAAAAGAATAAAATTTCTGCTTCTAGTGCTCATATTTGTCCCTTTTTTATCGATAGACGTCAGTAAAATTTTCCTATCGTGCATTGAAGGTGCGTATAGACCGTGCTGTCTGGAAACCTGAGGTGATAAAAGCGGTATAATGTCAATTCATCCCGATGTATAACCAAAAAAAGTGGACATGTTATTTGCCGGGCTCCTGGATGGGATCATCGAGAACAACACCTTCTTATCGTGGATAACTTTGCTAAGAGAATTGACGCCAAAAAGAAGCCATGTACGGTTGAAGTGTGAAAGGGCGTACTGCTTCATTGTCGGTTGCTTTGGCCGTCTATTCGTGGCTTTTTCCCCGATTCTTCCTAACACATTTTCGTAGTTAGGAGTCGTCGGATGGAAAAAATATCCAGAGAAGTGTTTTCAGCAACAAAATACACTTTATTGAATGTTCACGCTCTCAAATGTGCTAACATTTGTTTTTCCAACATTTTTATTTCACTTTACTCGCCTCTACATCTTTTCCAGACTCCAGCACTTCTTGTATTCGATTCGTTTCCTCGCATCCATCATCAGCGAAAGCGTTCGAACTATCGGGAGAGTCCGGCTGCTGCTTGGGGATTGTCGTCTTGTTCATAAACGTCGTTGAACTGATCAAGGCGATTCTACCTGGAGTTTTGAGATGGACAGGCTTCGACTTCAATTACAGGAAGTGGACCACTCTCAGAAAAGTTCGACAACAATTAAATTGTAGAGGCGCGAGACCTGGTGTGCCTGAAGCCAAGTGGAACTAAGTGCAGCCAGCGTTCGTGATAAACGACATCACTTCCACTAAGCTATCCCGCTCTCTGATGTTACCACTGATACCAACTTTTGCAATAATTTTGTCGAACATGACCTTAGGCACGATGTGGGATTTTCACAGGCAGTCATGCCACTTTTTCGCATAATTAACGTTTTTTGTCACATTACCACTTATAATCTAAGAAACAAACCGGGTGTCGTATGAAGGGTGAGCCTTTTGTTTTACGATTAGATACTTTTTTTTCTTACTGCAAGTGATTTTGCTGTCAAAACAAGCAAATTCAGAATCACCAACTTTGGCGATGGACGAGGTCCTTCAGCGCATGAGCTCAACTTTGTGGCACCTTGCCGAGCGCAGTGATGCCAAGAGTGAACTCAGCAAAAACAACATCACGGTCTTTGCTAGTACTGGAAAATATACTAAGGTCTGGACATTACAAAAATTATATACGTCTACAGCACTAAAAGTGTTGCATCCTTAGTTTATATACTTTATAAGTGGTGTCAATAGATTTGGTATAATTCAAATTATTTCGTGAAACATCAAACCGAATACAAAAATGAAGCAGAGCGTGAATCAAGTACGAATATATGAACAACCTTTTTTAGCAGCCAAATAACACCACTTCATACATATTGAGTCGAATTGTGCCTGGAACGTATCGAGCTCATGACTGGACGGACGGAACAGTACTGAAGACAATTGAAGGAGGAGATCTCATCATTTCTCAATCGCATGATGTCTTCGGATCCGTCGTAAGGCTACCTCATTCAATAAAACCATTTATATCTATGGGTTATGTCTCAGAAGAAAAGTGCCAGGTCTGCTTTACATCGTTGCCCATGCAAAAATTCAAAAAATAGATATCTTAGACGATTTTTCCGCTTTTGTTTTGCGATATATCTCTGAGACAATGGTTTGTACACACGGGAAATGAAAAGCATTTGTAAAGCATGATAGTTTTGAACTATGAAATCATATCATGAAGGAACTTTATCTACAGGAAGGCTTGTTGAACTGGTTTTTATCTAGTTGAATCATGATGCGATATCTCTTTCAAACTTCCACAACAACCTTGTATTAGCTTATTAAGGAGGAGAATAGACTTTGAATACGAAAAATTAAAATTGAAAATCAGTCAATCACGAAAGTGTGAATTGCATCTACAACTGTTCAGGATAATTGCGACTTTCGAATTGAGCACATTAAGGTCGATATTTTTTAAAATCTATTAAAAGTATAACTTCCATTTTTTAGGAATAAGCTCTACGTATTTCGAAAGCAAAAGCATCACATTCAGCAAAACAAGATGCTGTACTCCAAATCATGTTTAGTTCGCGTCTGGGGATGTTCCGCTTATGTAGAATTTTTAGAAATCCTGATTTCTGTTCTATCCCGCTCAAAATGTGGATTCTTGAACAAGTTTAGGAGTGAAAACGTATTTTGGAAAAGTAGATCGTGCCCTCAAAATATTATGGCAAAGTCTATTTTATGAGGCTCTCTCCTTCTGATTTCACTAAGTGTTCTAGTTAGTGGAAAATTATCACTACCGGTGGGAATACCATGAACAGGCGGAAGTGTCAAGAAGACCATGTTCGAGTGTAAGTAAGAAATAATTGACAGATACGTTTAGATAAATGTTACGAAGAGTTTCGTGAATTGTATTCCGCTCAATTCGTCCAGTCATCGCACTCAAAACGGCATAGTGCACTTGGTCAATGGTGATTTGAGGCCAGCTTCGGAGACGTTATATTCTGCACTTAAAAAAGATCCTCGATTCGCTTCTTGTCATAAATGTACGTGCAAAATTTACTCATTGAAAAGAAGTCTTACACTATTCCTGACACACCTGCTGCTATGACGCAGAAATTACCTAGGAGTTCCGCGTCAGCAATTTCCGCAAAATTTTTCCCTTTCAAAAGTCGGATAGATTGCTTATGGCAGCTTCTCTTTGCTTGCTATCTAGCATCGCCTGTATCACCCGTCGCCTCGTTGATAATCGAGTGAATTGAGGAGGCGCAGTAAAGTTTCCATTGTTTTTCGAATCGCATGAAAAAGTAATTCAATAGGTCCTCCTTGCTAGTGACATTTGCAGAGCATCATGTCTTGATTCCAGGTTCTACTATCTGACTTTTGTTTAAGATTTTGGATAGTTGACGTTTCAATCTGCTTCAGTTAAGTTCATTATGTTATATCTGGACACTAAGACGCTCGTGATTTGCTCATCATAAAATATCCTTTGAAAAAGCGACCTATGTTCCCATAGTATCCGAGCAGGAGATAACATATGCTTAGTTGTATACCTGTCAAAATCTCCTGGATTTTGATTTTAAATGTAGATATTATAAGAAAAGGTGAATCACAGGCAATGTATGATGAATTCCAGTGCTCTCTGATCGGCTTATTGAATTGTTGCCAAATAACAAGAGCTTCACCGTCTTCGTTCCATCTGAAAAGGTGTTCTCGTCGTTGTCCGAGTCACTGCTCAACGATATCAAAACCGGTCAAGGCTGTACATCAAGTAAGATTATTGAATCAATTTCAGAGATCAAGGCAATATTCGCATTAAAATGGTCATCAACATGGCCTATTGTCCCTTGCTTCCCGTTCTTTTTGCATAATGTTTGCGATTTGAGGTTTCGCTCCCAGTCACATTGTGGAGGGTTCAGTCTGTTCGTCCGAATTGTCTCATCGTCGACTAAAATCGCTGGCTGGGAGTGAGATCGACGTCCATACTGAGGTGTGACAAAGCTTCCATTTCCCCCACTTCTATCGCCTCTTGTGCTTCATATCGTTCAGGTTGATATGCATCTTCTTGTGCCACAATTTTGATAACATAGACTGCGATGCCTCAGTTTTCGTAGTTGCCACTTTTAGTTCTTTTTCTTCGCACCACTAAATGTTGCTTTCACTCAAGCCGACTAAGTTGCCACCATCCACCATAAATTTAATCGCTCCTTTTTTGATCCACTTTTCTTTCAATAATTATCAGGACATGGTGGCGACACATACGAATAATTTTATATAATAGGTAGGGGAAAATCTGAGAAAATGCTCGTAAGACATTTAATTACGCATCTATTTCACCCGAACAAAAACAGAACTAATATATATATATATATATATATATATATAGATAATATATAACTATTGACATATATAACTTATATATAATATAATATAGACTAATAAAAATTAATATAATAAACTTCGCCACAAGCCAGATTGATGAGTTCACTTGCCACCGTTGCAATTGAACCCAACAGCCATTCGTGCATCATCAACAACCTAATTTGCTCGCTTGTTAACTCCATCTTGAAATAAATAGACAAATTATACACCAATCAACGCAGGAGAAGACGGGCTTTCAAACGTGCCCAAAAACACAGAAAATGACCGACACCCAAAAAAGTTACAAGCATTTTCTCCGAACTTTTTCCCCAACCTCTTATATGTCTTACGTAACTCCGATGCTTTTTGCTGCGTTCAGATGTTATATTCCTCTTTCAAGTTTCAGTGGTAACTTGGCCTGAAACTAAATGTTACACGAAATCATGAAACTTGTATTCATTTTTCATATAAAGTCACGAATTATAGCATAAAAAGCACATGGTGGCGACATTTACGAATAATTTTTGCTAATACCAAAAATGCAGTATGTGCGTTCGTCATCCTCATTCAGAATCTTCATTAGAGCAGACTGTTAAGGAGATGAGTTTTGTTTAAGTTTTATGAGAGACAGGATGGTTATCATGATATCAGCTAGTTCGTCAAAAAGTGTTCTCCTTTTTTTTCCTCTCCGAATCGCTCAATTTTATTTCGTGGTTGTCTTCATTTTAAGAATACTAGGCTGAGCAAAATGTTATGGGGAAATTTTTGAAATCTTCATTTTTTGACATCTTTTTGTCGTTTTTTCCGACAGTTTTGTATATATTTATCTAGCTTATTAATTTGATCTCTGAATTGCCTAGTGAACAGTATGATATGCATGCGCGTGATCTGCCATTGCTGAAGAGAAAGTTTCAACGACGAATCTACATTTCATAGGATTTTGGAAAAAGTATTATTTCACTGAAGGCGCTCATAAGTTTCGAACTGAAAGAAGCTAAATCGAACTACTGAGATGCAGTTCCTTTCGAGGCGTTTCCGGTCTCTACGCCTGAAATCTCTACACCTCTTGTGAAATTTTCTTCCAAGTAATCTTTTTAGATTACTGACACATGTTGCCAGATACATCTGAAGACCACGAGCTAATATCTGCACTTTTCTGTCAATCGATTTTCAGAAAGAGATGTTTCAGATCAAAGATGGTAAAGCGGTGACATACGTTGGACGAGCGCGACTTGTAGCTGGCGACATATGTACGAGAAACGGTATCGTGCACATCATTGACGACGTACTCGTAGGCGATGAATGTACGCCATTGAAATGAGAATTGTCTTTTGAAATGATAAAACTCACAATTAATAAACAGATAATATATCCCCTTGAACCAAAAAGTACCGTGAATTCAATTAAGGAAGACACTACTCATCATATAAAAGGCTTGGCGTGAAAGATGGATAACACTCTATGAATGAATATTTTTTGGCTCGGCCTTAGGGTGAGAATCTGTCTTCTCTCCACTCATAGAGGTTCTGAATGTTGGTCAAACGTTTGTCTTATCTGAAACTGCGAAATAGTCGTCTTACTTTTTATGATGAGCACACGAGAGATTGTAAACAACAAGATTCATACAGCACAATATTGGCTGACGTTTGATCGGCCCATCTTTTTTAAGCCTCAAAGAAACTTCGTTTGCCAATTTTTTCTGATAAGATAATGAGAGCATTCAAAGAGTAGATTTGAGCGAATTTAACCCTCTCAGATTCTCATCGAACTTTGGCCATCTTCACTATCTTGGTGTTCATGTCGTGTCTGCTCATTAAGACATTCAAGCATCAACGCCGAGTTTGACAGAAAGTCGGTCCTGAGTAGTTTTGCTAATGCCCTTCGAGATTTCAGCTACCTACAGACAGCATTCGGTCCTCATCATAGCAAGTTCATCCACATTTTGACAAGGATTTTTCAGAAGCTGCTCTGCTTTATACTTAGATTGTTCGGTCGACTATGATGAAATAGATTGGATCCTACGTCATATCTATTACATTCCTGAAAAAATAAATTTGACTTTCATCTAAAAGCAGAAAGAAAGCACATAACATCAAGAAACTAAGGTGAGGAAAAGATCAAATAAAAATAAAACAAGAACCGCACCATAAGAGCTGAGTTATGAGGATCTGAACGAACTCATTATGGAAATAACATTTACACATCTAAGTAAATCACCTGTAAGTTTAACCTATTCAGGACTTCGAAATCATAGTATTGCTACTGCTTTTTTCGCAGTGTTATGATGTTACTTATATAACTAAGAGAATTGAGTAGTGAACAAAAAACACGGCCTCAGGCAGGAATCGAACCCGCGTTTCATCCTATCCGGGGACGCGTGCTCTACCACTACACCACCGAAGCACATTTGCCCAACCACTCATTCTGTTTTTGTTCACCACTCAATTCTCTGTTTAAAACTGAAGCAAAGAAACCTCCGAAACACCAGGTTCTGGGGATAATCGGTAATAACAACCCCCTCTCAATCACTCAGTGAAAACAGTGCAAAAGAGAGATCAAAGTTACGGTTTGTAGGTTGGCCCTGTGATTTCTAACACTTAGAGCTATGGAAGCCCATTAACAACTTCAACGCAAAGTTTCCAAGTCACTCACATGAAAGACAAAACTTTTATCTCAGTTTAGTGCATAACTGCCAAGGAAATCAGAACAACATACACAAATCTGAAACACTGTGTTATCATTTACTGTACTCTGACAAGTCAAAAGGGTTGGAAACTCTAATTGGTCGATGAAGATCTATTGAACAATTCCAACGATTACAGGCCTCTTTACAGTGACTCAAACTTTCGTTCGAGATTATCTCGATTGCTTTTGTAATGAGAGATGTAATGGAAGCAAAATGCATAAAGAACCTTGAGTTATGTTGTAGATAACGGCTTAACGCCAGTGATGAGCATTACAGCTACATTAGAGCCTCAAATTTAGTACATAACAAATCCAAAAAACTTATAGGGTCCATCACAGCTGCCCAGAATATCCGCTGTGTAGATGTGAATTTTAGCACGCGTCGCAAAGCAACTGGAGAGGATATCCTAATGCCTCTCATAATTAATGTTATTACTAAATGATTTCAGCCCGATAATCCAACAGTATATATACATATATATATATAAATATATATATACCCTGGAGGGATGGATGGCTTGGTGAGCCATGAGCGCGAGATCGCAGCATCGATCTTGTGTGCGACGCGGAGCACCACACCCTTAACCATTACGCCACATGTACTCCATTCATGAGACAAAGAAAATATCAATAATAAAACCTTTCATGCCTTATAATTTGCCATAAATGAGACACTAGAGACCATTTTGAACTAAAACATAATAACAACTTTAATATGTAATCGATGAAGCCAATCAAAGCACGTCAAATGTGAAAGATATAAAATCCGAAGTGTAAGCTAAAACTCGAGAATTGACTATACAAATCATAGTCCGAAATCATGTTTCATATGCTGTAATGATTCAGGAAAGTAATGATCCACGAGGTAAAAGAAAAACTATGCAAAATGAGACTTTATGAAATCACGAATTTCATTGACGTTTGCTGCATCTCCCCACTCTTTTTCCAGATGAGCGTACAGTAACTTGTTATCAGCGATTAGGAAGACTCCTAGATGAATTATAAATATTACACAGTGTAAGAAAAAGATAAAATACATAAGATGATTCAACCATGCTCGATTGAATATCTTTAACCTTAGAAGTAGACTAAGGTTGTGAAAGCCATTTGTTCCAAACACCAACGTCGTCAAATATTTGACTAAGCTCGACTTGAAGCTAACAAGTAGTGTGGTGACCGACCACTTTATTTTTTCGCACTCCCCACATTACCACAGACATAAAAAATTGAGCGCTAAGAAGAATTTCGACCTGACGGAAGTTGAACCCGTATTTCACCCATATCAGTGCGCGGGCTACCCTTACATTACTGACGCCAACGCCTTGCCATCACTTTTTCTTGGATATATCTTAGTGTAGCTATCACTCTCAGCTTTCAACAGGTTTGGTCGGGTAAGCGTGTAACACATTGAACTCAATCAAGCTGACAGCCATATATGTCTTGAGAATTCTTTGTTTTCACTGCTTTTTCGCAAATTTTCGCAATTCTCTCAGATGTATAATTGGAACATCATAACTGCTTAGCTACGATAAGATTTATCGAAGAAAGAGGTGGCAGAGCGGTTGCCTCGGTGAGGTAGTAATATCACGCACCCCCAAAGTGGATGAGACGCATGTATAATAGAAACATCATACCGCTGCGAAAAAGGAGTGAAAACAAAGAAATTTCAAGAATTATATATCTACCAAAGGTGCCTACACAACTGCTCTAAACTGTTCATTAGCAGCATTATAAAGATGAAGAGATAGTAGCCCTGTGGTCGGTATCAATTGAATTCAAATTAAATAATAAAATTAATAAAGTTATGGTTGGATTCGTAATAAGGCCTAGTTTTGTGTGGATAACGTGTCAGACTAGAAACAAGTGATGGCAGCGTACTCTGTAGATGATTATGTTCATAAGGTGCGTTGTTCGCCACACAAGATAACATCGTCATCGTTTCAATTAGTTGTATTGGTTCCCCAATTTGGCATGAGTAGACAGTTTGCTGATAATTTCATCATTTTTTCGAACGTATTTTCTGTGTTCTTCTGTGTGTTGTTCCACAATTTTAGTACATTTCTAAAATTGTATATGATGGAAGAAAAAAGTTCGCCCATCGCTAAACTACGTTTATGCCAGCATTGGAAAATAGGTTTTACAGCATGATATGAATGTAGTTGGAAGGCAGAAGAGCTGATGGAGTCTGTGGTGATCAATCCTGGCACTATTAATACTACATTGGCGCCGTGGCTAAGTGATTGTGATGCTCATCGTGACGTGCGTGGGAATCCTCACCTCCCAGAACTCTCCGGCAGTCAACAACGAATACCCCGTGGAAGGCCACAGCCAAGCTATCCTCGAGATCGCAAGGAGACACGCTCAACCAGTATTCTACAAGCTTCAAGAAGAAGAAGAATTGATTTTAATTGTAGAAGCACCGGGATTTGTACAGTGAAAGAAACACTGTAAAGACAGATCAATTAAAAGTGAAGAAAAAGTGGAAATAATGCTGCGCCTCATGATCTTTAGCACTCCGGTGACAATCGAATAACAGCTTATGAAAAGTGCCTGCCTGTCTCAGGGCATAGAACTACTGCTTTTTTCTTTGAACAATGTAGTACTCAGAAAAGGGGAAAACGCAATTTCTAAAGATGCCGTGGAAAAACAGGAAGCGAGAAAAGCATTGAATATGTTTTTTTTATTGATTCGATAATTTTATCAAATTCCTGGTTCAATTTTAGTCCACAACGTGTTTGATTTAGGTACTTTTCCGTTACACGGCATGGGATGCAGAAACGATCCTTTTCTCTGGACAAGAACATTTCATAATAATGTTCGTAATCACTCCACGCGTTTTTCCTGCAAGACAGAGCCTTTTTTTCCAAACTACTAGTAATCGTTGGATGGCGTACATTTGAGGATTACAATGCTGTGTTAATCTTTTGGAAAGACCATTCTATGCAGTGTAACAAGGGAAATGAGATTATTTTACATAAACGAGTAAGTGTTCTTTGACCAATTTACAGGCTGTGGGTGGCGGAAGGGAGGGGAGTTGCCCGATTATCGAATGATGGCGCCTATGTGAAGTTCGAATGAAAAAATGAAGCTCTCGACGATGATCAATCTTTGCGAGATACGGCATGCATCCGAATCATCAAGCACCGTTTGAGGTGACTGATCGCACATCTCGCCTTTACATTGAATAGCGGCAGCCTACCAGTACAACAAGTCAGTGCTGCTATCCCCTCAGAAAGTCGCGCCATTTCAACGAGCACGGAGAGTGGAAGGCTTGGTGAGCCTTGGGCGCGAATCGCACCATCGACGATGTGTGCGTCACAGGAAACCTCTAACCACAGTGCCACGCGACTACATCTACCATACTCAAAATTTTCTCATTGTGTAATTTCTGTGATGGCGTGATTCTATGCTAAAAGATTTCATAAACTTCTGCAAAGAAATAATAAAAATCTGCTCTTAGAAAGATTCCAGATGTCCGGATATGAACAGAAAAGCATCCTAGTAATTTTCTTGAATTCAAAAGCACGTAAGACTTTCACCTCCAAGTAGACGTCTCTCGCCATCTGTGTTACCGTGAAAGCCTGCTTTCTTCGCTTTATATATATTCACATAAGATCCTATACGTAGAAATTCCATCCACAAAGGCAGCCAACGCTGGTTTGGGCCATAAAAGTGTCGCCGAAACACCACTGATAAATGGCACAATAACCTCCGGTGATTATCCATTAACGGTGGTCTCCCAGTGAGTCGGATAACCAACATAAATACTCACCTCCGTATCGAAATAGACATCGCCTTTGAAATAAGGCTTAAATTCATTCACGCCATTAACCTCGTGCACAACAGCAACCTTAAAGGATAAAGGATAAAGCTCTCGGCGTTAATCTATCCCTGAGGGATGCGCCATGCATTCGACTTCAATTTTTAACTTCGTTTGAGGTGATTGAATGCACATCTGGCCTTTTACAATGACTCGCGGTGGCCTCCCGCTGAACCGAGTCAGTGCTGCTTATCCTCCCAGACAAGTCTGACACCTGTCTGGTACCAGTTTACCTACCCCAGAGGGATGGATGGCTTGGTGAGCCATGAGCGCGAGATCGAACCAGTGACCTCGTGTGCGGCGCAGGGCACCTCTAACCACTGCGCCACATGCGCTCTATTTTTTTCATATAAAAAATGTTTTCATTTCGTTTTTCATATTTTTCATATAAAAAATTTTCATATAAAAAATGAAAAAGCGGTTCAGTCATAATAGGAAGCCTAATAATATGGACTGATGGAGTGATAGAAACGTGAATAGCGCAGTCGTTAGAAGTGCACAGCAGTGCACATTAATTGGGTCGGCGGTTCGAAACAGTCACTATCTTGGAGTACTTTGTATCACATTTTCCGTTCGCATTCTTCACAATTTTTGTATAGTCTCGAAGTGTGGTGTCATTCAATCGTTCTTTTATCAATAACTGGTGAGTGTCCTCCGAGGCATGGAAGTCAGAAGTATTGATGAAAAATCACATATGTGAACGGTTTATATAAAGCTTCGTTACATGTCTGGTCTAGGGACTGACCAACAACTTCTGCGCTTCCATACAAAAGATAAAGCTTCTGGCTTTAATAATCCATGAGATGTGCTTCATGCATTCGACTTTAACTTTTGACTTAGTATGAGGTGATTGAATGCGTACCTGGCCTTTACAATGACTCGTGGTGGCCTAACGCTGTGTCGAATCGGTGCTCCCTATCCTCTTAGACAAGTTTGGGACCAGTTTTGTAAGTTTTCACAAACCCTGGAGATGTGAGTGACTTTGTGAGCTATGAGCGCGAGATCAAGTCATCGATCTTATGTGCGGCGCAGAACAGCGCCAAGCACAGCGTCACATACGCTCCTGCGTCCCATACGCACCTACGGCGATTTATTCGGACAAAACGATGTAAAACGTCAATGATGCTGCCTAGTAATTGAATGTGGTTGCTATTTGCCATTTCCCGATGGTTAGAGGGCTTGTTGTTAGTGAGTGGAGCGATTGAAGGACCGGTCATATTTGCAATGTCGAATAAGACTGTTTTAGGAAAAGACATTTGCTGTTGAGCTATGTGAAGTGTTCTTACTCTCATTTTATCGTCGTTATAAAGATTTGCATTAACTGGATATCGATGACTGATTAGACTGCACGAATGTCGGATGTCGAAACAATATTAATTATCGGAATATGAATTTTTAATACGGCTCAAAATAGTCGTTTGTCATGTCAACAGCTACAATACCTGATGTGTGATGTTACTGGCGGCTATGTATTACAAACGAGATTATTCACAGCTTATCAATGACAATACCAAAAAAGTGTATAAAAGAGGTAGAATCAAAACATAACACGCAGAATACCTGATGTGTGATGTTACTGGCGGCTATGTATTACAAACGAGATTATTCACAGCTTATCAATGACAATACCAAAAAAGTGTATAAAAGAGGTAGAATCAAAACATAACACGCAGAATACCTGATGTGTGATGTTACTGGCGTCTATGTATTACAAACGAGATTATTCACAGCTTATCAATGACAATACCAAAAAAGTGTATAAAAGAGGTAGAATCAAAACATAACACGCAGAATACCTGATGTGTGATGTTACTGGCGTCTATGTATTACAAACGAGATTATTCACAGCTTATCAATGACAATACCAAAAAAGTGTATAAAAGAGGTAGAATCAAAACATAAAACGCAGAATACCTGATGTGTGATGTTACTGGCGTCTATGTATTACAAACGAGATTACTCACAGCTTATCAATGACAATACCAAAAAAGTGTATAAAAGAGGTAGAATCAAAACATAAAACGCAGAATACCTAATGTGTGATGTTACTGGCGTCTATGTATTACAAACGAGATTATTCACAGCTTATCAATGACAATACCAAAAAAGTGTATAAAAGAGGTAGAATCAAAACATAACACGCAGAATACCTGATGTGTGATGTTACTGGCGTCTATGTATTACAAACGAGATTATCACAGCTTATCAATGACAATACCAAAAAAGTGTATAAAAGAGGTAGAATCAAAACATAACACGCAGAATACCTAATGTGTGATGTTACTGGCGGCTATGTATTACAAACGAGATTATTCACAGCTTATCAATGACAATACCAAAAAAGTGTATAAAAGAGGTAGAATCAAAACATAACACGCAGAATACCTGATGTGTGATGTTACTGGCGTCTATGTATTACAAACGAGATTATTCACAGCTTATCAATGACAATACCAAAAAAGTGTATAAAAGAGGTAGAATCAAAACATAACACGCAGAATACCTGATGTGTGATGTTACTGGCGGCTATGTATTACAAACGAGATTATTCACAGCTTATCAATGACAATACCAAAAAAGTGTATAAAAGAGGTAGAATCAAAACATAACACGCAGAATACCTGATGTGTGATGTTACTGGCGTCTATGTATTACAAACGAGATTATTCACAGCTTATCAATGACAATACCAAAAAAGTGTATAAAAGAGGTAGAATCAAAACATAAACACGCAGAATACCTGATGTGTGATGTTACTGGCGTCTATGTATTACAAACGAGATTATTCACAGCTTATCAATGACAATACCAAAAAAGTGTATAAAAGAGGTAGAATCAAAACATAACACGCAGAATACCTGATGTGTGATGTTACTGGCGTCTATGTATTACAAACGAGATTATTCACAGCTTATCAATGACAATACCAAAAAAGTGTATAAAAGAGGTAGAATCAAAACATAACACGCAGAATACCTAATGTGTGATGTTACTGGCGGCTATGTATTACAAACGAGATTACTCACAGCTTATCAATGACAATACCAAAAAAGTGTATAAAAGAGGTAGAATCAAAACATAACACGCAGAATACCTGATGTGTGATGTTACTGGCGTCTATGTATTACAAACGAGATTACTCACAGCTTATCAATGACAATACCAAAAAAGTGTATAAAAGAGGTAGAATCAAAACATAACACGCAGAATACCTGATGTGTGATGTTACTGGCGTCTATGTATTACAAACGAGATTACTCACAGCTTATCAATGACAATACCAAAAAAGTGTATAAAAGAGGTAGAATCAAAACATAACACGCAGAATACCTGATGTGTGATGTTACTGGCGGCTATGTATTACAAACGAGATTATTCACAGCTTATCAATGACAATACCAAAAAAGTGTATAAAAGAGGTAGAATCAAAACATAACACGCAGAATACCTGATGTGTGATGTTACTGGCGTCTATGTATTACAAACGAGATTACTCACAGCTTATCAATGACAATACCAAAAAAGTGTATAAAAGAGGTAGAATCAAAACATAACACGCAGAATACCTGATGTGTGATGTTACTGGCGGCTATGTATTACAAACGAGATTATCACAGCTTATCAATGACAATACCAAAAAAGTGTATAAAAGAGGTAGAATCAAAACATAAAACGCAGAATACCTAATGTGTGATGTTACTGGCGTCTATGTATTACAAACGAGATTACTCACAGCTTATCAATGACAATACCAAAAAAGTGTATAAAAGAGGTAGAATCAAAACATAAAACGCAGAATACCTAATGTGTGATGTTACTGGCGTCTATGCATTACAAACGAGATTACTCACAGCTTATCAATGACAATACCAAAAAAGTGTATAAAAGAGGTAGAATCAAAACATAAAACGCAGAATACCTAATGTGTGATGTTACTGGCGTCTATGCATTACAAACGAGATTACTCACAGCTTATCAATGACAATACCAAAAAAGTGTATAAAAGAGGTAGAATCAAAACATAACACGCGGAATACCTGATGTGTGATGTTACTGGCGTCTATGTATTACAAACGAGATTACTCACAGCTTATCAATGACAATACCAAAAAAGTGTATAAAAGAGGTAGAATCAAAACATAACACGCAGAATACCTGATGTGTGATGTTACTGGCGTCTATGTATTACAAACGAGATTACTCACAGCTTATCAATGACAATACCAAAAAAGTGTATAAAAGAGGTAGAATCAAAACATAAAACGCAGAATACCTAATGTGTGATGTTACTGGCGTCTATGTATTACAAACGAGATTACTCACAGCTTATCAATGACAATACCAAAAAAGTGTATAAAAGAGGTAGAATCAAAACATAAAACGCAGAATACCTAATGTGTGATGTTACTGGCGTCTATGCATTACAAACGAGATTACTCACAGCTTATCAATGACAATACCAAAAAAGTGTATAAAAGAGGTAGAATCAAAACATAAAACGCAGAATACCTAATGTGTGATGTTACTGGCGTCTATGCATTACAAACGAGATTACTCACAGCTTATCAATGACAATACCAAAAAAGTGTATAAAAGAGGTAGAAATCAAAACATAACACGCGAATACCTGATGTGTGATGTTACTGGCGTCTATGTATTACAAACGAGATTACTCACAGCTTATCAATGACAATACCAAAAAAGTGTATAAAAGAGGTAGAATCAAAACATAACACGCGGAATACCTGATGTGTGATGTTACTGGCGTCTATGTATTACAAACGAGATTACTCACAGCTTATCAATGACAATACCAAAAAAGTGTATAAAAGAGGTAGAATCAAAACATAACACGCAGAATACCTGATGTGTGATGTTACTGGCGTCTATGTATTACAAACGAGATTACTCACAGCTTATCAATGACAATACCAAAAAAGTGTATAAAAGAGGTAGAATCAAAACATAACAACGCAGAATACCTAATGTGTATGTTACTGGCGTCTATGTATTACAAACGAGATTACTCACAGCTTATCAATGACAATACCAAAAAAGTGTATAAAAGAGGTAGAATCAAAACATAACACGCAGAAATACCTAATGTGTGATGTTACTGGCGTCTATGTATTACAAACGAGATTACTCACAGCTTATCAATGACAATACCAAAAAAGTGTATAAAAGAGGTAGAATCAAAACATAACACGCAGAATACCTGATGTGTGATGTTACTGGCGTGTATGTATTACAAACGAGATTACTCACAGCTTATCAATGACAATACCAAAAAGTGTATAAAAGAGGTAGAATCAAAACATAACACGCAGAATACCTAATGTGTGATGTTACTGGCGTCTATGTATTACAAACGAGATTATTCACAGCTTATCAATGACAATACCAAAAAGTGTATAAAAGAGGTAGTATCAAAGCATAACACGCAGAATACCTAATGTGTGATGTTACTGGCGGCTATGTATTACAAACGAGATTATTCTCAGCTTATCAATGACAATACCAAAAAAGTGTATAATGGTACAAGTGGAGATCACCGAAAGGAGATCACATAGGCTCGTCCTAATCAACCTTTTAGAGGATTATTCAACCTCAGGTGATCGGTTGATTCTAGGGAGGGTGTTGCTGATGAGTTCCGAAGCATTGAATGAAATCGCAAATGATTTGAGAAAGTTTTACCTCACAAGACCAACTTTCTATGAGTTTATGTATGAGCACTTCCTATGTGGACTCTAGGTTTTGTCGGTGACGCCTCAGAGGTGCTTTCCCTCTGGCTGGACCCGTCATTCGCTTCTATGTTTTCGGCCCTGAAAGAGATAATCAAATACGTAAGGAGTACCTCTATATTCGACTGCTTTCACAGGCTTTGCTCGATGCCATATATGATCTGATGACATATCTTGAGCCTTTCATGAGAACTGTTATGGCATTTATATAGTGTTAGACACGTGTTTCTGCCTTGAAGCCTCATCAGTAGTACGGTGAGTTTGGTACAGTCAAATCCTTACAGTGGGATATAGCCCCTACCAGAAATTATTTGACGTCGAACTATTTACAAAATCACCGCATGTCAGGTAATATAATCTCCAACGTTGCAGTGATCAGTGGTCGAGCGCTTCGATTCCTCTATATATAGATTGTATATCCCTGCAAGATTGACTAAGCCGAAAGAAACCGTGCTGCTGATGAGACAGCAAGGCCGAAGCACTTATAAGCACTATAGAAGTGCCAAACCAGACTCATTGAAGCTCAAAATATGTTATCACTTTATAGGTAAGGCAGATTGAGGATGAATTGTTGCTCTTAACCATAAAAAGATCAGTGAAATGCAAAAAGCCATCCATACAAAGCAGTGGCTTCATGGAAGCTCAAAAAGAGAGATAGAGATCACTCCATGTCGTCTTTGCATGGGCTTTCTACTATGATGGTTCTGACGGCTATCACTGCTTACTAAATCGTCTTTAATGACTAAATGAGCTAAAATCCTTCTGAATCACTTCTTTGTATGGCCTTGCCTCTGCTAGCCGACCACTAATTTTGTATTGTGGAAAAGGAAAAAAACAACTTTGTTAAATACAGACGATATGTCGTACACAAGTGTAAATAAACGATTTGAAAGAAAAATTTTAGAAAATAATTTGAAATTCTAGTATTTTTTACTGCTTTTTTCGCAGTGTTATGATGTCAGATATATACCTGAGAGAATTGAGTGGTGGGCAAAAACACGGATTCAGGTGGAAATCGGTCCCATGTTTCATCCAACCGAGATACGTGCTACTACCTCTACACCACCGTGCCGCATTTACGCCACCACTCATTCTTCAACATCTCTACGTTAAATATCAGCCACCAACCTTTAAGAGGTTTGGTCAAGTAAGCGATTTCGCTTTATAAACCCAGTTGAGCTGACAGCAACTGCTAGATATAATACGTAGTGGTAGTAGCACGTGTCCCCGGTATGGATGAAACGTGGGTTCGATTCTCGCCTGAAGCCGCGTTTTTGTCTACCACTTAGTTCTCTTAAAAATATTTAGGTTGAAAACTTTATGCTGTATTTCAAAGAGACGTTGGAGAACTGTCAGAGATACATAAATCAGATTCAAGAGCTTTGTACCTTTTGACCACTCGTTCCAGGCGCTTCGTCTGATCACATTTGACCCTTTCGGTCTAGCAGCATGGTTCGCTCCTATCGAACGTTCGCAAAGCTGAACGAGAACCGAATCAGCATCCAAAAAGCAAATCTCATAGAAAACGAAATTCTCAACAAAATGCTCTACATAAAAATGTGTTATTATTGGAAACCGAGATTTTACCTTCTCTCGATGTCCGATCGATAAGCTGATAGACCTGGCTTCTCTCAGATCACCTCAGATTAAACACGAAGGTCTCATACAAGGTTTTGTTGATCAACAAAACTAACCAGCATAATTTCTACTTTAGGTGACTCGTTAGGATTAATTTCCTCATTATCCGTAAGAAATAGTCTCCTATCAAAATGAAATACTGAAATTGGGTGACGTCGGCGAGTAGGCGCAGTTTCCTAAAGTATTCCATACTTTATACAAAAATAGCTTTGTTGACTTCATTCAAAGAGAGTATCTAAAGCTCTGAGATGTTTTAGGAGTGCTTGAATAACATGAAATTCTTGAGCGAAAGAGGAAAAAAGTAATAAAAAGCCCTGCCAAACAAAAAATAGACAACTAAACAATACCTTTGGAATGAGAGCGCATGTGGCGCAGTGATTAGAGGTGCTCTGCGTCGCACACGAAGTTGATGATTCGATCTCGCGCATGGCTCACCAAGCCCTCCATTACTCCGGGTCGGTAAATTGGTACCAGACCGGTCTCAGACTTCTCTGGGAGGATGAGCAAGACTGACTCAGTACAGCGGAAGGGCACCGCGAGTCATTGTAAAGGCCAGATATGCATTCGATCACCCCAAACGAAGTTAGAATATTAAAGACGAATGCATGGCGCATTCCTAAGGGATTGATCAACGTCGAGAGCTTTATCCTTTCCTAGCTTTACCTTTGGAATAGGACGATAACATAATTCACATTGGAACGCCTGCGACGGAGGCCATCTCTGTCGGTCGCTTTTGCAGAAATATGCCGTTTGACCGGGTGGTGGGCGTGTCCGAAATGATCGATTATGATTAGATAGGTGCGGTGTAGCGTAGAAAGAGCGATATGCAAAATGGCCTAAGTAGCGTAACGGATAGAGCACGCATTCCCGGAAAGAGTGAGGTGAGGGTTCTAGTCCCACCTGACGCGAAAGTTCTGCACAATCATCACTATGTTGTGCAGAAGAGTCTCTTACAACAGCCACCTGTAAATTTTAAGACCTTTATCAATTGAAAGATGTTCAGCTATTTATTCACGGCTTCGGCGTTCCATTCTCAGAGGCGATAAACGAATGTCAAAGGCAATATTTACGATTTTATTGATGAACATATCCGAGTTTCTCGCGTTTCACCTATACTGTGGTCGCGTACTGCCACGCGTAGTGAATGATATGAGTGAAACGCGGGTTCATCTCCCATATGAGGTCGGATTTTTGCATACCTCTCAACTCCCTTGCATTTGAAATAACAAAGCACTGCGAGTAAAGCATCAAATACACACGAAATCTTGGGTTATACGAGTTTGTCAACAGTATTTTATTGATGACAACTCCCTACTGACGTCTTAGCGGCTTTGCCTTCGCCAGAGCGCGAAGGAGTCAAACTGACGCTCAGTCCACACTGTCAAAACGTTCATAGCCTCAATTGAAAACGGAATGCATGTTTGTTCACAAAGTGAATAACTTATCTTAAACGCTTACTGTTTCGTCGTTTTTTGACCGCTCAGCAATCTCAGTAAACTAGCTGAATGGATAATACTCCGAAAATGATGTAATATGTTTTGAGCCGTTAAGGACTTAGTGCTAGACAGGCGTCTGTTAGAAAAGCGGTCGAATGGAGTAGCTGAATAGAGTTTTACATGTGTAAGGACCATGCCTAATTTAGGTCGAAAAGTAGAAGTGACGTATGACGAGAAGTTTCAAGACACAATCCTTGCTGCTCATTTTAAATTATGGAATTCGTCCAAAGCACTTCAAAACTCTTGTGCGCTGGAGTTCTGGAATCTCATGCGATGATCGCGATCTTTTCTTCTAAACATCAGACTGTGTGAGCATATGCACGCACAAAACGCAATGATATTATGGCGAAAAAATCAAACTGAGGATCAATATACTTACGCAGGAGTCTGACACATCTACGTGTCAAACTCTCAAGGCATCTTGAATTAACACTAAAATTCAGAAATGAACAGCCGATATGCGTGCCGTGTCATCACGCGTGATCTCACGTCACATCTTCGATCGATTCCTTGATGTGAACCAAGCACAATCCTCGCTCACGTGAGCATTTATGTGACTGGTTTCCTATAAGAAAGGGTGGATTAAAAACGAGCAAAAGGAGAGTGTTTCGAGAAAACCGTTCACTATACAGCCAAGCATCCATGTGATAGGCAGTGGAAGAAGTTCTGTCGCATATTCAAAACGCAACTCATGGAAAACCTATTAGTACACCACTCAAACTCAAACAAAAGACAAATTAATAGTCGAAGTAAACTCCTTCCACATCAAGGCTATTCAGCTTCATATTCGAATGCATAAAGATTCCGCTGCGGTAAAACTAATATTCGCGATTTGAAGGAAATTCGAGGTTACTGCTCAATTTTGAGCACATTTTGGGGCTTCATACCTCTTAAGAAATGCTCCATCAAACAGAATAAGTGATAGTCACTTGGCGCTAACTCTGGGTTCTACGGGGAATCTTCCAAGAGCCCACGCTCAGATTCTGCTGAATGATCGTTTGTCGTCTTCGCTGACGAGGTTTGCGTTGTCATGCAAAAAACGATTGATGTTCGCCGATTATGTAGCCTCCGGTGGACACGGTTCAAGATCACAGTGCGGTTGTCATGGACTGTCCTTTCTTGACCAACGATGAGCTGTACGATCGTCGCAGATTTAGTCACCATTCGCTTTGCAGATTTGTCGATGAATCTCAGAATCGTTGACATCTATTTGGAGTGGAAATGGTGAAGCGAACAAAATTCTTCTCAAACAATTCCGTTCTGAAATCTGTGTAGGCAAATGATATGCATATGCGTTTGATACACAAGAAATCAAGCTTTCTGACGAGCTCAGTTTCGCACAAAATATATGTGTGAAAACATTTTCTCAAGCAGTACTACACTTCTTTAACCTATTACCAAATGTTTTTCAAGCTGAGATTACTACAGCATTTGACTGCTCCGTATCAATTCGATTACTTCAGGCTGTAATGAAGGTGACTCTGCCGAAACAGTAGCTGGTAATACGGTGAATAAACTCTATTATCAGCCTCGTGACATATGGTGAAGCTACATTACAGGGTGAAGATCCCTGTTTTTGGCTGTTGTTAAGGGTTTCCAACGGATTCCGTCAAAAAAAAACTCAAGTGCACTTTAGTGAAAATAAAGTTAAAAAAAACTTAAGTTTAGTTTAGTGTGTATCCAGCTATACTCAGTTCACAGTCGTCCTGCAAACTGAAACTGCAAATGAATCACAAATAATATGTGATTCGAGTGTTCAAGAGAATAACGAAGATCAAGGATATCTAGTAATATCGCGTGGAGCAGTTACTAAGAAACAAGTAAATCGAATATTAAAAACTGAGTTGATATATTTCATACTTATCATTTGTGACAGCATGTCATGTGGTCTGTTATAGGGCTGAATTATAGTGCCCGATACACGTGTTTCGACCTTGGCAGTCTCATCAGTAGGGCGCTACCTCTCGTCTTTTGCCAGTTTTCTCGGGCGCTCAGTCCCTTATACTAAGAATAGGCGACGAATTTTGCACTACCTATCAAGTAGAATTATCACTAGATGGACAGCGCTTGTACACTCGACTGCTCTTGGCTGGTATCATTAATATATTCTTTCGTTTCGAGTGTTTTCTTAAGACAACGTTCAAATTTCAACATGTCTCATAATTATTATCTAAGCCAACATGTCATGTGGCCTCCTATAGGGCTGAAGTATAGAGCCAGATAGAGCCCCTGTTTGCGAGAGGAAAGGCAAAAGACAAAGGGTACCCGCCCGACTGATGAGAGTGCCAAGATCGGAACACGTGTATCGGGTTCAATATATAAGTCAGCCCTATAACAGACCACATGACATGTTGGCTCAAATAATAATTATGAGATGTGTTGAAACTTGAGCGTGGTCTTAAGAAAGGACTCGAAACAAAGCGCATGAATGAACATAATTCCACCTTTGCAACAGAACTAGTTGTATGATGCGTCACGTTTTGTCGACTAAGAAGAAGCATCAGAAATCTGAGGGTTTGTGGTGCTGCTTATTGAGGCAAGAATTTGATGACCCCTTGACACAACGAGGTAGTTGTGGGAATACCTTATGCACCATTTAGATGCATATATATACATATATACATATATATATATACATATCATATATATATATATACTTATATATGTACGGGGGTGCCGTGGCCGAGTGGTTGTGATGTTGGTCACGGCGAGCGGAGAACTGAGCTCCACCCCCAACACTCTCGGGTAGTCAACAAGAGCGCCCTGTGGAACACCACAGCCAGGTTATTCTCGAGATTGCAAGGAGGCATGCTCGACTAGTATTCTACGCCATTCAAGAAGGCGAACAACGAATCGAATGTTGAGAGTAGTGGGATCCGCACAATAAAAATTGCGGTGACGGGAGCGTAAATAATACAATAAAATATTTACATGTATATGAATATTAATATATGTCTATATTACATGTACGCATTTGCATGCATATATATATATATATACATATGTGTATACATATATTTCTGACGAAAAGTTTCAATAGGAATCGAGACCTCGCTCAAAATTCAAATATACAATCTGAAAGAATTTTTCAAGTCCTTCAAAGGTCTGATAAGGCTCTTGGAGTGCTAAACGTACGTTTCGGTGTTCTCGCAAACCTCATCAGCAGCACATAGCTTTCGGATCGTCGTACAACTATAGCAGCGGCGCTAAAATCTTTCACTCTTAGTCAAGTGAAATTATCATTTGATGTGCCGTTCTTTCAGAATGAACGACTGTAGAATGTATGGCTTACAGCTGTTATGCATTCATATACTCCAGATATGTAGCGTAGAACCTCGAAATTTCAACACCGCTTTGTATGAATTATGAATTACAGTGAAAAATCTGAAACTATTGAGAGGACTCTGCAAAGGCTTTAACGATATGGTGTTCGATTGCAGTAAACTACAATGCAACTCGTTACCAGAGCAACTTTCTCTATAGTCATTTGCTACATTGCGCGAACACGTGTGTACATTCAAAAACTATGGGAAAGGCTTGTGCAGTGCAGTTTGCTATGACAGGGAGCTCAGATTGCAGAAAATTTTCCTGCAGATCTGCGGTCTAAATTTAAAATGGTAATTATACAGTTGTAACATGTACTCCAAATTACAAATGTTACATAGAAACAATAAATTGTGCATCCAACTTGGTGCGGTGTGATTCGCAGTGGACTTATAATTATTGCGTGATCTTCTTTAACCACAAAGTGAAAGTGCAGTCACTTGAGACGAATCATCGGTAGTACATAGAATTTTACACAGAGCTGCTGTTAATGCAGTGTCTTGTGCTGTTTTCAGTGAGCGGATCTCAGAACTTCTAGAGATCAATTCGTTTTTTCGCCTTCTTTTTAAACGTCGAATAATACTGGTTGATAACGTTTCTTTCGATCTCGCGCTCATGGCTCACCAAGCCATCCATCCCTCCGGGGTCGGTAAATTGGTACCACACAGGTCTCAGACTTGTCTGGGAGGATAAGCAGCACTGACTCGGTCCAGCGGGAGGCCTCCGCGAGTCATTGTAAAGGCCAGATATGCATTCAATCACCTCAAACGAAGTTAAAAATTGAAGTCGAATGCATGGCGCATCCCTCAGGGATTGATCAACGCCGAGAGCTTTATCCTTTATCCTTTAACGTTTCTTTACACTCTCGAGGATAACCTGGCTGTGACGTCATGGAGCGCTCGTTATTGATGCCAGAGAGCGCTGGGGCAGAACCTAGCCCACGCTTACCGCGACGAGCATCACAAACACTGGGCCTGCTGCCCCTTTTTTTCTATACAAAACTGATTACACATTATCTAAATTTGATAAAAGACGTAGCTGTAGCCTTATAAAATATGAAGACGCACCCTGCGGAAATAGTGAAAATAATATTAGGAAAGGAATTTTCGTATGTCGCACGACTAAGAAATCGTAGGTTTTTTTCACACTCCTTAATTCAATTCTTCTCAACATATTTCATACTTTATTCGTGCCAGCTCTACTGAACCGTCCGATCCGTGATTTTTAACTGCCATTGCTTTCGGGGGTGAATTTTTGAAGACTTTTCTATGCACAATGTGAAGTTTTGTTGGTCCGACAAAACTGGCAATTACAATGCTCATTTTCATTATGCTCATTCATAGAGTTCAGCATTGAAATTTTGTAAGGTTCGCTCTCAGTTCTTGCGAGACGGTGTGCCATTCGCTGGCACCACCAAGATTTCCGTCAGTCACCTGACCACAAGTGTCACCTCTATATTGCCTCTGATTCGATATCCTAAATGGAGAGTTATGTTCTTGTGTCTTAACATAGTTGTTTTTTACACTTACACTTTAGTTTATCCAATAAGGCATGAAATGACAATGCGGCTGTTTAGTATATCTAACCTCTGCGGCACCTATTCTTTTGAATAAACGGCACAGGAGTGTATTGAAGCATAAGTTCCACACTGAGAAATGCTAGATGTGTTAATGCGATTTCGTCGTTTTTTGCAATAAGAAAATTCTATTCTTCAATGATCTTAGGCTTAGGTTACGTATTAAGCAAAGAGCGCATGTAGGGCAGTAGTTAGAAGTACCCTGCAGTACACACGTGCTTATTGTATCGACGGTACCTCGTGCGCTCATCAAACATCAAATCACTTCAGGTTTAGCAAATCGGTTTCAGGCTTGTGTGGGAAATCTGCCGCACTGATGTATTTCATCGGAAGATTGTGGCAAGTCACTCTACAAGCCCCAGTAATGCATTCGATGCCTGTAGTGATTCTAGGTGAAGTCAAGAGGAAGACAATTTTCTCGGACACTAGTTAGCATTAAGTCTGCTAATGTTTTATCTTTCATAGTGCATTTCGTTTGGAACCACTTAGGCTGGAGTTGTTAACAAAGTAGTTACATTCATGTAATCTAGCCACAAAAAATCTCCTTTCTTGATGTTTGGTCGTTGATTTTGTTCACAAAAAATTTTGTGTGTAAGCGTTTTGAACTAATCTCAACCACATGAGCTGTGTAAACATTACCTGTTAGGAGATACTCTTTTCCAGCTTCCATTTTACGGGTCCATAAGCGTCTAGAGGAAGTATAAACAACAGAAGGAGGCTTAGAATATTCAGAAGGCTTCTGAAGTAATTTTCGATAATCACAATTCTTTATGTTAGCCGTTCGATCAGAAGTAAAAACTGTTTTATACCTTATACACTTCTATATGTTCGAGGTCGAAGGCTGTGTAGGAGAAAAAATTGCGTGATCTCCTGATAGAGATTACCTTCACATGAGATACTAAAAAGGCAGTAAATAGCTGAGTGACCAATGTGATAGGAAAATCATTTCTGTGGTCTCAGCGACATATCCAAGAAATAGTTTGTTAAGAGTTTGTAAGCCAACTAAATTTATGAATAGTGATCTCCCTGTTAGATTCGCTATGTCTACGTTGTTTTCTGACAATTTAGTCGTAGATCGTAGGCTCCAGTTATATGATTATGGAAGTACTGCAAAATTCGGTTCCGCCTGGGTCGCGTGCATGATACGTCGCTCAACGGTCATGGATATGTATTAGGAAGTGATTTTTGCAAGTAAACGGCACCTCACCTATTTACGTTTACGTCTAAATAGTCATAAAGAATCTGCTGTTCCTCACCTAAATCCGCTCCACAGAAGGCGACCTCAGCCGACACCGGAATGCAGGAGCAGGCGATTGTGGTTGAAGCAAGAGAAGCCAGAAGAGCCAGAAGACATACGATCTTTTACTGAAATGCTACTTTTATTGGTGACAAAAGTGAGTGTACAGTTGTCAGTGAGCCCGTGCGGTATTTATGAATTTTGGCTCCTTTGTATAGTCTGATGTAGTTATGTATAAATTATTAATCCCATTTGTAATTCAAAGTGGCCAACCACATCACACATCAGCCACCATAGATGTTGACATCAAGAGCGAAAAATGTTGATCCATATAATAAATTCATATTGCGGAACTGATTTTGCTGATGTTACATAATCCTAGTGACAACCAATGTAGTCGGTTTATCGATATATTGTTCGCTGACGCAAACCTCCATGATGATGACTGAATAGGAGTAAAATCATTTTGAATGACCCAATAGCAAATTCATCCTGCCTTTTTTGCAAGGGCTGCAGAATAATGGTGATCTATGAAACATGTGGGCGTCTGTGTAAGACGTTGTTGAAGGTGTCGTACTAAAAGCATTTTTTTTTTTGGCCCGCAAGTTCGTTTCGCGTCGTGGTTGCACTCAGTTTTCCATTTATCGAAAATTGGCAAATTGCAAACCGCAGGTGACTTGGTCTGTAGCGTACAGCATCTATTTTTTTTATATCAATAGAACACTGTAATTATTAAACTTCAATATAATAATTCTTCAAACTATTAATTATTATGCTATTAACCCTGATACTTGTTGAATTCTACAAAGATCAGTAATGTGAAGAAATTTTGAGAAAGTCATCTGCATGTTTTCTGAGTCGAGCACTATATAACTTATTTATGGCTAGTATTATTTCCTAATTTTCCTGTAAAGCAGTTCTTCCATGCATTGGATGACTCTCATAAGTT
>JAHQIW010000634.1:0-227302 GCA_019055375.1 Parelaphostrongylus tenuis | reverse complement strand
GGCGAGTCTGATCCGTGTGAACTTGGAACAACAGCGACGTCGTCAGGCAAAACATTCGATTTACTATGATGTGATCTATTTCGTTATGGTACTCTCCATTGGGAGACTCCCACGTCCATCGCTGAGAGAGAGGCTTTTGGAATTGCGAGTTACCATGGATGGTTTGGGTCGTCATGATAAACTCGATAGCCTCTCACCCTGTTCATTCCATTCTAGTCCGTGGGTCCCTATGTGACGTTCTTCAGACGTTCTTCTAGGTCCAATTTTTGCGTTAAAATCTCCGACAATGACCTTGAAGAATGTATGATCTTCTCTGAAGAATTTTTCGAGGTCCATATAGAACGCTTCGACTTCGTCTTCGTCATAGCTTGATGTTGGTGCGTAAGCAACGAAGATGGTCAAAGCCGGCATAGAACCACATCGTTTCAACCGTAATCGTCCGATGCGGGTTGTTAGTTGTTCGAACGAATCAATGTTCACGGTCAAATTCGATTTGACGAGGACGCCAACGCCACCGACACCTCTGCGATCGCATGTTCCAAGGAACAGTTCTTCTCCGGTGTCATAGACAGCGTGAAAAGGATGGCGCCTTCTCGTCTCAGCCAGGCCAATGACGTCGTACCTTATTCTTCTTGCTTGAATCAACAGATCTTCTACAGCGGATTGTTGAGCAAGGGTTCTTGCGTTGTAGGTACAGATCGTCATTTTAGTCCGTTTTCGATCTTGGCAGCCTAGTTCGGCCCTGAGATTTTAGCAGCCTCTCCGTACTCGTCCTACCTGGCGCTGCCGTACCAGGGGCTCTTTCGGGGTCAGGGGAATGAGGCCCATATTTGTTACTGTTTTGGCATTTTTGATACCCAACGTGTAGCTTGCCAGGCTCTAAACGTGGGGGCTGGGTACTCACGAGTAGCTTGCCAGTCTCTCTCGGAGGAGCGGGAGGAGCTTATTTGTTGGAGGCGACTCCTAACCGCCTCCCCATGTAGCTTCCCAGCCGCTTGATTGCAGGCTTTTGGCCGACTTGACTCGTAAGAAATAGAGTTTTTGGTCACGTCGGGCGCTGCAGAAGCAGGGAGCTCGTCCCCTGAATCCACCTGCGTCTCTGGGAAGCACACGATCGCTTTTTGGTTCGCGTTTTATTCCCCTATCCACCACCTTGGGGACGCAGCCACGTGCCCTCTCGTACGACTAACCGGGCGGGATCCCTCAAAGAGGGAGGGGTCCGTGGTTTTTGTCATTAGTGTTGAATATTGAAGAAAAATGATCAGTCAATGAGGCAGGAGTGTTGTATTAATTAGGGCCTTCCCTGAACAACTGATGCACTTGGCAACTTTTTATTCTGGACCAAGATGTTAATGTTGCGAGCTCTTCTCGAGTATTCCTGTTATCATTTTACGTGTCACTAGAATACACACTTCAAAAATATGAATATTTCTTTAGGAGAAGAAATAAAAGAAGACCAAATTGAAGATTCTGAAAGAGATTAACAAGATTTTTGAGAATTTCTAGAACCATTTTGCTGGTGTCGATTTCACTTCAGTTCCCAGTGGGTGGTCTCTTATAAGACAACGATTGAAGGAGAAGGATCAATGAAGTATCAGTGCTGTGTGTTAACTGATGTAGTGGTCGTGATAGCAGGTGAAATGACATGCATGTCTTTTTCCGCTTCACGACATTTAACGAGTATAGGCATAAAATTTTTTTTTCATAAAAATTGATACGAGGAGAAAGGCTCAGTACACACGCATGCTTTAACACCTGTCATACAAACAGCGGTATGAAGCAATTATTCTGTATAGACATTATAACAGTCAACAGTATAACAATATAACACCATTGTGTTTGGCTTAAAGAATAAAATTAGGATCACTTGGTTTGACCTAAAAATTTGTCAAGAAATATGACTATGACCCGCAGCTTTTGTCGTTACGGACCCATTCTTCGTTCAAATTTCGGCATTGTGATTTATATTCTTTTTCAGAGGAAGGTCGATAGAGAGGAACATCTTGGAGATGTTGTCTCCGTTATATCAACATCCAACTGACGAGGAATAACTACGAATTCCCCACCCTTGTCGCTAATTGATAACCGGACCTTACCTCAGATTGATTTTTCTAGCATGGGTCTCAGATGGCACCTATCCATAATTTGACCTACTGACACGGGGGGCGGAGCTCATACGGCACCCTGGCGCTAGCACACATAGGTAGTCCCTAGTTTAGATGGTAAGGTGAGTGGTTTCCCCAAATTAGTTATCGATTATCAACACCGTAGATTTTCAAATTATTTATTTTTTCTCTCTCACAGTATAAAGGATAAAGGCATTAAAGCTCTCGGCGTTGATCAATCCCTGAGGGGATGCGCCATGCATTCGACTTCAATTTCTAACTTCGTTTGAGGTAGATTGAATGCACATCTGGCCTTTACAATGACTCGCGATGGCCTCCCGCGTGAACCGAGTCCAGTGGGCTGCTTATCCTCCCAGACAAGTCTGAGGCCTGTCTTGGTAACCAATTTACCGACCCCGGAGGGATGGATAGCTTGGTGAGGCCAATGAGCGCGAGATCGAACCAGTGACCTCGTGTGCGACGCAGGGCATCTCTAACCACTGCGCCACATGCGCTCCTCTCACAGTAATATAGTCATATAAATAACGCTACAACGTTTTGATACGTTCAGGCTCAGAAGAAGGCGTATTCGCCGAAAACGTCAGCCAACAAAAGACAAAAACGCGGAAACCCATCGACCGGGAAGAAGAACTATCGATTGGGGTATAAAGATGACCAACCTCGTGAAGCTCTAAACAAAGATTAGTTTCTAAGCTTTTACTTATCGTTTTCAAAAGGTTTATATATTAACATGCCGAGGGTTTCAAGAAAGTAGGTCTTTCGAGTTGTTACAAAATTAAGACCTTCGATGTCAAAAGTTTTCACGGCGCGATGTTGTAATGCTTGACGGTACTTATACTGATCTGTGATGATACGACAGAGCCGCTACTAGAAATTTCAGTCATCATCTTATTTTTTTACCAACTAACTACTTTTGTAGATATCACCAAAAACATGCCACTTCTCAGTAGAACAACAACGAGTAAATCCCATTGTGTGACTGCGGCCGAATACGGTGGTGTTTCATTTTCATGGAACAAGGCTTCTTCATTGGAGAGATATTTTTTGTTGGTTTGTCGCCATAGCTGAGAGGGATTCTTGAAAGATAGTTGAAGAAAACTATTTCCGACTTCATAAATCAATTTAGCGCTTGAAAAGGTAGTTTTAGAGAGATGCTAGGCTAACAACGAACTGTTTTACTCAATGTTCTTCCAAATAGCTCATTAGTAATTAACACCTGGTTTGTAGTACTCTTAAAGCGCTTATTTCAATTCTCAATTTGAAAGACCTGAGGCAATTCATGGGTTTCGTTCTAGCACAAATCTGCACTTGGAAAGTGAGCTCTAAATTGAGATGCTCCGTAGTAAGTAATGTCTTGTGCTAGGGATATAACACGGAAGATTCTGCTATGTTGGAGCTTCGAAGCTCCAATTTCTGCTATTACGTTGTGATACCCCAAAAATGCATGGGAGCTGTCTAGCGACTGAACATCAATGACTGCTTATCATTTCAGAGTCAACCAAATTGTAAATGATCTAAACCTACAAACTTATCTTCAGGTTACTTTCCAGCCGTGAAAGACCTCTGCTATGTACTGGATAATTGGTGCACGTCGTTTTCCACATTTCCAATAAACGCTTCAACGCGACAGCGCTGAGCTCAAGATTGTTAAATAGGACAATGAATTTTTGATTACTTTTCACGCCATTTATGTGATTCGTATTTCCTGAGTGTGGCTAATGCTTGCCATACCTTCCGACCAAGTAATACACCTCGAGCAGCCTCAGCAGACATTTTTTGGAGCAGCGTAAATGTGCTACTTGTTATTTAAAGAGCTTCTCCCAGTTAATAAAGGATAAAGGATAAAGCTCTCGGCGTTGATCAATCCCTTAGGGATGCGCCATGCATTCGACTTCAATTTTTAACTTCGTTTGAGGTGACTGAATGCATATCTGGGCCTTTACAATGACTCGCGGTGGCCTCCCGCTGAACCGAGTCAGTGCTGCTTATCCTCCCAGACACAGTCTGAGACCTATCTGGTACCAATTTACCGACCCCGGAGGGATGGATGGCTTGGTCTCCCAGTTAATAGGACTCAAAAAAACGAATAAGTTCCTTATTCCATCAGAATACAGAACGGGAGTTGTAGAGTCGAAAAGATTGTGGAGAAGCTCATAGAGACCGACCGAACTTTGTTATATTGCATTTCAGAAGAGTTTTCACCATCTCAATTTGAGTATAAATATTGGTATGTCAAATGATTCCTGCAGGTTCTTTTGTGGTAATAAGCATATCGAAAAAGTTGTGCGTTGTAGAATTCTATCGACTAGAAATGATTGAAAGAACAAAGACACTCCTGGCTCAAAACCATAATCATGAATAATTTTGTGCTGTTTCTACTACATCACATAGTACGTTGTTCTTTACATACCGTTGCAGCCTTGCCAGACAAGCCCTCTAACCAATATACAGTATGTGATTAAACGTTTTTAGTGATATCCTTCATGATCTGGCCAACGGATGATCTCAATATTCCTCCATTTATGCTCCAGTTTTGTGTTGACATACAGTTATAATGAGCGCATGAGGTGGCTTAATGATTGGAGGTGCTCTGTGACACACGTATGGCCGATCACTCGATGGTGATTGATTCGATGCCGCCCTCAAGGTTCGCACCCAAAGCTCACTGACCATCCAATCCATCCGGGTTCAGTCATTTGGTACCATATTTATGTGGAGGATAGTAGCACTGAGTTGATACATCGATACACCGTCGTGGATCATCGTAAAGACCAGATATGAATTCAGTTACTTAAGACGAATGTACGTCATATCCCTCAAAGACTGATCAAGGCCAAGAGCTCTATCCGAGCTTTGTTATTTTTATGTTGAATGCAAATAGAGAAACATCTTCTTAAACAGCGCCATATGGTTTATTCTAACTAATGTTTTGAGCCGTACTCATGGTCGTTCATCTGGAAGACGCTTATTATCAATAGATTGGGGAAACAGTTTTGAGAAAATGCTCGTAAAACATTTATTTATGCACCTGTTACACCCGAACAAAGACAGAACTATTACTCAGAGTACTGTCCTTCAACTTCAGGCACTTCCTGCCACTTCTAGGGCAAAGGTTGATTCCGCGAGCACAAAGTTCCGATCTAATGCTGTTGAAGAAATGAATGAACCGAATTGTGCAATTCAATATCGGTACCAGAGTTTTTGTCTCGCAGCCGATGCTCCATTGAACTACTCTCCATCTTCCAAACTTTTTCACTCCCGCTAATCTTTTTGAACCACCTGCACAACCGTGCTTTTGTCAACTGTGTCTTCGCCCCAAGCCAAATTGATGCATTCACTTGCCACTGTTGCATTTGAACCCAACAGCCATTCGTGCATCATCAACAACCCAGTTTGAGCGCTTGTTAACTCCATCTTGAAATAAATAAATAAATTATATGCCAATCAAACGCAGGAGAGCGAGCTTTCAAATGAGCTAAAAAAGACACAAAAATGGCTAGTCTCCAAAAAAATTACAACCATTTTCTCAAAACTTTTTCTCTTATTAATTTCTCTCTAAATTTGCAGTCCAATCTCGAAATAAAATTTCAAAGTGTTTTCAACTCAGAACAAACTTTATGAATCGAAAGAGAAGCAATTGGAACCTACTCAGTACTGTCGGTGAAGAAAAAAGTTTATTCATAGTACTTTGGAAGAATTTCTAAGCTTCATAAGACGATGGAGATGTCGAATCCTGATTCTTCAACAGCTTTTTTTTCCGGAAACATTTTAGCACAAAAAGTTGCAGAGGTGCTAAGGATGTTGACTGCTGCACTCTATAGAGAAGCGATCTGTTTAGTATAATGGAGATAGCAGTTTCCTTTTTCGGTTTCTTCAGTTTCTGTAACGTCAATAGTGCGACATGTGGCAATATATTTCGCGAACATGGATTGGTCCTTTCCTACTAATCAACGATTGTTACAGAAGACTAAATTTTCGAAGCGTTTTGTCGATTTGCTTAAAGTACTTCTCGGATGTATTAATTCCACTGATGTGGGAAAGCTGTGATGGGCCATGCTGGGTATATACCATCGAAAGTTTATCATAATTTCACATTTTGAGATATGTTTATATACTCAAGCCTGGCTTATGTCCCCATAGTGCTTCGAGCCATTGGTCTACACTATGCCTGTATTTGAATTTTGATGTAATTTTATGATGACTATCTTCTTCAACGGCTAAAATTCTAAAGTTTAAGATTGTTCAAAAAACACTGTTCACAACATATTTCACTCACGTGGAGGAAAAGTGAGTAAACTAAACACTGCGACAACATTTTGTGGTACAGCATTCAATAATAAAACGATAGCTAAAATACACATAAGAAAAATGATAATGCACAATAGTTGATGATGTCCGAGCTACCTTATGAAATATAATGCAACGCATATTACGACCTTTCGTTGAATATGGAAAAACATAAGTTCATAAGTATGAAAGCCGCAATGGCAACAGATGAAAGTTTGTAATGATCGCCGGCGGCAGCAAAGAGATACAGAAGCAGGAAAAGGTTTCAGACTGAGATGCAAAGGTTCGGCGAAATAAGTCATGTGAGAGGAAATCTTGCGAGCAAGAACTAAAGGTTAAGAGGAGTGAGAATAAGAAAGCATGCTTAAGCTTTGAGGAAATCGATCAGATTAGAAAAGAGAGTGATCATGGACCCAGTTAAAACGTCACGATACGAAAATAGAATTTTATCGCCAAAAGATAAAAAGTACATTTGTATTCTTTTTTCTTCAAGGGTGCTGTAGTGAAATTTTGATTGTTTTGAACATCACTGCTCTGATAGAGGAGAATGTATAAGATGACTGCAAAGGATATAACAAATTATTTCGGAGCACTTTATAGCACTTTACACTTTTTTGAATCGTCTTTACAGCGTTTCTTTTCTCACTCTACAGATTCCAGTACTTCTAGTATTCAATTCGTTTTTTTTTCTTTTCTTGAATAGCGTAGAATACTGGTTGAGCGAGTCTCCTTGCAATCTCGTGAATAGCCTGGCTGTGGCTTCTAAAGGACGTTCGTTGTTGGCTATCGGAGAGTGCTGGGGATGAGGTCCACCCCACGCGCGCCGCGACGAACATCGCAACCACTTGACCACGGCGCCTCCATTTCGTGACACTAGAAAAGAAGAAGAAAAGGAAGCCTATGTTACAGATCTTAGCTTGGATACTTGGATGGTATTCCATTATATTTAAGGTACTTTTCCATTATCTACTCTACGTTTCGACTCTTCAGAAAACGCATTTTTGGATGTTTAAGTATTAATTCTATGACTTAAATCTAAGAATTTAAGTGGTGTATTACGTCTTCAAAAAGTCCTTGTTACTGCTTTGAAAGAACAAATATAATATTTTGTTTCTCACTTGAAGATTTTTTGCCGATTAAAGGTTTTCCTTCGGAGTTTTAGTAGTCAATCGATAGACCAGATTAAGGATTCTTATTTCGTTTTGAATATAGACTTTGTAAACAGCCAAAAGCAGATTGGGCTCCATAAAACTGGAAAAAAACGCCGATTGCAAACTCAGTTTTCTTTTGGTTTTTATGAAGCATTATGAGGTCTGTATAAGAGACAAGGATCATTACTAAAATTCTTGATATTCAGTCTAACGTATGGTTGTTGAAATTATGAGGCTCTGGTCAACGAGAAATCATCGAACGAGGAGCGAAATATTCTTTTTGCTCTTTCAGCGCAGCAACAAGGTCTTTCTGAAGTACACTCTTAAGATTTTTTTAAACAGCCGTAGATTGATTATTTATACTTCGGAAACGATCAAAAACGTAGTTTTACCCAATGGATCGAAGTGAGGGGAGCGTAGTTGGAGGGATCCATTTTTCGCAAAACCTAATCTTCTTTTGGCTGTTACAGTGTAGTACCAGACACATTGCGGAAATCAAATAAATCATTGCAATCCTCAAAATTTGATCTACCGGATGGCTACTAAAACTCCGAAGAAAATTTTTGATCAGCGAGAAATCTTTCAATGAGAAGCAAAATATTATTTTTGTTCTTTCGGCCCAATAAGAAAGCTTTCTAAAGACGATAATACCATTCAAATTGTTTTGATTTGAGCTCTCGAGCGGCTATTTGAAAGTAGAAAATGACCAAGAAATATGTTTTTTTACAAGGGGTCGAAACGAAGGGCAGATAACGAAAAAGCACAGTCTTTAGTAGTGCTGAACACAGCACAACCAAAGTCATCATTTCAAAATTGCTCCCTTTTGAGAATGTACATGTTCGACGTTTCCCACAAACTTATTTTCAACGTTTTTGTGTTTTTTCGAAGAGAAACTTGCGTCTCGTGGAGTCCTTTCCAGTGTTCTTTTCGTCCAATCGTCATCTGCTTTTTTTATTATATGGCCTCAATTATGTTTCGCTACAGATGTATATACTTATGGGCCTTAAAAATGAGAAAGGTTTTGCACACTAGGGTGCGCATTCTGTGAATACGTAGCCAGTTGAATTTCACAGAAAGACGTTCACGCGTACTTTAGATGATGCGTAAAACTTCACGAAGTGGTTGAAGTGTAAAGCCCAAATTTCCGTCAAAAGCTCACTTTGAAGTATTTAAGTTTAAAGCAAAAGAAAGTACCCATTACATTCAAGAACGCAAGTTGCTGTGAGTCTTATACCATAACTTGAGAAATTATTGGAACCTGCGAGCATAGTAATCAAATCAAGTTGGAAACACGTCCGCCCAACGTGTAGGTGTTCGTCTCCGGAGACGGAGGCATTCTTGTTGAATCCATTACAATTCTTCGCGCTCATCCGTCATGCGTTCCTATGCCAGCTTGTCTTCGCTCCGCTAATCGAGTATATTATTTTTGATCCCAAAGATGGAATAGGTGTCGAATATCTAAGCTACACAGCAGTCTAGACGCTGTGAGAGCAGATCGAAATTTAATAGACACCACTCAACCACTCTGTAAGCTGTCTACATTATTCTTGACATAGTCAAAGAGTCAACCCACGTCGCTTGTACACAGCAGAGCGCTAGTTGAGCTGAAAAATGCGCGCAGGAATTGAATGTTTTATCTTGACCTCACTGAAAGTCGCGAATACAATCCATGTTGCTCAGCTTCTTCTATATAAACTCTTCATGTTTTTGTCCATAATCTTTAGACATATGAGATGCCTAGTATAAATACTTCTTCAGTGGGAATCGTCCCCTTTTTTGCTCACCTTCCCACCACAAGTTTCTTGTGTGGCGAATTAGACGTCAAAGGTTTACCACAAAGTTTTAACTATTAGATTGTCGAGCAAGTACTTGTTGGATATAGATCTCGATTTAGTGTCCTCATTTAAATCGCATAAATTCAACTCTACTCGAATATACTCTATTGCTTCACTGAAAACGTAGCAGTTTTAGACGAACAGTGCACGTTGCAATAACATTAATGAAGAAACTCATGTATGAATAATGTTCAAAGGAGTTCTATTATTAACCACTTAAAATTACCTTGATTTTTAGCATTATCCTCGAAAACCAGAAACTTCGGTACAGGCCGTCTAATCAAAATAGTTCGAGACGCAAAAAAATTTATAGTACAGTACTGCTGGGGTCATATCTCCTTGCTACGGTATAGGGAAATAAAAAATCTTCATTGAGTTCTTACAGGAACATTGATGGCTTATGATTAGAAAACAATGGTTTTATGAAAACTAATGGAGCACTTATATTAGCGGCAGCAGTATATCAGAAATGGAGCAGAAACCTGCGTACATAGGCAAGTGCTCGAGCGAGGAAGGTGAAAAGGAGAATTCAAAAATGAAAGCAGTTTTAAGGAAGACAGGAAAATTGAAAGCATAGCAGTGCAAGGTGAAATGGTCCCACAGATAAGTGGCAGTTCAAAAATTGAGATGATCTCGAATGACGACGACGAAGCGACTTTGTGCTTTTGCTCAATTTATGACAGTGATTCTTCTACCGAAAGGATTTCTGCCGGACTCAGCGCTCCTGCTGAAAATCAGAAAATGGTATTAAAACCAGGAACAGGTCAGAAAAACGTACCGAAGGAACAGAAAATAATCCGGATGAAATTGATTTTGCAAATGCTTTGAACGAGCTCAGAGCACTAAGGGATAAGGGACAAACCGAATGCCGGTGAGCAAAGCGTCATGTTACAACAGTAAGTTTCACTTAATATGAAAAGTTGATAAGACTGAAATATTACTAAATGCAAAATAACAGGAAATGACTGCATAAGTAGCCAAAATCATATTGGAAATAAAAAATGCAACAGTGCTAATATTTGACATCTGTATTTCAGCTATGTAGGCCACTTGGGCTATAGGCCGAGCACAAGCGTAACCATTACAAAGTGTTGAACGTCAGAGTTTGGGATACTAAAGCCAATATCGTTATGCTTTGAGAACTTCCACAGCCGAACTTTTTGACGCAGCTCATCTCAGCAATAAAGTTGAGACGCAATTTGATACAAAATGAGTTTTGGGAAGCAAAATGTTCTAGATATAACCAGAGTCGAAAGAACAAGTAGGCCAACAGATAATAGTGTCCGAATTAACCGGTAGACTCCCGTGAGCATAGGGGCGTATCTAACGGCTCCGCTTCTTTTGTCTCGATGGACGCCGACTACAAGCTCTTTTCTTAGTAGGACCCGCAGCTAAGTTTTGCAATGACTTGCGTGGGTTAGCGCATAACATATGCTGTCAGAGTCCACATTGTGTTCCAAGGATAATTGGAGGGAAAAGCAAGTTGAATAGTTCTAAGCATGTCAGTCCGTATTAGGTGACCTAAAATCAAGTGTACTACATGGTTGCTGCTGCTGCGTATAAGAATAATGGATGATGTAATGGAAATAAGACTATCTTGTCGTTTTCTGAGATAAACCGGAATTTAGACGACACAGATTTCGAGTAAAGAAATTGGCATTACTAGGAATTATTACGCTCTTTCTGTGAATAGAAAATCGCTCAGTGTTGTTTACTTCACAATTTTACACTTCGAATCCACTAAGTAGTTGGTCCGCGTGTCGAAAATAAATGCCAAAGAATTGGTGTAAACGATTATTACGAAATCGACTTTGTAATATGTCATCCTATTGATTCATCGACAATGCACTCTCATGGTGCCAATTTCGATTTTCATTTATTTTTAGAGTTATCCTAATTTTAGAATGAAAGACTTTATTAAAAATTTGGATTTTAAGATGCAGTTTGCTCTTTGAAAGCTGGCGCGTAGTTTTTTTTTCAGTTTCTAAAAAGGTAGCAAGCAACTTTACACTCAGTAATACAACATGTTTCTATTTTGCTAAATACAATCTGAATACAAAGAAATCTTACCTTTACAGAATGAGAATTGTTTTTGCTAAAAAATCTGAAGAAAAGAAACACGTTGTGGGGCACCAAGGAGTGCTAGGAGACAAGAACGATAATGTCAAGCCTGCAAAAGAGGTGAAGGCGAAAATCAAAGTGGCGGAAGGTCCTAAATCGGAGCCAATCATTAAGCCGCAGATGGAAGAATTTCGTCCGTTGATGCGTGAGTGAATGGTGTAGTTAATATGGCACTGGTACACCTGGTACTTGTGACAATCACATCGCCGGTCGAGTAGATCGTGCTGCTGGCAACAATGTCTAGGTCTTCCGTGTTTAGTGCAACATTAAACTGGTGGTTATGTACTCTTCTCAAATTGGCCGAAGTTCTTACCATTTACTAGGACATTCGAGAAAAACGCTGAGTATCGGCTCGGCTCTTGCTGCTATTTTTTCTATATCACGTGGAAAACAGTTGCCACGGCTCTTAACCACTAAGTTTTGTTCTTGTGCATCATGCACCCAAGTTACCCTATTTTTGAGACTTTAGAGTACAATCAGTACGCCTGAATTTTGATCACTGGCTGACACCGGGCCGTCGGACCCAAGTATAGTGCTAATGCGCTCATCATCTTACTTTCCCTAGCAACTGGTACATTCGGAGAAGTTCACAGCGCTTTATGAATAGGACTCTCAAAAACAAATTCGTTGCTCGTACGCACGATTTTTACAAAACAAGTGCATCGTTATTCAGAACCGTCGACTTTCGCTGCCATATTTACCCGTTCTAGTTTTCACTTAACGTTCTTGAGAGCGACTGTAAGTAATTTTGCGAGATAATATAGACTTGTCGCATCCATTCTTTCGGCGATGCTGATATCTTTGCAGCATGGTGATATTTTGGCTAAGAAGTTTTTGCGTAATTGGCGAAGCATTTCGCATAATTGGTAGCTCCTCTCTGATAGTCCACCGCTTCAGTTATTTCCTTGTCTCAACTGAGCCAAAATTCTTTCTAAGTGGAGCAGGGCGACAGGATGATCATCCGTCTTTTAGCATTTCAAAAAGGCTTTGCTGTGTAGTTCATCGGACTGAATATATTTTGAAACTATGGTAGTCCTCATGGCTGTTCTTCGTTCTGTTCTGTTAGCCTTGCTTAGGATAACTTGAGTGAAAAGTTCTTAGGCGACTAGTTGATGGCTGCTGATTTCGTGTCGGATATCGGAACAGGTAACCAGTGGGACGCTTTATCCAACAACCTTAGTTTCAAATGAAGGGAAACAAGCGTTGTTGTTAATGAGATTCAACTAATACCTATGATTGATCATCTCTGATCAGCGTTTTTAAAGGCCTCACATAAGTTGATAGCTGCTTGCGGATTCAAGCTCCACTTTGATCTATTAATTTTTGCATTTGTGAAAAGAAAAGATTCTTACTGGGTTTGCATAACTCGCCTTTGAGCACTACTTTGCCAATGTTGATTAGGTCGGTCACATTCTTCATTGTCTTTATTCATCTGTGCCAGCGGCCTTTTATCCAAACATATCCTACTTCATAATGCACTTAGGTCATTACTATAACACTTTATGTGATCCACTTTCACAGTATTTTTACTTGTGCGGATTCCAGCACTTCTAATATTAAATTCGTTTTTCGTCCTCTCCTTGAACGTCGTAGAATACTGGTCAAGCGAGTCTCCACGCAATCCCGAGTATAGCTTGGTTGTAGCGTTGTTACATAGCCACAGGCGCTATTGTCAAGCGCTCCATAGGGCGCTGTTATTGACTGCTGGAGAGTTAGGAGTGGAGCCCGGCTCCACGCGATCCGCGAAGAGCATTACAATCACTCAGCTATGGTGCTCCCGTTTAGGTCATCATTTTTGAATTTCAATAACATTTGCGTGTGACGACGAGTCGATGCCATGTATAAGCTTGAGAATTCAACAACATCGAATTGATAAACCTTCGATTCTGCGTGATGTGAAGTGTCGCTTACTGCAGCATTCATAAGTGAACTTTCACTAATAATGTTGGGAAGATCCTGGACTATGATTTACCATGGATCATCTTATTCGCCGTGATATAAACAGACAGAATTTCACTCTTGACTATTCTATTCCTACCTACTGGCCTTTAAGTGATATCCTTCAGCCGTTCTCTTAGTCCAATCATAGCTTTATTATCGCCAATGGTGACCTCAAAGAATGTACTGTGTTCCCTGCAAAACTTCGCCTAATCCACATAGTATAGTTCGACTTCCCCTTCGTCATAACGTGAGGTATACGGCAAACATTATCAAATCCGGTATTGATTCACATCATTAAACTGCCAGCGTGCAATTCATGTTATCACTTCAAGTATCGTAAGTTATTTCAGTCCTTCCAGAATTAAGCAGTCTAAGTGAAAGTTCAGCAGAACTTCCTTGTTTAGCCTTTCCAGCCCTGTCATGCCAGAGGATTTTTGAGATCACAAAAATAAGGCCCATATAATTCAGTGTATGATCTTATCGGTGCCCTCTCGTAGCTTGTCAGGGAAGTACTCTGTTCTATGGAGAATGACTTAATTCCAAAGAAGAGGTGATGAACGAGGGCCCAAGGAAAATTATAAAAATATTGCGAAAGCGTAATGCATGAAATAGAATCTACTCCGCCTCTGCTGTATCGCTTACACAGCGTTTCCTGCTTTAACATACGGAGCAGAAAAACACGGCATGGAAATGAGAACTTTGATTATCTGACGCTAAGCACGTCCCATTATGCAAACAGGATAAGATTAATCACATAAGTGAGATTCAATAAGCGCTCTACGGTTATGTTAGGAGCGTTGCATAATGCAAATTAGATAGTTATATACCTATCCGTCTTGCCTCACTGACTGAGGATCAGAGAATCATTTAGGAGGAGATACAGAACGACATGACACGGTAATGCCGCCTAATGCTGTAAAATATGTATGAACAATGCTCATTTGAATTTTCTCATTTCGAAAAGTAACTCTAAATACCACCATATCTGTTCCAGAGCGAAATATTCCCCTAGCGAGTATATTGGGGACAAGAAAGCTGAGCACATGGCAAAACCTGCCGGGTACGATTTTTAAGACTGCTGCAATTATTTTGAGTTTTTTTTCTTCGTAGTGTTCTTTAAGGAACTAGTTAACAAAATGACGTTTATCAAATTGTTTATTGTTGGCATATTTAAGGCCAAAGAAATGCAGTAAAAAAATAATCTATCATTTTAAAAACATGAATCTAGAGCATAGGCTCATAAATAAATTTATGTTAATGACGACTTTTCAACTACTCTAATGATCGCACAATGATTGTCAGTTGTCAAAAAAGCAGCATAGTTGTTGTGTGTTGGTTGCTCTCTGTGTCTATAAATCAACACAAAAATGTGGTACCCACTATAGGAGATAAGCATAAATCGCGCGTGCCTGGGAACAAATCAAGCCGATGTGAGTTAAATTCAATCCAGTGAACTCATGACGACCAACTAGAGTTCTTGTAGGCAGCGACCACATAAAAATAAGCGTCAAGCTTTAACAGCTGATCACGAAAGCCTCTAAGTGTTGTTTTACTGTCTCATAGCCCTTATAAATAATTTATTACCACTTACTTTTCATGCTCACTATTAATCATATTTTCTCATGTTTTTTTTCTGACCGGAACACTGTTTGTGACTCATTCAACTATGGACACACCAAAAATTTCAAAAGAAGTAGAATAGAAAATTGATACAAAGGGAACAGTGGGTCTGCATTTTCGAGACTTTTGGTTTCAAGAACTCGCTACAAACCAAAATCATTTATACTTTAATTCCTCTTATTTTCGTTTCAAAAAACTAGCTTCCAATTAAAAATCAAGACAAATGCGTAGACTTTCGCTGGCTGGATGCATAATTAGAACAGGGAACGCGCATTTTTTCACCTACTAGTGATTTTTATTTCGTTTCATTTTTGAATCCCATTTATTTTACTTTTCCTACTGAATTCTGAAAATGAAAGTTGCTATTCTCCACAAACCAATGAAATTTTTTTTGTTTTTTGTTGCAGGAAAGCTAAAGCTGGAAAAAAAGGTTCCCATGAGCATCCTCCAGGCGCTAAAGGTTCCGATAAACGTCTTCCAGGTGTTTCTGAAAAGTTGGTACCCCATGTTTTTGCGTGATATCAATATTTAATACACCTAAATCTTGATCTTATTTCTCTCACTTGAAGTAGCTAAGGAAGAAAATTCAGTTATTACCATAATGTACAGCTTCAAGACTGAAACAAAGAGGCAATCTCTTTATTTCTCGGTTTGCATAGTGTCACTTACATTTGAGCGTTATCAACGGACTTTTCAACAACAAAAATCTCTCACACCTATGCAAAGTGTTCAATGTTCTACGAGCGCGCATAAAGGAATGGTTAGAGAAGCAAATGTGTGAAAGGTTACGAACAATAAACACTCTGATATAGGGCATTCTGGATAGGCATTTTGACATAAAACGAACACAATGAGTTAGCTTCAAGATTCTCTTTGCAGTCGAATTGCACGGTCGAATACCTCCACCATGCTCAGATGCAGTATGATGGCAACTTTTTGAAGATGCTGATCAAAACTTATCTGTTTAATGCACCTCCCAATGTCAGCTATATTGCTAATACTCGCGTATACTAGTATAGTCTTGTGAGCAAAAATTTTCTTACAGTGATTAAGTCTTCTTGTTGAATCAGTAGAGGATGCTTTAGACTAACACAGAAACATTCAAAAACTAAAAGTCGTACGAGGATGTAGTAGATTGAGAGAAAAGCTGTGGCCCTCTGCAGTCAACACCAATGTGATTTACGGGTAATACAGTGTTCGTAAGTTTAGTGGCATATAAACCTTTGAAACAATTCTCAAAATCAAAGAAAATTGAGTGGTGGGCAAGAATACAACCTAGACGGGAGTCGAACCCGCGTTTCATTTATACCGTGGCGCGTGCTATCACTACACCACCAATGTACATTGCGCCACCACTCATTCTTCAATATCTCTGTTATAGCTGTCTGCCACCAACCTTCAACGGATTAGGTCGGGTATGCGCCGCTTTATAAATACAGTTGAGCTAGCAACCATTGTGTAATTAATATGCGCCCACAACTCAATTCTCTTGCGCATATTTGAAATATCATAACGCTGCAAAAAGGCAGTAAAAATATTAACAATCGCAAAAATTCTCGAGACTATTTAAGCCTTTTTTATGCGACGCGAAATTACATAGTTTTACTATTTGTACTTTCTCTGGTGAAAAGAACATTCGCTAGAGAAATTTATGAATTATCTCAAACATAGTTAACGATTCAAAGCAGTTTATTTAGAGATAAATGTAAAGGATTGAGTGAGCCTCCTCAGCAAGGGATGACTAAGTATGTTCCATTTCAGTGCCGTTTCTTATCAACAGCAGTAATTTACTATCACTCCTCCGTCTTGGTCCCGTTAATAACATTCTTGAGATACCTTTTCTTCTGCTCGGTTAGGACTTGCAACATGTTTGTAGGACAAAACATAAATGCCATTAACAATACAGACACTTTGATAAACAACTAGATCTGGATTTATAATAGAACTGAATCCAAATTTATCATTATTTTCACTGATACAGAAGAAATAATAAGCAAGAAAAGGGTCCTCTTCCATCACTACCTTTTCGGCCAAAACTCTGGCCTACACAGGCCATTCTTTTTCGAAAACTTTTCAATAGTAAAAGGTTTAGTGAGGGATGGACCTTCTTTTCTAGCCTGGGGAGAGTGAGATTTTCACCCAGTTTGTCTCTATAATGCCCACAAAAAATTCTAATGCGCCACCTATATTTCACGCTGCAACAGCTGTGTCAATAAGTTTTCTTGACTCTTTTGAAAAAAGTCCGGAAATACTTAAAACGGCAATACAACTTCCCTACAATGTCTGTGAAGTCTTTGCATTCTAAACGCGCTGAGAAAGGTTAACAATATTGGTAAGAAAATGCATGTCGTCGCAAAACTTTTATGATAGAGAAATAAGTTTGAGAGCACTAATCTATTCCATTGCTCATTTAAAAGCTTAATTGCTTCGTTTCAATATCGATTTCATTTTACAAAGTGCAATATCACACTTTCCAAGGAGCAGAGCTTTTCCTTAGAAATTTCAGTAATTTTTCAGTAGCACAAGTTTGGACAAATTTAATGGCATCTTTTGTTTTCTAAATAAAAGACTTTATTGCGCTGTGACACTGAATTTAAGATTGAATTTTACATGCGGCGCATATACCTTGTAACAGTATGTGGCTGGATTTCGCAACATTGGCATAAAGCCTATGTTTTTTAGCAACTGTTGATAGCATAAATCCTAAGAATCTCAATGGTGTGCTTGCTTTTTGAAAAGAAATATTCGATTGCACAAATCTCAACCATTTCAGTGAAAAGCTTGACTTTCAAGAAAGAATTCTGAATGCGCAGCTTAAAGCTAAAAGAATATCAAGTTTTGCACTAGGCGCCGATCGCACGCCGATCCGAATTGAGTTGTGCGATCGGCACGGTGCCAAGTGCAAAACTCAATATTCTTTTACCTGTAAGTACACGCTAAAACTTTCTTTTTAGACCAAGCATACCATCTAAATCACTGAGATTTTTGCCATTAAATAGTCATTGAAAGTCTGAATGAAAAGCTTCGCCCACTGAAAGATCCTTAAGTGTAAAATAAAATTTTATTTTTACCGTTGGAGCATAATACAAAAATCAGTTGAAAAACAAAATACATCTTTCAATTTCCGAGATCTAATTTCCAAGTTATTACTAGAATGTCGAATAAGAATAAAAAATAAGCTCTTGTTTGAATAAAGGAGCGGATAAAGGAAAATACTCAATTTTCTTACCCATAAATCTTGAAATGTCATATCCTTTTCATTTATTAGAAATAACTTAATCACTGCCAAGTATGCTATGTAACTTTCTAAATTACCATTAACACAGCGCTGAAAGATTTACTAGTGTAGATTTAGTGTCGCATAGAACATATATTTCGATCATTTTTGGCGCAGTTCAGCAATGTTCAAATGTAGCATCTTCTAAGTGAAATGATTCGCGGTGAACAAAGATTTTTCAAAATATTTGAATTAGACCAAACATGCTGAGTATTAGAACAGTCGATTATCACATTTAATGATTCTTTTTCATTCTATGGCAAAATTCACTGCAAGGTTTTATAATTTCGTTCAATGCTCCGTCCTTAAACCTTTGCTTTTTTAGTAGAAACATTCTCTGAGATCGTCTGAGAAGCTTTAGAGGTACCTCAGCTGCGTGTGATTTTCAAGAAGTTGAATCTCTACGCAACTTAGCTCTTTGAACAATGACGTTTCTCAAAACAGCAAACTTTCATGATATCACCATATTTTTGTCGCGAGCGTGTTCTGGATGAGCTTACGAATTTAATTTGGGAAGTCGAAGAATTACCACTAGGCAACGCTTCATCACCTCTCATATAGCAACGACAGTAAGAGAGCATGTGGGGCAGTGGTTGGCGGTGCTCTGCGCCGCACACGAGGTCAGTGGTTCGATCTTGCACTCATGGCTCACCAAGCCATCCATCCCTTCGGTGTCCGTAAATTGGTACCAGACTGGTCTCACACTCGTCTGGAAGAATAAGCAACACTCACTCTGTTCAGCGGGAGGCCACCTCGAGTTACTGTAAAGGCAAGGTTTGCAATCCATCGCCTTAAAATTAAAATTGAAGACGAATGTATGGCGCATCCCGCAGAGATTAATCAACGTCGAGAGCTTTATCCTTTATCCTTTTATAGCGACGACATAAGCTATTGGGATTTGCCTTGGTTTGTATAGCTTCTCATATATGACGAGCTCTTTCTGCACGTTAATAGGCGGATTTTAGTATTTCTAATAATTAGTTCACCTCCTCTCATTCATCGCTTGTCTAAAGATTTCTCTTCCTTATGAATGTCATAGAATACTGGTTGAGGACATCTCCTTGCAACCTCGGTGATAACGAGGCTGAGGCATTTGTTATCAATTGCTGGAGTGATGGGGAGAAGAGGAGGGTTGAGAATCAGTTCCGCGCAATCATCAGTAGCCCTTGGCTATCGACCTGCACTGATTCTCCTCACCACCAACATCTCAGCTTTTGTACTACCTTAAAGACAACTTTCATTGAAAGCCCCCGCACTACAGAAAACCCTGGGGCCCCACGTCGCTCCATGCATTGTTGTTGCTGAAAGTCCTACCCAACGCCTCAGCTTGGCTGTCTTCGAGGTTGCAAGGAGTTCCGCTTGACTAGTATCTCATAACGTTCACAGAGAAGACAAATTCTTTAAACGAACAATAAATGCGAGAGGACGAATCGATTGTTTGAAGCACTGCAATCCGCACAACAAAATGTGAAAGCGCCGGTAGTATGATGTCAACGAAAAGAAACTTTCAAGATTACCACTTTACTGATAGATGAGCTTATAAATTGTCTAAAAAATAAAATTGGTAGATAAACTTCCTCAAATATATCCTTTTTTTCTCAGAACTGCTGTTGGCGGCACTAAGAAAAAACTCCCGAAAGATAACAAGAAGTAAGCTCCCTATTTACATTATCTTTGCAAGCCTTTCTCTATCTATCGTGTCATTCATTTACATCAATTTTGAATTTTGTCTCTTGTGTTGTAAATAAGTAATGCGAAGAAAAGTTGAATATATAACGAATGCGCGGCGCTTTGCTATTCTGCCGCTTGGTGCAGTGTTTGATTTTTACCTTAAGGACCATCTGGTTTCCTCACAATAAACAATAACTCTTCGATAGCTGGTCTATTTGTGGTGTTATGGGCATGACATTATTGTAAAAGAGGCCTTGCTCAACTGTTTTGTAGGGTTTATATGGTTTGCAAGCTACTGTTACTTCATGTTACAATCATGCAAGATGCAAACGCATTTGTGATAATATTTGAAAGGGCTTCGTGGCTAATGTCTAACCCATATTTTCAATTTTTGCATCCATGCAAAACTTTAACAGATCAATTTCATTCAAACGGAGCAACTGAGAAAAGTGATAGCTTAACTGTCGCTCATTGGGTTCATCTGAAATAAGTTTCGTTTAAATCACTAAGTCTGGAACAAGACTTTTCTGGTCCTACCCCTCATACTCTGATCAGATTACGCTTAATTGTCAAAATATATGTAGTCTAATAAAATTTTTTTGCAACACAGTGTGTACAAGCAGTTTTTTTGCGTCCATATTGCTCATCAACGTCACCACGTTCAAACACGTATGTCGAAATCTCGTCTTAAATGCTAACCCTTTCATGACCATAATGCGCAGATCACGGTATGCGCGCTGTTGTACTTTTCGGGCCATGCGTGTTGAATCAATGCACTTTCTCAGTCTTGAAAGGTCAGGCAAGCTAATGTCGAGCAAAAGTAAGTGTCTGTACAAATTCTCATCGCAATCACTCAGTGTTAGCAGTACGAAGAGTATATTGGAGCAATTGCTCGAAAAAGATGGGAATTTGTTACCGCTTTATTTCAGCCAACGGCCACCAATCGGTGGAAAAACAACGAGCTTGAAAAAGTGCGTCTGCCTTTGAAGTGTTCTCTAGTCATCTTCATGGTTTATTTTTCAATTCTATTTAGAGTATCTGGCACCACGGTGTAAAGGCGGCTCCCCTCGTTTCTCAATCCATTCGCGACTAATCGCGTTTTTCTGATAACCCAGAAAAGATTTTGATAATGGGATTCTTAAGAGTTTTATAATATAGTAACTCACAAAAATGACCTTCTACTCATTAAAGGATTAACTGTCACTAAAAATCGGCATCAAAAACAAAAAAATTTACCAATAGTCCTTCTTTACACAGAGTTTTTCTGAGGCTGGTGTCTTTCTCAGAAGGGTGGCTAATGTTTCTATAATTTTGCCATCCTCAAAGCCTAGTTGTACTATATTATCAATTTTTGCTTTACCACTATATCTGACCTATACCACAGTTTTTTCGTACTTTTAGCATTCGATTCGAATCCTTACTTGCATGAGAACTCCATCTTCACGAAAGTGGTAGAATACTGGTTGAGCACGTCTCCTTGAAGTCTCAGAGTTCACAGTTCACGATCATTCGTCCTCGCGTTGCAGTTCTCAGTTGTTTTTAATCAATTCTTCTTGGCCGGAAACCAATTATCTTAAGTAAACTTACTTGGTAGTGCTTTTCTCTATAGAACACCATTGTCTGTTAGTCCTGATAAAATGATTGCAATTTTCTCAAGTCTATCATTCACCGTATAGTAGTCAGAGTAAACATGGCTAGCGCATAGCAGGACAATGACATCGTGAAAACCGACACTGACCAAACCTTGGAAATAAACAGCAATAATTTCGTAAGACTAAACCCATATGAGACTGGTATCGGAAGATGTAAAGTCTATCCATCTGAACAGTGCTTCAGTTATTGTAAAACCGGAATTGAACGACAAAGAAGAACCCCAACGATAGGACGAAACATTATGGACGAACGAATCTAATCCTCATTTCTGAGGAAAGTGAAGACGTCGAAACGATAGTCAAATATAGGCTTTGATAACATTTTCGCGCAAACCTAATCGTGTGAAGAATTAGCGTTTTCTGGCGATGTCCAATGAAAATGGGTTGATATGAGATCAAGGTAGAAAACCTTTGGCATCGATCAATCACTGATAGATGCACCGTGTTATCGTCTTAATCAGTCATCACTAAATGTGACTGGATGCATATCTGGCCCAAATTAACATACGGTGGTCTGTTGATTTGCCATGTTAATGCTCTCATTCTACCAGACAAGTCTGGTAGCAGCCTACCTACCACGTAGTGATGGAAAGTGTAATTAGCACGAGGGGCGGAATCAGGCAAACGGTAGCTTATGGTTTATAGTGTCATAGGACTGAGACCCAGGCAGAATTTTCTTTGTGCTCAATCATTTTCACTTATTTCGTGTGTCTTTTTCGGGCCACAACTACTTCCTCTAATTTCAGTGAAACCAAAGCAGCAGGTGGTGGCATGAAGATGAATGTCAACGACCAACGAGCGAAACGAAAAACTGTTTAGGAAGTGGACTCAATGTTTGAGGGATTTATTTCTGGATATTAATAGACTCTCTCTTAAGCTACCCATTTGAATTGTCTTCTGTTATAAATAAAGTTCTCTATATTTGGTGCGAAGTTTGTTCCTTTGAATTTATCAGCTTACTTAAGTATCTCACACATCTCCCTATTTGACAGATCCCGTATCCCGGTTAGTCGCGACAGCACTGATGCGTTTCCACATGTTGGATAGGAAAATTAAATGCGGGGTTCGATGAGGCGAAAGAACCTCATCAAAACTATCTGCTGCCATCCTCCTAAACGCCATGCGATCATTAGATTGGGACGACAAGAGGGTGAAATTTGACGGTGGACAATCAAATTAACTTCACTTCGCTGATGACATGATATCGTCCTTACGACACCAAAATTCAACCAGTAGGAACGAATGCTTACCGATTTCGACAACGCCTGTGAAAATTGTTTCCTCAGAATTTTTGGCACATATAACATGTTCAGTGGCATGTACAATACAGTACACCATTTCGATCTCGTTCGAATAGACAGCTCATTCGTGTGGAACTGCTGACAGGTCGAAAAACTCTAGCCTCAAGGCATCAAACTTTTTCGAACTAAAGCTATTAATAAGCCTAACCTTTTAATGAACAAGAGAAGCTGTGTACTTTAGATAGGACATGCAAGACAGGGACTCTTGAGTATCTCACACAGCATGCAGGCAGAAATAGTCTCTAATGAGCATGGCTTTGCCTCGAGACTTCTTAGAATGGAAATGACAGACAAGTCGACCAAATATCACACAGTCAAATAAGAAACTGAAAAAATCTAGAGTGATAAGAAATTTCATTTATAAGGCAAGTCACTACATCTTCAGAATGTTTCTCATAGTGGAGTGATCATTTATCAGTAATTAAGCGAGTATTTGTTCATCATTCTATGCTCTAGAACATTCGTTATGCTTCTGTAGTATTTTTCGATTTCTTCACGATGTGATCCTCAAGTGATTTATTCTGTCTCGAACAACATAACTTACCAAAGAGGTGGATCACTGGAAGAAGAAAAAAACGAGATGGAAGACTTTGTCATCGCAAAGAGACTTATGCTGAGCATATTCTCTAACTTATCAAGCGAACAGCACGCAGCTGTTAATAATTGAGAGGCGAATGTTGTAGCTTGAAACTATTGTAGCCAACGTTTTATGAGGTTAAAGCAATAAAGCCTAAGACAAAAATCTTTTGGTGATGATCATTTCATTTGCATGGGCTAAGCATTCGTCATATAGCACTGCGGAGGTGAGTGGATGCATAGTTAACACTATAGAAATACTTTCTATGGCATACTGGTATGTTCTGTTGGCCTATTAACCACTCCCAGCAACTCTTGCACCAATTTGCTGACTTTGGTAGCCAGAAGGGCAGGTAGAATTGAAGACTATATCTTTCCTTCGTAGAGAAGCTATACACAATATTCCCGCTTGAACAATGGATTGAATTTCTCAAAAATTAGTTTTTGTGAGGTGTAAAAAATTAGTTGCAAATAGTCTTTCGTGAATCTCAACTTCTGTATATCTTCATCATTGGCATACATTATGTTCTGTGAAGCGAAAAGAAAACCACCTCGTGAAGTATCGTGTTCATTATTGTGGTGACGATCAACAAGGTATATGGTAATTAGGCCAGGTCTCTTCCTGAAAACATCATCTCATAGAAATGTCCACCTGTATCACCTGTCGTCCCGTTGATCGTCGAGTGACTCGAGCGGATACCAGCAACTCTTCCATTCTTCCCTATCGCATGCAAGAGAGGCCAGCTGGTCCTTCTCGCTCTAGGGATTCGCTGAGCATCACATCTTTCTTCTATGGTTTTCGTGAAGAAATCGGACCAGCCGGTCAGTGGTCTTTAGTGCTCTTGATGTCCCGAGGAATCCAGTCGGCAATGTCGCTCGTCCATCGGTTGTCGTTGAAGAGCATCACGTGTACGGCCCACCTTATTTTTGATATCCTGGCGTGTAGGACGGCGTCTCTGACTTTCGATCGTTGACGTAGGTCAGAACTTCGGATCCTTTCTCTCATTTGTGAGATACGGGATACTCTTAACATCGACCTTTCGACTGCGCTTTCGATAACGTCAAGTGATTTTTCATCCTGCTTACGTAGCGACCACGTTTCTGCTGCATACGTTAGGGCAGGGATAATCGTCGAGTCGAAAAGGTGGGCACGGAATCGGATGTTCTTTGTCCTCTTCACTACATCTTCGATGCTCTTAAACGTTCCCCAAGCTGCTCGTTTCCTCCTGCTCAACTCTGGGGCTAGGTCGTTCATCATGTTGATTTCACGACCTAGATAGATGTAACTGGAGCATTCGGAAATTGTCGTTCCGTTGAGCGTGAATGGGGCATTCGAAACCCATCCGTTCCTCATGAACATCGTTTTCGTTAGATTTAATTGAAGACCCATCTTTCCACAGGAGTTATCGAATTCGGTCAACATTCTTTCCGCTTGGCTGATGTTTGGTGTTATGAGAACGATATCGTCAGCAAAGCGTATTCATGTTCACTTGCCTTTTTCACCAGAGAAAATCTGTCTACTAACGTTTCAGCACTCGTTCGATAGCCTGAAAAACGAGCATTTCTATATGTAAATCTTAAGATCAAAATTCCGTGACTCAACGTCTTTCTTCCATTTCATCATAAGTTTTTGATCAATATATCAACATTAAACTTTTGAATGTAGGCTTTTTCATCCAGCTATCTATGTTTTTCTTAGAGACCAACTTAGGTATAATAAGGAGGCCCAATGGTAGAACACGTAATAATTAGAGAATAGCAGAGACTTAGAGTAAGAAACGTTAGTGGAATACTTATTTGATTGTTTACAGGAGATCCGATCGAAAATGCATGACTAAATGCTACGCAATTTTAATCGCTTATATTAACGATTTTGACGTTTGATTCTCTGGTGCCAAAACTTATGGAACCGACATAATACTCAAGCCAATAAGGTTTTTACATAGCAAGTAATTTTCAAAAGGTCAGATTTGACGAGGAAGAGTACGAAGTTATCAAAAATTTTGAACTTTGGCAGCATCCAGATGTATGAAAATGGCTTATGGATAAGGCAAGTTTGTTTTATTGGCCACTTTATACAGATGTTCGCATCTCAATTGCCACCATGAGTTTTCATTGTGATTCCGATTAGGTTCGGACATTGTGCAATTAATGCGCATCGAACACACTATAATAAATCAAATGTCCAACTTCACTAAACACAGGCATAAATAATTGAAAGTATTCTCCTTGGTTCCTATTTTTCGAAACCTGACCAAGGTCAGTTTATCCTCTTTGAAGCATTGGCAAGCGTTTATAATCTCATTTTCCTCAGTGCCTTGATGAAGATCATCTCATGTGAAAGTGTTTGGCCTGAGCAGACTACACATGAGGCCGAAGCATGACTCATTGAAACTGCCTATACTATAGTAGAAAAATCGTTATGATAAGAAAATTATGTTCGCTGAACAAGGAAATCACTGATTTATTTGATCAATGCTGAAGCTAACCTATGGTCGGTCCTGAGAATTAACATGAGATTTTGATTATTCAACTAACGTCTCTCATAGCTAATGAAACCTAATGCAGAGAATCATTTCAAATGTCTATCCATCAACGAAATCTCGCTATTCATTTATTTAAGGAGAAAGGTCATGTATGTGTAGTCAGCATTATGAATACTGAAACCCACTCAAATTAGAAAATGAATTAGATAAGGTGTCATAATATTTGTGATATCCAGATTCTCCTCCTTTCTATCGTTCTTAGATTTCAGAGATTAGTTCATAGGCTCCAAGAAAGTTTTGCACCGACGTTTTTGACTCGTTTCCCACGATTCCTGCCATCACTTCGAAGTCGTAACCGTCATGCCCTTCTACCTTGTTTGCAAATAAAATATCTGTGCACCCTTACAACTTTGCATAGGTAAGTTTCCTTCAATAGGCTGACATTTGAAAAAACTTTTGCATTGAAAGACCACTGCCTATAGGAAATGTGAAATAAAGAATTGAATATGGTACGGTGTAGAGAGCGTACGCTCTGAGCGAGGCGAAATCATCAAAACGTCAACTAACGTTTTTAGAGAGATCTTCCAACTTTACGCATCTTCCAGAAAGATAGTTTGTAAGATATTACACAGCGTTCATAACCGCTGTATTCCACTAATGAATTTGGCCGACCTGTAGTGTTAAGCACCATAAATACTGCTTTAGTGTGCTAATGGCACAGTGGTTACAGGTGCACTGCGGCGCAGACTCAGTCGATGGATTGATCGCGAGTGCCAAGCTCAATAAGTCATCGCTCCGGTGTTGGCGAATTGTTACCAGAACTGTGTCGAAAGATAGAAGCACCGATTAATGCATGGGTAGCCCATCATGAGTGAAGGCCAAATGCTTATACCACCACAAATGATGCTTGACGAATTCAAATGCACGTTGCACCCTTTGAGAAACGATCAACGCCGAGAGTTTTATATTGATTCTTTAAATACTGATCTGTTCCGCTGGTTGATATGAGCTATTTATACTGCAGTCCTTCTGAAGTCCTAAAAGGCTTTGGGAATGTCTGGCTTCGGCTTGCTTAGTGGCAGTTTCTCTAATAAAAGCCGTTGACGTTTTGACTGCAGCCGACCACAGATAACTCAGTTCTACTAGTAGCTCCTTTCAAAAGTCTTGTTAGGGTGAAAATAACTGCAGCGTAGAAAACGGTATGGAATACTAACGCCTAATCCGCTGGCGTGGAAATCATTCTAAGTAAATTTCCTGCTACCAAATTCCTCGGGTGGTTATTGATATTCAAAATCTATAACGAGAACATAATTTCTAGTAAGCAGAACTCATCCAACTTCTTTCTGACATTTTTCCTCATGAAGATTTTTGTGAGAGCCGTGCTTCCCAGTGTAACAACTTACGCCTTGTGTTCATTTCTGATTAAAAAAAAATAATGGTTAAATTCCCCAGTTCAATGTGTTTTAGGCGGGAAGAAGAGAAAATTTGGAAATGGTAGAAAAGGAATTTGATAAAGAAAGTTTAGGTTGGTGATTGTATGACGAGGCGATAAGCCGGATTTCGAACTGCCCTCTAATGTCATTTATTGAAAAAAGGTCAATTTTCGCAAGATTTTAACGATATTGGTAAAGTAAATCTATACTGAATACTATCGATCGAGTAAAAAGACTAGTTCTCTTTCATAGCTCCATCTGAGTAACCTCATCAGTATGAGTAAGTTTCAAAAGTTGAAACTGTAGAGGATAGAGTGTTTACTGTTGAACAAGCTTTGAAGAATTTGCCACGAATTTGATTCATTTCATATCCTAGTTGAAGTGATTCAGTACCTATCTGGTCTACACAACGATTGTGATGACTCTGCTAATAATTCAATTAATCAGTGTTTTCGACCACCCACACATGTCCGATAGCAATTAACTGAATCAAGAAGGATAAAAGATTTGCTGTGTCCAGAAGTGGAAATAAATTGATAGCAGATTCAGTATCTATTCAACTGCACTTCAGTTCAACGGGCTGCACATGTCTCTGTTCAAAAATTTCTGAATCAAAAGGACTTGACCATTCAATTTGGGATTGTTTGCTCCGGTTTTTACCGACTCCGGAGGGATGGACGGCTTGGTGAGCCATGAGCGCGAGATTGAACCATTGACCTCGTGTGCGGCGCAGATCACCTCTGACTACTGCGCCACATGCGCTCATTATTTGTCGGATAGGTGATGTAAATGGTAGCTGAGAGGAAGAGTCCAAAAACTCAACACATGCTGTGGCTTGCTTACCTTTCACAAATAGGTGGCTGATATTTGATTAATCGCGTTTTCGAAGTAGTTAGTGTTGTTACAAAGCCAACTCCACCAAAAAGCAATGCCAAGAGATTTTTTTTTGCCACAAAATTTTTTTGTGCAATTATATTTTACCGTTCAAAAATAAAGAAAAAGATGAAAATTTGCATGCGCATAACAGTATTATTTGAGTGGAAGTATGACTGGTAAGTATTCGCAGCCGAAAACAGATTCGTCGTATAATTGTACAACATATTAGATGAGCCACCTTCAACTTCAAGCAGCATATTTGATCTCGTATTGTTCTTCATAGAGAGTGCGGCGCATTAGTTAGAGGTGTTCTAAGACACACATACTCGATCAATCAATGGCCGATGGTTCGATCCAGCTCCCAAAGCTTACCAAGCCTTTCGTCCCTTTGGGGTCAATTAATCAGTACCAGACTTGTGTGGCGTCCTTTAAGTTTGTCTATATATGATTTTTGTCCATATAAGGTGACAGTTGAATATTCGAGCCCATTCGATGAGCAATAACTTTTCGTAAGAGTTTTAGTAATCCTTTGAAAGCTCAAATCTTTGGCTAGCGTGATACTACGCCAGTTTTTTTTTTCGAGGAACCCTTTTAAAGCGCTGTAAAATTAAATGTTTTTCATCGGCTGCGCAGTTCAAATATTACTTTGCTGGAAGCATGCAAGGCGCATGAACGTGTAATGAATCTTTCAACATTAGAATCGTGCGTACGATGTATACTTTCTTCAAAAACGGAGGAGAAATTCCTAATCGAATGACAGTATGCGCACTTCTCCGAAGCACCAGTTGATGGATCGTGGTCAGCCGTTACATCGTCTATGACCACTGGAAATCGCTATCGTAGATCAGCGTATAAACAAGCAAGCCAGATGTGTGAAACTTGATCTGATTTTCACTGCAACACCACAGAGAAAAGCTCTTTCAGAATACAAGCACAGAGTTGGAATCTTTGAATCCAAATCGAATAATTGTTAATGGATTTAAGTAAGAATTCGCTCATGCGTGTGTGAAACACAAAGATTTTCTTCTGTAACAACCTCAAAAAAAAGGATTTTTCTCAAAAAACCGGTCATTTACCGTGCAAGCTAGAAATTTGAGCTTTCGAATGATTGCTAACACTCTCATGAATAATCCTCATTCAGCAAGTGGGGTCGAATATTCATGTGTCTTCTAACAATGGAGAAGTGCCATATATATATTAACACTTCACTGACTCGTCTTTACAGTGTCTCTTCCTTTTTCGTTAAACGGATCCCAGTACTCTTAGCATTCAGTTCGTTTTTTCGCCTTTTCTTGAACGACGTAGAATACTCGTTGAACAAACCTCTCAGCAATATCGACAATAGCGTGGCTGAGGCGTCGCAAAGAGCACTGTTATTGACTGTGCCGGAGAGTTTTGGGGGTGAAGCTCGAGCTCACGCGCGCCGCGACGAGCATCACAACTACTTCCCAAGCAGTTTCTAGTTTGCAAATATATATGTATATAAAGCTAAAATGATAAAGCTCTTGGCGTTGATCAATCCCTGAGGGTTGCGCCATGCATTCGACTTCAATTTTTAACTTCGTTTGAGGTGATTGAATGCAAATCTGGCCTTTACGATGACTCGCGGTGGCCTACCGTTGAACCGAGTCAGTGCTGCTTATCTTTCCCAAACATTTCTGGGACCTGTCTGGTACCGATTTACAGACCCTGGAGGGATGGATGGCTTGGTGAGCCATGAGCGCGAGATCGAACCATTGACCTCGTGTGCGACGCAGGGCACCTCTAACCACTGCACCACATGCGCTCATATATATATATATATATATATATATATATGTATGATATATATATGTATATGAATATATATATGTATATGATATATATATGTATATATATATACATATATATATATATATGTATGCATGCATGTTTACCGTATGTTTCAAGTGTTCACACTTAAAACTGAATATATATCTGTTGATTATCATTTGAGCCAACATGTCATGTGGTCTCTTATGGGATCTTGTACAGTCCAATACATGTGTTTCGACCTCAGCCTCGTCAGTCGAGCAGGCCTTTCGCCTTTAGCTAATCCTTTCGGGCACCCGTATAGCCCTTATATAGAGAGAGCGACTGCGAACGATTTACACAATCGCCGTGAAATGAAAATCACTAAATCGGTAATTTTCGACACTCGACTGCTCTTGGTTGGTATTTCTGAAATATTATACCGTTTGTTTCCAGTGTTTTTCTAGATCACGCTTGAAATTAAATAAATCTCATGGTTATTATTTCAAAAATGCCAGCCAAGAGAAATCGAGCGCCAAAAATTGCCGATCTAGTGGTTTTTCATTTGGCAGCGATTGTGTAAATCGTCTGCCGTCCAATACTCTTCAGAGTGGGATGAAGTGGCTCGCGAGAGCGTTGACTAAAGACGAACTGGCTGCCCGATTGATGAGGCCGCAAGGTCGAAACACGTGTATCGGGCTGCACAAAAGCCCATAACAGACCATATGCCAAGAAACGACGACCGACAATTAGTCATTTTGAGAGAACGCCAGGGTAATCCTTTCACCGTGCGCAAAGTGCAAGCAAAAGCGACGTCAATGCCTTTACCTGCAGGGAGTATACACCCTTACAAGGAACTGATTGAACCGAACGGCACCGCGCTAATGATGAGACTGGAAGGTCAAATCACGTGCCTAGCGTTATATAAGTGCCATAAGAGACCTCATGAAAGGCTTTAAACACGCTGTCAGAATCTTGACTTTATTGAATTTTATTAGTTGAAATAAGAAATAACAAAATTTACTGATTGTTGCCTACAAGGAAGGAATCTTCTTGTTTTACTTAGGTAGAACTATCAAATTTATCCTGAGGCTTATACATCTGCTTTAACGTTTTTTTGCCTTAAGATTCATATTTCGTGCGCAGAAGTAAGTGAACAAATGCGATTTCTTGAAGTACAACTATATAGTGCTCTTGTGCACCCATACTCTTTGTTACTGTTCAACTTTCTATGAAGTCAGGAAAAATTGAATATTGTTCTTAATCCTTCAAAAGTTTGATTTTAGGTATATTTTTGGCTGGAAAAATAATTCACATGCCCTTGGTTTTTTTTGCTCAGCTTAACACAAGGTTTTTACAATATCATTTATTTAAACAACTAACGAATCGGCGGTCTCACCTTCTTCAAGTGTAAAGCTCAGTAAAAAAACAAGAAACTATTGAAGAATGCCGAGATTAAGAGATAGTCGGTCTTGTGACCGATTCTATACGTCGTTAGAATTGTGTTCCACTAGGGAACAAGGCGGTTGTGACTGACTGAAAGTACAACCAACCAAGACCTCTGGGGTTCGACAGCGCATCTTGCCCATCGAGCCTCCCTATCCCTTCAGGGTAGGGAAATTAGCACAAAATTTCTCCATCACCAACTCACTCTCTACAGCCCACCTGGAGAAAAGCTAGCACGGCTATCTCAGCGTTTCAGAGAGAGAGTACAGACTTGACCAACTTTTAAGGCACCAATGAAGAGAAACAACTACTCAGGCCTCACCTGAATTCATACAAAAATTGGCGTAACTTTGCGGATAATAGATGCAATAAAACGAGTCGAATACAGTGGCATCCGCAAATATGGCGTCGTGCCACGCAAAAAATATGTTTCTATGGTTATAGAGCAAAACTTGTCTATTAAATGTGGTCTTTACTCTTCAAGCACTCTAGTGATTAAAAAGTTTTATACACCTAAGAGAATTGAATGGGAGCAACAACACGGTCTTGGGCAAGAAGCGAACCCGCGTTTTGTCCATACCGGAGGCGCGTGCTACTACCACTACATTACCAGAGAACATTTGCACCACCAATCAACCTTCATCATCTCTATGCTAGCTATCAGCCAACATTCAACACGTTTGGACGGGTATGGGAATTCGCTTTGTAACAGTTTAGCTGGCAGTCATTGTGATGGGTATTACTCAAAATTTCTAGTGTTTTTAACTGCTTTTTTGGCAGTGTTATAGTGTTACATGTTTTGGCTGCTCAAGTGGGTTTATAGAGCGAAATCATATACCAACCAAAGGTGGCTGATAGCTAGCATAGCAATGTTGAAGAATGAGTAGTGGTGCGAATGTAATTCGATGGCGTAGTGATAGCACGCGTCCCCGCAGTGGATGAAACGCGGGTTCAACTCCAGATAGGGCCGTATTTTTGCTCGCCGCTCAATTCTCTTAGGCATATACGCAAAATTATAGTATGTATCATTATAACACTGCAAATAGGAAAAGTACCAGACCTTCTGAAAAATTTTGGTCAATAATCGGAAATCAGCTTCGGGTGTTATGTCTGTATAACGTTCTAGTCGTAAAGATATTGATTCCTTCGCAATATGTATCCAAAATTCTGAGCGAGATCAAACCCAGAACTGTGTAAATTACTGATTTCGCCGCAGCACGATCGTTTTGGATAATTCATAAAAACGCTCTCGCTCCAAAATCATAGATTGGTGTGCTTGACGTCATCATTCTCAATAAAGTCACTGATGAGATCTCTGATCTGGCTACATTTTTCAATAAACTTTCCGCACTTCTTGAACGTGCTGAAAAATTCTAGCATTTATATCTCTACTCAAAAACTCGTCGTCTTATGTGTAAAGGAAAATGGAAATGATTCAATTTAGAAGCATCACCTAGTATGCGGTAGGCAAATGTGATTTCGCACGTGAAGTGCGTTGGTCAACTGTCATTTATTCTATGTCGCGTGCAAGGATTGTCCAGTGGTTTCTGATAGTTGTAAGAAATCTCTGAACATCATATCTTCCTTCTATGATTTTTAAGAAGAATTCTCATCAACCGATTAACTGTATTCCTCTTATGCATTTGACATCTCGAGGAATTCAGTTGATGACGGCTCTCGTCCATCAGACGTCATTTTACTCTGCTATGATAGACAGCGCGAAATGAGTGGCATTCTCGTCTCAGCCATGCCGATGACGACCTACCTTATCTTTCTTGTCTGCATGATCACATCCTCTGAAGAGGACTCGCATGCAAGTCAAGGTGCATTATGGGTACAAATTGTCACCTTAATCCAAAAATTGAGGGAGACTATAAATGACTCTGAGATTTTAGCAATCTTTCCGAACTCGTCATACTTGGCTCTACTATACCAGGCGCTTTTTGAGGGTCAGGAAAATAGAACTCACTAATTTTGCTGTTTAGCTCTTGATATCCATGTATGTAGCTTCCTGAGCACTGAACGTTGGGGTTGGATACTTACAGTAGCTTCCAGAGAGGACAGGAAAGAGCCTATTCGTTGTGGGCTGCTCCTATTTGCCTCATAGTGTACTTCCCAATCACTTACCTTCAGAATTATAGCCGAGTTGACTAGCCGAAACAAAAATTTTAGTGTCACATTGATGCAAAAAGTAAAAAATCCTTTTTTGGATCTACCAAGTCTGGAGGAAGCGCAAGATTGCTTTCGGCCCGCATTTAATAGTGTTCGCCACATGGGAAGGTTTCCCGGCTAGTATAGTATATTCTAAAATCACGGTTCAAACAATATCCTTTCTAGGCAATGGTCCTACTGTTGTCTTATCAGGGCCAAAAAATCCACCAGTTCCTAAGACAGAATGCTGTCACCTACTATTGGCGACTCGCATGGACATGAGATGAGCTTATCAGCTGCACTAAAGTTTTCATAAGAATTGCCGCATTTTTATCAATGTTCGTATCTTCTTAGGTTATTCTCTTACATAGGAGTGGCAATGATCGAGTGAATAGTGATGCAGATTATCGGGAGACAAGGCACTAGTTCGACCCGCTTCCTCAACACTCGCTTGCAATAATAAGGATACGCCTTAGCACGGCTATCTTCACGACTGTAAAAAAATTCGACTACATCAGTATTCCAAGGCATTTGCAAAGACGAAATCTTCAAGCAGTAGTCGAATCAACACGCGAAAATTCTGGCTACTCATATGACGATGAATGCGGGAAAACGAATCGATTGCTAGTATAAAATTCTCACAGTAAAATGTGTTTTTGTTCATTTATTTATTTTGACCAGCCTTCACAGTGTTTTTTTTCTTGCGTGGATCGTAGTAATTCTAGCATTCGCTTCGATATCTCGTTTTCTTCCTGAATGTCATTGAGTGCTGGTTGTGCGCGTCTCTTTGCAATCTCGAGAACAGCCTGACTGTGGCGTTCCATATGGCGTTCGTTACTTTTTGTCTGGAAATGTTGAAGTGGTAGGATTCGACTCCACGCGTGTCGCGGCGAGCATCACAACCTCATCGGGTTCTGGAAAATTGATGATTGGAGCGTTAAATTTGAAAAAGTTGATTACACAGCAAGTCGGGACGACGATTTCGATAGCAATGTATGACAGGATTCTCCACCCAGCATTGTTATCCATACCAACCAGTCAGACGTTTTCGTTTGGCCAACAGTTAATGTATACCAGCAACCATTACTGCTTCTTTGGAAATTTTGCCCTAATTCTGCAAGATGGCACATACACCCTTCATGACAATTTGCAGATGAGCTCTAGTAACATTAAATGGTTTTCTTGACACTTTGAGAATAAAAATCCTTGTCAAATATTGATTCATTCAATCAAAACATAAATCATGCTGTTCAGTGTGCAGTTGAGTATTGCTCACTTTTGTAAATCTCCAAGGCCTTATTGGTTTCCATAGCATTTAGACGGATCTCGATCACATTTTCTTCTCTGCCGCAGTACCCGCCACAGTTGATCGGTCGGACTGGGAGATAATCAGATCCATACACCCTTTTACCGAGGCTGTACAAGAGCCCTTACCAGACCACATGACAAGTTGGCTCAAAAAATAATGAAAGGATATATTGAAATTTGAGAGTGGTCTAAACAAAGCACTCGAAATAAAGGTACAATTATGACAAAAGTACCAGCCAATGAGCAATCGAGTGCACAACACTCTGGGTTAAGTGGAGGTTTCACTTGACATAGAGTGTAAAGCGTACGTCGTCGATGACTCTCTATAAGGAGTGTAAGGCTCCCGAGAGGACTGACTATAAAAAGATCGACAGACGACGGGTTCTGCCCGGTTGATGAGTCAGTAAGGACGAAACACGTGTATCGGGCTGTACAAGAGCCCTTACCAGACCACATGACAAGTTGGCTCAAATAATTATGAGAGGATATACTGAAAACTTGAATTTTTTGTCAGCTGAGTCACCTAGTTTTCAAGAGACTCTCCATTTCTGTACCACTCTCATTCTGTTGTCATATGGTTGAGTTTTGCAGAACACAATACGTCAGGTATCTGTACCATCAAATATCACCATAAGTGATTTCCATAGAGAAATTTCCAGAGTTTGCGATTATAGAGGAATGTTCAGGGTTCGTGATCCTGAAGGGCTTCCTCGAACAGACACGCAACTATTTCGTGCTTATATCGCACTGAGAGCAGGATAGTTCCATCTTCCCACTTGAAATGAATGTTTCCTATTTTGAAACTCTAAATATACGGAAACGACCGGTAACTAGAAGAACTTCGCAAATTTGAATTATCCATATTAAACATGTACTCTTGGAAAAACTGAAGAGTCATATCGATCGAGCATGTATCATCCTTAATCCCCGGGCCAATTTTGTAACGATGATATCTTTTCGGTAATGCTGTACTCTATATAACATTACATTGGCAAATCGTACCGACTTAGTTGTTGTCTTCTAAATTCTTGCTTCCTGTTTGTCTGGAAGGCTTTATTTTGATTCGTATATTATTCAAATACTAACATATTGCTCGAGAAATTGATTTGTTCTCCCAAAGAATCATTGTTAGATTATCTGCAAGTTGTTTTTTTAGGGAAGATTTTCGTAACAAGAATTCTTTCTGTGTACTTGATTATTTCATTTGAAGTCTCAGCAGTTTGATCTTACTTCTTCATTTAGCATTATAATCTGATCTAATATGTGTAATAAGTGCAATGAAGCATCTTTACACATTCTGTGTGTAAATATGATATCGTTGATATCTGTCTTCGGAAACTGAGTATAGTCGAGCAAAACTTCTCTACTTTTCTGAAAATATTCAGTACTCGTGGTCGATTCTGTGAGCTTTTCTACTTCTAACTGCCATAGTAAGAAGAACGCTCAATTGCTTTGAAAATCATTGTTTTTGAATATGATTTACATTGCTTACAGTCACATTCTGAGAAAGGTGTTGTCGAGAATCCCTATACTGGAGAGGAGCTTTATTGCTAAACTGTCAGTGGTCTTGCGACAGTTGAGAAAATGGAGGTCTGATATCAAGCTTGCTTTGTAAAAGGACCTTCATGCATCTTTATACTAACAGTATGGATCATGTTTTGCTTTCGCAGAAATCAGCTCGTTCTTTCAAGTTTACAGCGCATTCATCAACGTTATATAGTCCAGGTTTTTTTACGGAGACCACATCACTTCAGAAAGGTAGATAGATAATCATCATTAGAGGGCCTATAAAGGTGTCTCTAGTAAAACAAGCGTCGCGTCAGGAATCCTTCTTATCACGGCGAAAGCTAGACCCTCTAAAGGGCACATTTCCAACTCTTCTGAAAAAAAAATGCACTCTTTTAAACCGTATTTAACACAGTGCTAATATTAAAAGCGTCTGACACAATATATTTTCCAACAATCCATCACTTATGTCAATAACATCACTACTTCCTTTCAAATCTTACTTCAGTGTATCATACTATAGGATCATTTATTGAGACTACTCCTCTGATGTGTCAGAAGTTAATGCAGATCTTAGCATGAAAATACAAATTCAGTGCATAAAATTGTTCAATAGCTGAAAATATGAACTTTTCGCGATGATGTGTTTTTTCCGCTGGAATTGAGTACTTTAATACACGTGGATATTTCAAAGATAGAAAATCCTTTCAAAGAAGTCAGTTTAAAATATCAAACTGTACATTCCATTTCGCGAATCGCTGCTTCTCGCGTGATTGCGCCCACCGTTCAGAGACGGCAGCGTGACGGAGGATAAGCTTTGGCTAGCAGCTTTCACCTTTGATCAACTTTTAGAAAACATCCACACTTCTATTCACATTTGTTCAGTTTTCCGTTCAAAAGTAGAATGACCCGCAGTGCACTCATAGAAATGCGGAAGCTCTGTGTCTTAGTAGTGTCACGGATTTGAAAAGCATATCTCGTAGAATTTCGGAATCTACGCATAGGTTTGGGACTGCTTCTATTGCAGACCACAATGGCCAGATCTCCGCATGATACTTGAATGCTAGGACCGTCGGTCCTCACGAATTGTGCTCCTCCAGTACACTTTTCATTTGTCACTTCTTCTCGCGATAAACGTAGATGGTGGTGGTCTTTTTCAAGCATGACGGCAGGTGCCAGTTCCATGCCGTGGTCTAAAATATCGGCAGCTGCGAATACAGCTGATTACTTCTTCGTAAACACAGGTCCTCCCAATGTCTGAGCGGTCGTCCTCGAGATAGGGTGTAACTAAGTGGAATCCACTCTTTAATTCGTTCCCTCCATCCGCTGTCTGATCTTACTGTATGACGAGCCCATCTGTGTTCAGCTATCGATGTGAATCTTTTAGATCATGAAGAAACGAGAAATTTTGAGATGTGAGCTGGGCAGGACGGCGCGACGTTGTGAGTGCCGAGTAGATCTCAGAAGATGTGCTACGGTGGCAATAGATATATCGTCTGCATGTTCATGTTGTACTAATATATACCTAAGAGAACTGAGTGTTGAACAAAACAAGACTTCAGACGCGAGGTAAATGCGCGTTTCACCTACAGCGGGGAGCGCATGTTGCCACTACACCGGCGGGGCGCCGTCTCGCTACCACTCATTGCTCTTTTATGCTGAACACTCAGTTCTCTCAGGTATAAATGAAACATCACAACACTACCAAAAGCAGTGGAAACATGAGAAAATATTGTGTACTAAGGTAGTTTTTCACTTCGCAGATCAAGAAAGAACAGTAAGCAGCAAAAAACGAAGAGAACAACATTTTTGAAAATCAAATAATGAAGCAACATTTTGAAGGGTGTTAATTCAAAATTCTCGACAAATCCAGTGTTTTCTTATTTGATCCAATGCGATTGTCTACAAGGATTCATTTTTGTCCGGTGTCTTCCGATCTCACAAAGCCGACTTCGATGACCACGGCTCGAGAGAGTAGTTGCGTCAACCTACTTTGACTTATTCATACGTCTTCACTTATTTTGCAGACACCGGCACTGTGACAAGTTCGCTGTTATAGACCGCTATTACACTACAGACCGCTTTTTCAGATTCGTGAGAACGTTCAAGGAACATCTAACGTTTTTGTATTCTTCATTAACGTTGCTACTCCGATAGCCTTTCGGAGTAATTATTTTTCAAACCTCAGAATAGGTCTAATAAGGCAATCTCGGTATTTGGCACAATAGCATTCTGGTAGCATTTTACCGATTCTGGAAGGATGGCCGGTTTGGTAAGCCATGAGCGCGAGATCGAACCATCAGCTTTGTGTATGACGCGCTGAAGCTCTAACCACTGCGCAACATGTTTCTAAAAATTGCAGGAACTAGCACATTATCACACCTTTCGTGTTTTCTGTACCACGCATGTGCTCTACTATAGGGCAACTTGGCAAAAGACCAAGTGTACCGCTCGACTATTGAGAGTGTAAAGGCCGAAACACGTGTATCGGGATCTATAAGTTGGCCTGTAATAGACCAGATGCGTGGCTCAAAAACTCTTTGCCAGGCATACTAACACAGTAGTAACTGAATAAGAAACTTGTAGGTAATCCCAGGACTAGATATTACGGCTGTGAACAAGAAGTAATTGCCGAAACGTCAGCCACATATCCATGAAGATCGAGCGATAGTGAACAAAGGCAATCGATTGAATAAGCTCGTCAAAGCTCAAAATTTAGAATAGTGGCTGCACTATTCTTTTTTCCTTTTCATTTTAAATTAGTAACTAAATAGTTTTTCAAACAAAATTTGTCGTACATAGGACAATTACACTTCCAGTTTCTAATATCGTCCTCCAGTGTGACGCATATATAGCTTCAGTAAGCGTAATTTACCTGCGATGGTTACTACATTTCTATAGTAGCTAGATTTATATGAGTACTACCTTTCTATATAGATATTATAGAAACGTACTCACGGGTCAGCTGTTAGATCTCCAAAGAATACAGGCACGCTCGTCCCGAGAGGATTTCCCTACTACGGCAACTCATGGTGTTGGTGTACGGAGCTTTCAGGACGCCGATGGCAGCAGGCATTTTCTAGACTTGTTTGACCCCGAGCAGTCGTTCCTAGCCTTCACTGCAGTGCTTCAATTTCAATGCTAATTGTTTCCTTTGATTGTTGTGTATCTCTTCTTCTTCATTACTTGTCGCCAAAGAAGCTTAGCATAACGTAAGCAGAACTCAGACAACGGCTGCGGTCCAATCCCGAGTAGGTTCTGCTTTACCCGCCACCGGGGGAAAGTGATTCAGTCACATGCGCATGTATTCCCCCGAGCGCCGACATAAGCACCCACTGCTTCCCACCGTCGGTGTTCTCACTTTCTGTAGACAAGCATGACGCAGCCTAATGTCCGCCGCATAGTCGAGCCCGCAGCTCAGCATTCAATATATCGATTAGCACTCATCTGTTTCATATAATTCCCGTACAGATCGATAGCCGTCATGACGTATTTATATTAATGTATGCGACTATTGTAGTGATATGTATGTATCTCGGGTTTTTGTTTATATGGATTAGTCGATCGTTCAAATCGTTGACTGTATCGATCGCATTATTCATTGAAGGACTATTCCGTTTTCAGGCTAATCCTCCAATCCAGAGTAGGCGTGGTTTCAAGAAAGATGATCAATCAACACACAAAACGACAACTAAGTCCAGAGTGCAAAGTTCTACTTGCTGTAGTCAGAAGATCGAGGCATTCAGCAGAAAGCCCCCTACAGTACAAAGTCCATCTAAACCCAGAACACGTATCGTATGGCAAGCACCAACAGGTTCCTCAATCACCATGTCAACGTAAAACACATCGTGCTCACAGATCTTCGACAGAGGGGCACGTGGGCTCAGCCGCAATAAAGCAAACTCCACTGATTCCTCTGCGACAAATGTTAACTGTATAGCTAATGCTAAAGAATATCACAAATGGGACGAGAGTGTAGCGGGCTTCTCTGACTATTCCCTCTATTTGGTTCGTTTTCTACGAAGAATGTGACCATTGTGGCGCCGTGGCCGAGTGATTGTGATGCCCGTCGCGTGCGTTTGGAGCTCCACCCCGCAACTCCCTTCGGCAGTTAACAACGGAGTCTTATGAATCGCCATAGCTAAGCTACCCTCAAGGTTGCAAGAATTCTCGCTTAACCAGTACTCCACGTCGTCCAAGAAAAAGACGAATAAAGAATGAAAGGCTAGAAGTACTGGGATTTACAGAGTGAAGAAAGTACTGAGAAGAAGGTTGAAGAAAAAGATATGACTAATTCAAATCCTTTTCTTGCCTGCTTATCCACCCATCGTAAGCCACGTGTCAGCGCGCTCTGCCTTTCTGCCACGCTCTCCTCGCTCTGCCGTATATAATATCAGAGACTGCCTTCAGCAAAATAGTAAGAATACGATGCGCACTTTGGAGGGTCACATACAATCAAAATGTTTGCTTGTTCTTGATATTTGAGCCTGTCTTCCAGCTGAGTTGTACGCTGTTCTCAGTGTGGAGCACTGCTGCTTTCCTTGAATGTCCTGCTCATTGTGCCCGAGCCCTCTCGTCTTCCACGTCGTTTAAAGTGCTCTTGCTGAGAATGATATGTTCCTTATTGTGTTGCTACCCATCGGCCCTAACTCACCCCCTTTTTTTCCTGGTCACCTGTTGCCGTTGCTTCTCATTGCCTTGAAATTTCTTCTGCCATCAGCCTACTTCTTCACTTTTTGCCCGCGCATTTGCAAGTCCCTGTTCTATCCTTCGCTGAGCGTTTCCATCGTTCGTGGTCCTATCTTCCGTCGTCCTGCCACATGTTTAAATGCCGTCACTATTTATGCAAATTTTCGTGTAGATGATTTTGTAGCGACGTCGCCGTGAAGGCCGGAATATGCATTCAGCCACCTCAGGCAAAGCTATAAATTAGCTCATCCCTCAAGGACTGAGGTAAGTGGAAGAAATAAAAAATTACTGCCCATGATGCAATAGAACAAAATCCCTTTGGCTTTTATGAAGGCCTCAACTCATAAGGCATGCTAATGATCGGAAAACACACAAGTGTAGTCGATGAAGTGGCATTGCACTGCTATCTGCGGTATCATTCTTGACAGACAAGCTTTGTTTTCTAATCGTTATGGTGTGTTTCAACCGAAAATAGCTTCGCTGGAGTTTCTTGATTTTCATCCCATCTGCTACTGATGACTCCTTTAAGTGACGAAAAGTCTGTATTATCACCAAACTATAACACGAGGATTATTACGTGCTCCAGTCGCAACCTTAATCGCGCTGACTGCCTATCACCGGTGGTCCTCGAAGGGATACGTAACGACCATCGCCGTCTGCTACACATGCCATGTTGTGAAGCTCTTGTTTCAGGTGATATTTATAGGTTTCCTTTTGATATATTCTGATTTATCCTTTAGTTAATCGCTGTTCAACTACTTGCCGCTTTCCAATGTTCAGTCACGCTCGGTTTTTGATATTGCACTAGATGATATAGAAACTAGAAGATTCTCTGACGTAATATTTGATTTCAGAAGTACAAAGTAATCCCGCGATTGATCATGTATTTGATGTACCAATGTACAGAGACGAATTCTTGTTGACATAAGAAATGAGAGATAGGTAAGGAAAAACTCTAACTAAATATAAATGGGATAGTATGAGTGTTCACTAACAGCTGGAACTACGTTCTTTCCGTAGTGATGTGATTTTCCCTTGAAAGCGGGATTTTAAAGCAAATAGTTGTTCTGTACACTAGAAAAACTCCTGTAGAAGAGTCTTTACTGGAATTTCATTGCATATTTTGCTTCTATAAATCGATACTTACCGCCAACTCCGCTCGTACCGCGAGAGTATCTAAACTTCGTCTCTCAACTCCACCTTCTCTTAAGATCTGCAAAAACATCCACACTTCTATTAACCTTCGTTCAATTTTCCGCCAGGAACTAGTATGTTCCGTATATCACCTTAGAGAAGTACAGCAAAGTGTCTGAGTACTGTCGCGGATTTAAAAAGTCTCTCTCGCAGCCAAGCATAGGTTTGAGGGGGGGGAAGAGTTCCGGCTGCAGACCACCCCTGCAGAAGAACCCACATGGTAAGGTGATAAATATAAAATATTCTGTATTCGAGCATTACAAAATAAAATTTTGCATTTCGCAAATCCGACAAATAATAGCAAGGAGCAGTTTTATAAAAAACACAGCATTTTCCACATTTCAAAAACGGAGCAGCATTTTGAACTACCAAATCCCAAAATTTGCATAAATCATTGTCTTGCTAATTTATTATCGACAGAAAGCCAACGAAAGTAAACCAATCCACAAATTGTTCAATCGTTAAGCGTTTCGTTGTTCTTTCTTCTTTCACAACCGTACTGATCTGAATCACTTGCCAAACTCATTCATTTTTCTGGTGTGTCTTTGTAATCCCATCATATCGACTTCATTGCCAAGGGTTCCAGAATAGAGATTGCCTCAACTCATTTTGACTCAATTAATAACGCGTCTGAACTTGTGTTGCGGATTCGACTACTTTCCCTTTCAAATCGCTGCTATGTATTTGCATACTAGATATGCGCAAGGGTTCACACAACATTTGAGATTTTTTGTACTCTTAATGAATAAGGTTGTTCTAATGGTCGTTACAGGTAACTCTTTCTCAAATACCACAGTAACCCTTATGAAGTACTCTAGAATACACCACATAAGCTTGCCTAATTTTGTGTAGCAGAAATAGGTCTTTTCCTACAAGAATTGTGCAATATTGCTCTACGCGTAAAGACTGGGGATATATAGTTAACCTGGAGTGAGATTAATACTTTGTCTTCCACAAACCCTTTACCAACTACGATACACAACTTACATCTAGAATGCAAGCTTCACATGGCTCTTAAGAGTGTCGTAGGGTTAATCCAACTATTTTAGTCGGATAACACGCCGCCCAGTCATCTAGAAGATAAGCTTCCACATATTCTTAGTAGTGTTGTCGGGCTCATCTATCTTCATCGTGAATTCATGTTGCTTGTTTGTGATGATAAACGATCCAGCCCAGAGACCTGTAGAACTGCTAAGAACAACACCACGAAAAAACAGCATAAAATCACTAAAGATAAATAAACTCGACGACAAAACTTAACATGTCGAAGGCACCATTCTACACTACTGGGCGGTGAATCGTCGCATCAAAATAGTTGAATGAACCCGACGACACTAATAAGAACTACGTGAAGCTTGCATTCTAGGTGTAAGTTGTGTGTCGTAGCTGGTACAAGGTCTGTCAAAGTCAAAAGGTCAAACCAGCGATCACGCTGATTCTAGTGCTTCCAGTAGACAATTTTTTTGTAATGTTCTTGAACAACGTAAAAAGCTGCTTTTGTGCGCGTACGTGTAATCGAGAGGATTGCCTGGGTGAGGTGTTCCTCAAAGCGTTTATTGTTGAGCGCCGAAGAGTGTTGCCGTGCAATAATCAGCTCGGCACTCGCCGCGACGCCCATTACAACCTCTTGGCCATGGAGCCCCATAAACTAGCTTCAATAAGAAATTATGTTATTTTTTTAATTGCGGACAACTGTCTGCCTCAAATCAAGCACCATATCAGGCTAATGATGCGAAGTTGCCTAAAATCGTGACCCGTTACGTGATCACCTTAGTGGCCGTCTTATAGTAGAATGAATAATTTTCCGCTATACATGTTGGGCTTTTGTTAATTCCAGGATAGAACTCATTCCAATTTATTCAACGTGCAATTGTAGGACACTGGCTGAAATGAGCAAAAGAAATTCACAGTGGGATAAACAACACAAGCCATCTTAGAAAGGTTATTTTGCACCATATTGCTGGTTAAAAAATGCTGCGGAACCAACACAGTAGTAACTAAGAGCACTTATCTTGGGTATAGTGTGTTAGAATGTTCAAAGCCTTACCACGCCGTTACGACAGAGCCATACGTAGATTTCGGCAGTGTCGCCCGCTTCATTAATGGCCCATGTAAGATGTTGTGTTTGGTGATAGCACGTTTAAATCGTGTTATCACCAATTTTTCAGTCAATGGATTACGGCAGATAGTGAACATGTATCACTTGGTACTACTTCACTAAAGTTCGCCCTGGAGACAAATAATTATTCTTGATTTCTTCTTTGAGCAGAACACGAGATGTACATTAAACTTTATTCGATAGCTGACGTTTCGGCAGTTCGCCTTCTTCAGAGCCTAGAAAGGTCAAAATGTTTGCAATACAATCATTAGTTTCGTTTTTGCAGCTACCTCTTTGATAAGTTCATCCAGTAAAAGCAGTAAATTCCTTCGCGTTGATCAATCTTTTAGAAAATAGTCATGCACTCGTCATTACCTAGCATTGCTTGGGGCTTCCGAATACATATCTGGCCTTTATGAATGACTCACAGTGGCCTAACGATGATTGAGTTGGTGTTGCAATCCTCACGCAGAATTTCCACGATCTCGCCGATTCCGAAGGTTGGAAGGATGGTGAGCCTTGAACGTGAGATTGAACAAGCGATCATCGGCTGATCAATTATGTTTGCTTCAAGATCACCTCTATCACTACTCTAAGTATGCCCAGATGTTTCCAATACCTAAGTGACATAAGTAGCTGCGTTGCGTCGTTTAGGTATTAAAAATAGTCAGTTCGACCTTCAATAGCTGGATCCGTATATATACAGTATTCTTGAACGTGTAGTTATAAAGGAATTTAGTTCGAAAGGATCTATGGACATAAACGTGCAGTTGTTAATTGTTTGAAAATTACGTTATCTGAGCTGTAAGCCCGCGTGGTCACAGTTCTCGTCAAATCGATGCCTTTAGTAATGGGGGAGATCAATGTCTTGAAAAAGCAAGGAGCCTTTCGTGTTATTAGAGAACAAATGAAAAAATAGTTCTCTCGCTAGACATAGACTTTCTCTTACATTCTTAGTTATCCTTCAAATGTTTAAGTCTTTGGCTATTGCGCTAATTGATAGTTTCTTGATAAAGCCTCTTTTCAGCGCTGTAACAAGAAGAAAACATTTGCATTCCACACACGCATACCTCTCACAGGACAAAATGCTCTCTGGATTATGAGTAACCAGTCTGTATCGTACGTTTCCGCAATTAGAATTTTGTGCTTATTAACTAAAAAGCAGTTTCACTGCAGTCTAGCAGGGAAAATAATAGTTAGTTCATCCACGCGGGCACTTGTTTTTCGGCTAATTTGTAGGTTGGGGAGGGGTGGCAGGGGAGTTGCCCGTCGTTTAACCACGACTATCGATTGATTGCGCTGACTCGCTACACATGTGGCGTGCAATTTTTATTATATAATTAGGATTATAGACACTCAGACATTCTCCACTTGAACATCACTGCTCGCCCCGATTAAATGCTTTTTTCAGACAAAGTGCTCGATTTTCTACCAATTTGCTGCGCAGGACTTTCATTAATATTGTCAAAGAACAATTTCTCGAGCTTGAGATAACAGCGTGACCTATTAACAGCGTCATATTGAGAGCAATGCAAGAATTTGACAATATGACGGCAACAGTTGAGCCTATAGTACTAAACGAGTTAGTTCTGAGCTAACACTACCACGATGCAACGCAACACTGACATGATGACTATTTGCGCTGCTTATGTTCACTTTACGACAGGCGGAAATTTGACGAAGGGAACTGCAGTCAATATCAGGAGATTCTAGAAAGTCTTCCAGTAAGTCGTTCTGATAGGGCTGTCTGTAAAGATGGCATAACGACCTGTACAGTAGGAGCATGTAGAGGTGCATATAGCAAGTGTATGCAGTTTTCAAAGAGACTACTCATGGAAGCGATAGTGTCACTTTCACAAGTGTTTTAGTATATTGGAAAGTAGTACAACAGCTTGCATAAAATTTCACGCGAGAATATACGGCGGCTTGGGCGGAAAATCTAATCATTTGAGGGCGCGGAGTATAGCGAGCAATCAGTTTCTTTTTCTCTTTCGCCGGAATAAGGATTTTCACTATATCTAAACTACTCATTTGACAGCTGAGAAAATGAGAAAATAAATTAGCGTGCTTGGACTCCACGAAGGTTCTCTCAATAGGCTGTGCAAACGAATAGAAAACGAGTGACCTTCTGAGTACATCGTATAAGCTGCTTCGTATTTGCTTGGATTTTCGCTAAATTTTTAGTGGCGATGTCATAGCTCGAGAAGCGGCAATTTTAACTAAAAATCCCTTTAGGAGCTGTGTCAACCCTTTATGTAAGACTGGGACATGCCGCGAGCCCCTGTTAAGTGTGCACGATGAGCAGTCTTTATTTCGAGTAGTTAGTGATACAAGCTACCGGGAAAGGATGTGTTGATCTCTCCTCCACGTTACTCCATAGAGAATTTTTTGGTGTTATTATTTTTACTCTTCAATATTCAGTGAAGAAGAGTAATGTACATAATTTTCATGTTAGGCGGAACTCGAACCGGCATCTCACTCTATCCAAAGGCGGCTGCCCTTACACGTTGCATTACTGACGCCTGCTTTATCTACGACTCTTACTCAGCTAAAACGCATCTTTGTGTCTACACCAACTACCTGGGCCAAACCTTCACAGTTTGTTGCTGGCAGATAGTTGCGTCGTATTTTAGAAAAAGTGATGGTCAAAACTCAGTAGTACAACAGGTTAGAGCACGCACCCAGATAGAATAGGATACATGTTCGAGTCCCGCCCGGCGCGAAAGTTTGTACATCACTCTACGTCGTTGAGTATAATTATAACATCCCGCCACTGCTCAAAGCGGTCAAATAAAAAAGAATTCTATTTGACAGTCTATAAGAAATCTTTCAAAACTAGTCCACAGCAAAAAAAATAGCACAAGAAAGTGTGCGGTATCATTTTTGACAAAATATTTACTGTTTTCTGTTTCTTCACTCCTACGGCTTTTTGGCATGTATACAATATAAGGATATCAAAAATGAAAGGTTGTTACCAGAATATCCTTTATACAACTTATTATAACTCGCTGAATGCTAACAAAAGTATGACCACACAGTGCGCGAGCTTTTTATCTACAAGCGTGGATGGCTTATGTAAATACAACATAAATGAAAAAGTAAGTTCTTCTCCTTTCGACAGTCGAGTTGAAGAAACGATCACTTTTGCTGGACAAAAACTTTTCATAAGAGTTTTGGTTTTAGTTTTTTTTTAAGAGAATAATTTGAAGTCTCAAATCTATGACTATCGTGTTACTTAGCTATTTTTCAAAGCATCTTATTATAACGCTGTAAAATTCGAAAAAAAATTATGTTTTGCGTTCACTGTACAATTTTACTATTACTTCGATGGGAACACGAAGAGCACATGAACTTGTAGAAGAGATTTTGTATAGTCAGTGTCATACGCTCTAGCTAGGATTTTTTCGAAGCGGAGAAAAAAAACGCAATTGAATAAAAAAAATCACACATCACACGAGAGCCTTCTAAGCGCTATCGATTGATCGCCGTGCTGAAACTGTAGGCATGCCCCTTCCTGCAACCTTCTCTCGGGCCGTAGATTATTCGAGAGCAAATGTCCGTATGTGTAACTCAATGTTTTTTCCTTGCTATACTGCTAAGAAACGCTTTCCAGAAAATAAACGTAGAGCTGAAATCCTCCAATTTTAAGATATCGAGTAGTCACTGATAGTCTAAAAGAGAAGCTCTGCGCTGCGAGAAATATGCGCGTGTGAAACACAGGTGTTTTCCTTTTGATGAAACGTTAATAAGGACTTTACCAAAAACGGCTACGTAGGGCATTAGTCAGAGAGACTTAGGCTTTCGATAATACCTGCCTAGATATCCTGACTGCCCGTTTTCACAAAATATGCGGATCCCAGTACATTTTTCATTCTTCTTCTCTCAACTGTCATTCTTAGTGGTGGCCTGTTTCGAGCACGGTGGCCAGCGTGCTTCTTATCGCAATCTGCAAAATATCGGCAGCTGCGAGTACAGCCTTCAATAATTACTACCACTATTACGAAAAGTTCTGTCCGGCGAATGAGATTGCTTCTTCTTCCCGTATTGTCTAACGGAAAAGTGCGCGAAAGTGCACAGAAGAACACGAGGAAATAAGAGCATGAGAGTAGCCGAAAAAATTCGCTTTTAAGAAGAAAAAAATTCCCGATTACACAGCGAAAATCGCGCTCTAGTCACGAATAACGCAGCCTGCTGTAAGTCAGTGGTCGTGCCCAAAAGACTAAGGACACATCAAATTGGCGGAACAATCTCGAGGCAACTGAGTACAATGGGACATCAAATAGTAAGCTCTTGCAAGCCCTCTTCATCAAAAATAAGAAAATCTACCATGGCTTCACTTGAAGTCATTCAAACCCTCGTTGGTTAGTGCATAATATCCCGGACGCGTTTGAAGCGTTATACTCAGATCTCAACAGCAAAGGATGATCTTCAGATCAAAAGGTAGACGTGAAGTAAATGATCCATTAACGTCACTAGCTGCTTTCCTGAAAAAACAAAATGCAGTGCCCTTCTTTTCTAACCTCGCTTTTTATTCCATGTGAGCGACTTCACCATATATCGCAATATAGCGTTCATTTCTGTGATAAGACTATAATGTACACACTTCTCTGTCAATCGAACCGTTTAGCAAAATGAAGTGTTGTGTGGACAAGTGAATTGTTAGTTTTCAGAGGTGTTCTATGGCGCACTTGTGACAACAATGGATTTCGACCTTTACATCATCTGTAAACGGTCAGATGATTCTCTTTCCTACTTCTGCTTTTAATTTTGGCCTAACACCATCTTCGAAGGAATAAATAAGAAGCCCGGCTAACGATCCATCGCCGAAATCCATTCCTTGGAAACAACATCGTGAGGACCTGAAAACGCCCTTACAAGGTTGCGTCAGGAACCCAAGGAATATCATATACACGACCAGCAATATCACCTGTATCACCTGTCGTCCCGTTGATCGTCGAGTGACACGAGCGGGTACCAGCAACTCTTCCATTTTTCCCTATCGCGTGCAAGAGTAGCCCAGTGGGTCCTCCTTGCTCTAGGAATTCGCTGAGCATCATATCTTTCTTCCATCGCTTTCGTGAAGAAATCGGACCAACGGGTCAGTGGTCTTCCTTTAGAGCGCTTGACGTCCCGAGGAATCCAGTCGGTAACGGCTCTCGTCCATCGGTTGTCGTTGAAGCGCATCACGTGTCCGGCCCACCTTATTTTCGATATCCTGGCGTGTAGAACGGCGTCTCTGATTTTCGATCGTTGACGTAGGTCGGAAGTTCGGATCCTTTGTCTCATTTGCGAAATACGAGATACTCCTAGCATCGACCTTTCGACTGCGCGTTCGATAACGGCAAGTGATCTTTCATCCTGCTTACGTAGCGACCAGGTTTCTGCTGCATACGTTAGGGCAGGGATAATTGTCGAGTCGAAAAGGTGGGCACGGAGTCGGATGTTCTTTGTCCTCTTCACTACATCTTCGATGCTCTTAAACGTTCCCCAAGCCGCTCGTTTCCTCCTGCTCAACTCTGGGGCTAGGTCGTTCATCATGTTGATTTCACGACCTAGATAGATGTAACTGGAGCATTCGGAAATTGTCGTTCCGTTGAGCGTGAATGGGGCATTAGAAATCCATCCGTTCCTCATGAACATTGTTTTCGTTAGATTCAGTTGAAGACCGATCTTTCCACAGGCGTTATCGAAATCAGTCAACATTCGTTCCGCTTGGCTGATGTTTGGTGTTATGAGAACGATATCGTCAGCAAAGCGAAGATGGTTTAATTGTCGACCGTCAATTTTCACTCCCATTTCGTCCCATTCTAATGTTCGTATGACGTTTTGTAGGGTGGCAGTGAATAGTTTTGGCGAAATTGTGTCGCCTTGTCGAACCCCTCTTCTTAAGTCAATGGTGATATTGTTGTAGAATGGAGATATTCTGGTCGTGAAATCTTTATAAAGCTCACGAAGGATCATTATGTACCGAGTAGGGACGCCCTGGTTATCCAGAGCCTCTATAACCGCTTCTGTTTCCACTGAATCAAAGGCTTTTTTCAGATCGATAAAAGTGAGACAGAGTGGTTGTTTGTACTCTCGCGAAACTTCAATGAGTCTTGTGATCGTGTGGATGAATATGGACCACATCCACACGATCACCAGCAATATACCATTTAGAATATGTGCTGGGGTCCGCACAACTAGTGAAGACAGGCCATCTAAGTATCTAAGTTAGTAGGTACAATGTCTCCTATCTCCTAACAAGAAGTGCTGATAGGTATCCACTTACTTCGCACTTTAGTAATCAGTAAAAATTGGAACAAAGCTCAGATGGCATTCGTGGCAAATTTCTAATACCTGAGAAAATTTTCACATGTGGTTTACTGTAGTGCACTCTTGCTGAAAATCCAATCATGCTTATGTAACTGGAATATGTCAACACTTCCTTTCATGGGCCATTTTCAATAATATTCTAGTACACAATCTAATGAGTCTATGTGCACATCTATAAATACTTGTAAGAAGACTTTGCAAATTCGGAATCCCTTTCTATCTAACCGCTTCCAGCAATGGTATGATGTCACAGATAGACCCATTGATGTAGAGTGATGTGCAAAACATTTGCGTCAAGCGCAGCTTGAACCTCAATTTCATATAATTCAAGCGATTGACGGTGGGATAGTGGCAGACAGGTGCGTTGTAGCGTAGAAGGAGTGGTGTCAAAACAGGCATCGTTGGTGCAGAGGACAGAGCACGCCCCCGTTGGGTAAAATGCGGGCTCAAGTCCCACCTGACTCAAATGTTTTGCACAACACTCCACATCATCGGGTATACTATAACATCAAAACTGAACCTCAGGCAGAAATTGAACCCGCGTTAAATCCACCCAAGCGTCATTCACTATCTGTGAAAATCCGTGTGGCAATTATTTCCTGCGATGATTACAACCTTTCCATTGTAACTAGTCATATAGCAGTCATGGTGACTAGTATAGTTGCTATTTCTCCAGAAAACACAGGCATGCTGGTCCCAAGCAGATTCCCTGATTACGGCAACTCTTAGTGTTGGTGGGCAGAGCTTTCGCGGCACCGACGGCAGCAGGCATTTCCTGAAATCGCTTGTCCTTGAGCGGTCGTTCCTAACTCTCATTGCGATTCGTCGATATCATCCTAATAGTTTTTTTTTTGTTTGTTTCAATCTGCTTCTTCATTATTTGTCCTTCATGGGGCAAATCTCAGTGAAAGTGGAGCTCAGACGGCAGCGGCGGTCCGATCTAAATTGGGTTCGGTCTGACCTGCCACCGTGGGAAATGGGTTTCCAGTCATATATGCATGTGCTCGCACCGGACAATGCCGATGCAAGCACATACTGCTTCCCACAGTCGGTGTTCTTATTTTTCCGTGGCAAACATAAACGCTGCTCAGGGTCCGCCGCTTACTCAGGCTTCACCCGCTCAGCACTCAATATATAGATTAGCACTCATTACTTTCATATTATCGTTCCACAGATCGAAACTCCAGTCACGTTCTCTATATTATTGTTTGATAATTTTTTGTCAGAGCCAGCGCATGTCAGTGGTCTATCAAGAGGCTGACTTATAGAGCCGGATAACACGTGATTCGATCTTGCGATCTGGTCAGTCGGGCAGTTACCCCTTCTCGTCATTTTGCCAATCCTGTGTGGGTGCTCCATTCCCCACACTAAGAGTTAGCGTTCTATTATAATCCAAGTAAATAAATGAAAATAATTATCCGGCATATTAAAAATTGAGCTGTGGTCTCAAGAAAGCACTCGAAACGAAAGATATGATATATTAATTAAACTAGCCAGGAACATTCGAGTGTACAACGCTCTGTGTTCTGTGATAATTTCACTGGACATAGAGTGTAAAGCGTTCGTTGTCGCTAACTCTTAGTGTGAAGACTGGAGCACCCACACAGGATTGGCAAAAGACGAGAAAGGGTAACTGCCCGACTGACGAGATCGCAAGATCGAAACACGTGTATCGGGCTCTATAAGTCAGCCCTGTTTGACAGACCAAATGACATGCGTGGCTCAAATAATGATTATCAGAATATTAAAATTTGAGCTATGGTCTTATGAAAACACCTCGAAATGAAAGATATATATATTATTGTTATGTTACTATTGTAGTGATATGTATGAATTTCAGATTGCTGTTTATATGGATCAATTCCATCGCCCGTATCGCTGTCTGCATCGATCGCATTAGTCATCAAAGGACTATTCCATTTTCGGGTTAATCAGCCAATCTAGGAACAGCGTGGTTTTCAGGAGAACTGACCGATCCTCACCCCAAAATGCAGCCTAACCAGAAGTAGAAAGTCCAACTTGCATTAGTTGGCAGACCGGGGCACTTAGCTGAAAGCCCCCAGCACAGGATAAACTCCATATGAAGCCAAAACATACATCGCCTGGCAAACACCTAAAGGTTCCTCGACCAGCGCATCAACGCGCAACTCACCGTACTCACAGTTCTTCGGCAGTGGGACGCTTGGGCGCAGATGCAACAGGAGCAAATTCCACTGTTCCCTTTGCGGCAACGTGCCTACTGTATACCTAATGCAAAGTAGCATCTCATGTGGGACGAGAGTGCTAAAAACTTCTCTTACTGCTCTCTCTATTTCGTTCGTTTTCTACATTGATAATATCACTATTTCAAATCTTTTCTTGCTTGCTTTGAGGCCCACCGTACGCCACATAGCCACGTGCTCTGCCTTTCTCCCTTCTGCCTCGCTCTCCTCGTACTACCGTGCGTGATGTCAGATATTGCGTACACCAATCACTAGTCAGGATATGGTGTGCACTTTTTAGGGTCACGTAGGAGGACAATATTTGCTTTACCTGACACCTAAACCCGTCTCCCAAGTCGTAAGCCGGCCTCAACGTCGCACACTGCTCCTCCTTCTGGAAGACCCGTTCAGTGTACTCGAACCCCTCCCCATACCCCACCCGGGCTCTACGTCGCTCGAGGCGCTTATACAGTGGGTAGCATGCTCCTTATTATGCTGTCGCCCTTTGGTCTTAACCCTCCCTCCTCCCTCCTACTTTGATCACCTTTTGTCACTGCAACTCATTTCTTAGACTCTTCTTGTGCTAAACATCTTTTCTGGCACTTTGTGCCTGCGTGTTTGCACATTCCGTTTTCCATCCTTCATTCAGTATTCTGTGACTCCTCGTTCTACTGCTTTGTTTACGTGTCGTCATTGATTAAGCAATTTTTCCCGTAGATGATTCTTCGGCTGTTGCGTTGATGTCAAATTGTTATCATATCACTCAGCCGTCTCTTTCTCTCGGCAGATGTGGTGTTAATGATTCCATACAATTTTCGTCTTAAGTTCGCTGTTGCTGTTCTTATTTCATCAATGTGAATGCTTGCGGAATGTTTACCTCCTAGGTTGAAAGTTTACAATTTATCGAAATTCAAACTCTTGCGGAGCAAAGTCGTCTCACATTATGAAAGAGTATTATCCGTTTCACTCAGGAGAATCATGGACTTTTCGCTCGATGATGACGTTATCTTGCTAATATTAGCGCTTTGGACGGGAACAGCGTGAGATCTTTTGGAAATACATGTAGAAGGTTCAGGTAAGCTTTATCCTTTTATTTCAACCTCCATATATTTTGTAAATTGATCCGAAAGTTCTGTTTAGAAAACTGATTCTCAGTAATAAGGGAAAACTGCCCAAACCAGAGCTAACATGGCGTAGCGCCAACCTTGAATTTGGTCACAAGATAACTCTACGCCGTTTGGACGTTGGGATGTATGAATCATACATACCTACATCACTTTATCCTTGGTGGAAGTTTACGGTAACTCTATTATCATCATATTTAATATCTGATGATGTGCTCCTTCAAGAAGACGAAAGTTTCCGTTGGCAGGATGATGAATTTCTGAGTGATTTCGCTGGCCTGTTTTTTGTCCTTACCCCGAACTTTCTTTGTGTAAAATGCGAAGAGCTCTATGAACATGTAGCTGAGATGACAAGGAGATGTGGTTGGGAAAATTTCAGACAAAACGTTTGGTTCCACAATGAATAGGTGTACGGTACGGTGGACTGACTTCAATTATTTGCTTGTTCTGCCATTGCATGTTCATTTTCAGCTAGAAGGAAGTGTGCTTTGCGCAGTTTCTTCGAACATTTTTCACCTCTTTGTCCTGCAGCTACATGGCCACTTCGACAGAAGTTTGATATCCGATGAGGTTTTTTTTTAGTGAATTCGATTGGTGTTTCCCGTTTATAAATTCCTGGTTTGCAGTCATGACTGCTGGGCAGGATTTTAGCTTGGACCTATTATATGCATTTATCTAATTATTCATTATTTGTCTGAAGGTGTTCAGGTCCTTCCGCTATCCACCTTGTTCTCGTTGTTTATTGGAGCAAACCCTTCTGATCAGGAGAAGCACACAAAACTTTCCGGAGCAGCTGTCGGGAAGATCGTCATCAATTAGATGCAGCTATATCGTGGCATTTCAAGGTAGATTTTACATAGCACGTTTAGTTATTCTTTAATGGCTCCCCTGCACATCTTCTCCTTTGTAGTACAAATTTTAACAAATCTTCCTCCAAATGTTTTCCAACAATTGTCACATTTTCAATAAAGTGGACTTTGCAATCTCAGTAGATACTTATGGACTTTTAGTCCATTCAACAAAAGCTTTTCGTGCTATAATCAAATGGAGTAATCAACAAAGTGGCATTTTCCGTTGCATGGAAGAATCTATCCCAAGGTGACTTGCTTTTTGTGTGAACGAATTCGTCTGCGATCTATCGGCAAATATATTTGATTAGAAAACGGACGTTCAGCTTTGATCGGTACCTTGTGAATGCGTCTTACTGCATTGAACATCGCGGATGTTGTTGAATCCATATGCAGCATGGAAATGACTACTGACGTTTAAAGATGATGTTTTCTAACCCTTCCATCGATCGACCGAGTGATGGGAACTGAAGTTTAGAGATAAAAGAAGAGCCATGTGTGCGTTGCAATGACGTAGTAGACTTCGGCGCTCTTGAAAAAAAGTAGTAATTTCATAATTTATGATTATCAATCTTCTTTCGACCGCTTTTTGAAATTTTGAAAGAATTTCAGATATTGTTGTGCTGTTAACATAGCCTATCCTTTTGTGGCCAATATCGCATCAAATGATTCTTGCAACTACCACAGAATCCTGACATGCGACTGATTCGATGTGCGGAACTATGTATTAGTGCAACTCATAGTATCAGTGCAGTGATCGCAATGCTAAAATTATTCGCTCGAAATTCAAAATCTGAAATGTTATCCAGGCAGTAATTACTGTTCTGTGACTCTCTTCTGACCTCTCCTTTCGCTTGCTCTTTTATAGATCAACTCAAAATGGCATAATCTGATAAGGATGCAACAGATGTTTTGAGCTGTTAGGTCTAGTGCTATACATGCGCCTGCTTCGCCCTGCTGGGAATCACCACGCACCCTCCCTCGGTTCAGCTGATCTTCTGAGGCTAGATAATCCTATTAAGGAAATCGACGCTGGGTAGAAAAAATCACACCAGGTCAGATGATGGATTTACCTGACATTGTGGCAATCTGCAGTAGAGCTTGTAACTTTTACAATGAGTCATTCCTCTCCTTTCTACTAAATCTCGTCAAATATAGCGCGGATTCTAAAAAAAATTATTTAAGACGTTTTTCGGTTTTTTTATCTGTCAAATTCTGGAACATGTAGAATAGTGTGAAATGAATGAGTATCTGTGGACTTCTTATCCTGTCAACCAGGGCCTTTCCTGTCATAATGAATAGACGTGATAACAAAGTTGCACTTATTTAGTAGTATGCAAGAAACCGTCCTATGTGAATTATTTTTGAGTGACAAAATCCATCTTATGCGAATTGCTCTAGCTATGTGTATCGTTAAACCAAAGATGAATGTTCAGCTTCAGATGGTACCTTTCGGATGGCCTTACCTCATATGCATCGTGAGCGTTGATTTTAATGGGAACTGGCTTGTGGTGGCCTAAAAATTTTTCGAATACTGTTTTCCTCTTCTTTCACAGATGTTTGGTAGCAATTTCCTCTCAATGAAAGATGAGACCCCGGAGTGTGGGGCGGATGAAGGCTCAATTGTGCGACGCAGTAACTCCCCTTACCCCGGCTGCAGAGCTCCTAAAACGCGTGATAATTAGATAGTCTCGTTCTATAGATTTTTTTTTTTGTCTCACAGCTCTTGACAGTTCGAAAAAATTGATGACTTTACTGTGCTGCTGCCGTAGTCTACCATTTTCAGGCAGATTTAATGCAAGTACATATAATTCTCTAAACTGTCCAAGTATTCTATCGAGCTAAATCCTTAAATTTGTGAAACCGCTGTATTATATATTATTGAGACATATCAATGATCCTAATGACAGGAAGTACTTCTCAAAATTGATAATCGGAAGACATCGTTTAGGCTGGGATATAATTTTGAGACACCATTTCAGTGATCGTGATAATGAGGATTATGAAGACGCAAAATTTATCATCCGGATTCCCGACTGCAAACTAGATTACGACGAATTTGTTGCATTCTTCAAGGTTTGCTTGTATACACAGGTTTCTTGCTTTTCTCCAAAAAAATTGGGTACTTATCGTTATCTCTCACCCTATTAGAGTCCTTCAATTGAAACGTGTTTTTTATTTCATTTTGAAGTGTAAGCAGTCAGTTAGCTCAAATCAAGCAAATTTGAAGATTTATTTTATTTCTAAATGGCGTGTTTTTGGCTCTTTATCAGACGAAAATGAAATTTTGTTCCATATTCAAGCATTTCTTGCCGAATATAACCTTTTTGTAGTCAGATTTTATGATTAGATAAAGCATATCTTTACGATTTCAGCGGTAATTTCTCTTTAGAAGAACTCCTTAGAGCTCTGTAGCGCTAATAAGAAGATTGGGTATCTCACTCGATAACGCACTTCTTGTCAGCTAGAGTGATGTGTATTCAGCTGCAATATCAATTTACGGCACGATTCAAAATGTGATTTTCTGACAAAAATAGGGCGTCTCTGATATCACGTTCATGGTACTTTTTTTGGGAGAAAGATTTGTTGAAAATAGTTTATTTTGCTTCAGATCTTAACAGATTTAAAATTAAATTAAGATCACTTTGAGGAGGACAGAAAAACTGTGATTGCATCCGAGAGTGATTTGAAAGAATATTAATCCACTCCGCAAGTGTGCTGTGTTTCACTTCAGAGCTGTGGTTAATGCCGGGATCGTTCTTTTATTAATAAATCGACATTGACTCTTTAGTCCAACTGTTGAAGGAACGAGGAAAGAAAGAAGGGAAGACGGATCGCAACACCTATGCTTGTAAGATCAATGATGTAGAGTGCTTGTAAAGTCGCCAAATAATCTGGAAACAAAATTAAACTTTACTTCAATGTCGTTACCTACACAGACGTTTGGATTATAATACGCCGTGTTTTAGTAAGAGCACGACGGCTTCTTCTTCGATGGTTGGCAAAGCAGAAATACTCATGATTAAGTGAACTTGATTAGGAACAGAAGACAGTTAAAAGGCAGTTGACTTGCAACGACTTATTCAGTGTGGCGAACGCTGAGATGGCTTGTTAGTATGGTGCCAATGTTGCGAAATCCAATGCACATACAAGCAGTGCACTGCTGGCTTGGTGCCATTATTGCAATTCGCGACGCCTGATTTTCTTTTGGCTACTACAGCTCACTAAGAAGTCCTATAAAAGACCAAATGCATTACTGGAATAGACAGATTTTAGACTATCGAATGGCTAAAGGTCCTAGGGAAATGTCTGTCCAGCGAAAGATGCTCAAAACGCCACAAGTGTGAAACATAATTTTAATGTGGCCGTCACGACGCAGTAGAACGTTTTCTTCAAAACCCAAGTATATCGCTCAAGTCTTTGGAATTCCAGTTATCGCTTTACCTACAGAACAAGTTGAAAAAAACCAAACCAATACCTCACTCTTAAAGGGGTGCGGAAAACAGCAATAATTGTGATGTGTGAAGCCTGATCTTCTTTAAGCGTCACAGAGTTCTGAGGTCATTTGAGAAAATCAAATGTACCGTTGAAGTTAGTTAGATTTGCTGTTTAGTGATTAAAAATTAATTATAAAAAAACTTCTGTCCGGAAAGAAATCCTCGGATGTGAAAAGAAGTCTTTTACGACTGTTACGGCGCCAAAATAAGGAAAATGAGAAGGAGAATACAACATGAAAATCACTCAACATGAGCTATCTAGTGACAACCAGAACGTTGTACATGAGTAAAAAGTGCGTTTCTGTCGAAGGCCTCAAATGAGGAGGAGCTAACGGAAATGAACCGAAAATTTTTTGAGGAAACTGATTTCTATTCCACATGAAACGTACGAATTCATAGACGTCTTTAACCTGCCTAAAGCTGTAATCCATGCGATCTTCAGGTAATAAGCATTCTAATTTTTCTTCATTGTTTCAGTTTCTTTACCTTGAGCAATAATTCCAAAATTTGCACCAATGGTCCTTTGGTATGCGTCGTGCTGAAGAGTTGTTTTCAGGGATGTCAAGTCACCGTTTGCCACTGTTGGGCCACTACTATGGGTTGAACAAGGTTTTTGTAGAGAGGATGATGTTGAGTGGTCTGTGTGACCTGTCATGTCAATGTCACGGGTAGGTTCCCCTTGGACTTTATGATTTTTTGGTCTTTATAAAATAGGTATCAGTTGGACTAGCAATCGTTTTTGAATAATTGTGCAAAATGTTTTTATAGAGAGGTGACTGGTGGCGTGCCAAAAGATGCTTCACAGCTGTGTGATGCAATCGTACTGGAGTTGAGAGTCATGTGAGTTACTTAATCGTTAATACTTATATTTGTGTACCACTCTCATTCTTCATCCATGTGGTGAAGTTTTTTTCTGAAACGCAGTGCATCAGATGTGTTCAAATGTACTCATAAATGACTTCTATAGAAAAATTTACAGAGTCTTAAATTCTAAGAGGCGTTGTAAACCAAAACCAATCCCGAAACTACTTAATGTTGTTATTACACTGAACGCAATTCGGATGTCATCTGAAGACGAAGGATTTCCGATCATGGTGCAATAGAGGACACACGCAGCGACCAAGGAATAGAAGGAATTTGCGAGTTTGTGGTCCATATACGTGTACTTTTTGAAAAATTTTTCTCTAGATGGCCAGTATCAATCCAAGGTGTTGAACTTTACCTCTAAGGGACAGTTGCAATGGCGATGTCGTCTCTAATGATAGTGTTCTCTATTAAACATTAGAATCGGAGTAAAAAAGCACACCAGTCTTAGTCGTCTTATTCCAGAACCTTGCTTCCTGCTTATTTGCTAGCTACGCCTTTTGGGAGCTAATATATTGTTAGGAATTTGTCTGATCTCACAAAACATCGATATCATATACTCCTCAAGTAGCTTCTTTGAGGAGGATTTTTGTGTCAGGAGTTTTAGTTTTGTGCTCTTGATATAGGTGTTCGATTGTGGGTATTTTTGTTCAATTTCATCTCTTCTATTGATATTGTAATTCAACTTAGTAATGAAATATGTTGAATGAAGCTTCTTCACTTATCCTGGTTTTATGTGTGAATTTGAGTATTCTAATATAAACGCCTGGGAGATGTTCGGTGCAGTTGAGTATGAGTTTTTGGGCTTTTTTTATGTTATGCGGAACTGATTTTTGAATCATTGGAAAGTTTGAGTTTTTTGGAATCGCTATATGCCCTTTTTTGAAAAAAAAAACCTTTCACAGAGCTATAGCATTCAAAAAAAATTATATTTTCCACGCGCTGCACGCTTCTATGATTATCGCGCTTGTATTTCGCTGGACAAGTCTCTTCTTTAATATTTATCAATAAGCACTGAATATTGTAGACCACAGAAAAGTGAATTCTTTGAAGCGCTGTAAATTATAGTTGCATTCCACACGCGTCGTGCGTTACAGTGAATATTCGTTATTTATTCGGGAATTTCTCACTTCTTCGCAAAAATCTCCAAGATGCTTCTGCTAGATTGTGGAAGAATTTTTGGTTTTCCTGTTGCCAAATAACGCCGATATCAATTGCAAGCGTAAACGCAAATGGCATGTGAACTTTTAGAGGAAATCCTCAAACATCACAGTCATAAATTTTGGATAGATTCTTTGTCAAAATCGAGATCAATCCTGAATTCAATACCAAGAATTCCACTCCACATGTAAAACGCGCGTGCACGGTCTATAATCCACAGTCTCCACAGCCTAACCGATAGACAATATACGGCGTGTCTGCAGTTCATTATCATTTTTCTGCTAGACTCCAATGGAACGGTGTTTTCAGGAAATAAGCGCAGCGTTGGAATCGTAAAATTTGCTTTATTTATTGGTTACTTATAACTCAAAGGAAGGGCTCTGTGCTACAACAAATCCCTGTATGTGAAACAAATCTTTTCTTCTTGCTACTACGCTGTGAAAACTATTCTGCAAAGAAAGCAGAACTATGAATCTTAGAGATTTAAGCTACCGAAATAAAAACTATGGAGTAAACTAAAATGAAAAAATGAAGAAAAGGTATGTCCAGCGAAGAAACGAGCGATACTGTGCGAAAGTGCGAAGGAAAGTTCAACGTGTATGAAACACAATTTTGTTTACAACGCTTTAGAAAGGCCTTATTAGAAAAGTGCATATAGCACTTCCTCAAAATATGAGCTTTCGAATAATTACGAAAAGTGCAATAAAAAGTCTTTGTCCAGTGGAAAATATCCCTTGATAAATTCGCGCCGTATAACAGAAAAGAACTATAATCTGCATTTCCAAAAATGTCCATCTTTTTTCGCTGATATCTGAGAGCTTTTTTGCTACAACTACAATGATGCTCACTTGCACGAGCACGTGGGAGTGGCAGACAGTTTTTACGTGGATACGTAGTGCCCTCTGGCGTATTTTCATATCATTCTATGACTTTCCGTCAAAACATCATTTTTCGTTCTTCCTCATTTTTCAGAATTTTCCATATTTCGATAAATCAAGTCGAGTTTAGATATGGTGTCTAAAATTCTCGAAAATAAATGCTGCATAATGTTGATAAATCGGCATCGAATATTTGAGAGTAACGGAGGTTGGTAATCAAGTCAATATGACAAATTACTCCAATGTGTTAGAATTCATCATCCACGTGTCTTTCGTAATCGTACTATCGGTAACCTTGTAAATTCAAGTTTTTTAGTTAGCATTTTGATGAAAGCAGAGACTTCGTCGAATGACATCGGTTACCTACTCAGGTGCTAACTCTCCATTTAACTACACGTACAGACTCTACTTCCTGCGATACAATATGTGAGAATGCTCAAAGTTTTGCTAAGTTGTTGCTTCAGAGCCATGGGTTGGTTTCGACGGTGTCAACCGCCTCGTCAGTGGCCCCACGCCCCATACTGAGCCCTGCCTTGTAGCAGGGATAAGGAGACGTTGTTTATGGAGATAGGGCATTGTGTCATCACCATTTTTTCAGCCGATGGATTACGGCTGGTAGTGATTATGTACAAACTCATACGAACCGATTACTTATTTGTAAGAATGAAGTTATAGCTTTGAGATTCCATTTATATATCTACTCTCGACAAAATTATTGATAAAAAATCAAAACACTCCTCGCGTTGATCAATCCTAAAAAATGAGTTAAGCATTCGTTTTCATCTAGCACCGTTTGAGTGGTTGAATACATATCTGGCCTCTATAAATAACTAGCAGTGTCCTACCTATGACCGAGTCGGTGCTGCAATGCTCTCGGACAAATTTGATACAAATAAACTCACTGATGGAGAATGATGTGCAAAACTTTCGCGTTACTCGGGACTAGAACTCCCACCTCACTCTTTCCGGGAGCGCGCGCTCTACCCGTCACACTGCTGGCACCCATTTTGCACACCAATCTTTCTAAGCTAAGATCATCTGAAGCGCATAGTGCATCTTTCTACGCTAAATCTGATACAATATCGGCGATCGCAAAACAAGGAAGGCTTCGTGAGCCTTGAGCTGAGATGAGCCATCGACCGTTGATTGGTCGATTACGTGTGTGTCAATATCATCTCTGATCACTCTGCCAAAAACGCTCAAATGACTGAAAACCTCACTAATGTGGTAGGTTGGAGAAAAAGTTCTCAAAAAATGCTTGTAAAACACCTATTTGTGCACCTATTACATCCAAACAAAGACAAAGCTAATAGAAAAAGTACTCCTCTCAAACTTCAAGCACTTCTAGCCATTCTCAGTTGTTCTGTGCAAGAAAATCGGATAGTTTTACTTGGATGAGGTTATCCGTGCGAAAATCGGAAGCGTATTTCGAAATAATTAATAAATAGCGCAGATCTTTCATTTCTTAGTGTTTCAGAATACCAGTTTGACAATATTGCTTGAGTGCACAGATGTGGTCTTTCAAAAAAAACCGAAAGTTAGCAGTACGACACTTGTTGAAGTGGCTGTTGTAACGAATGGACAAAACATGGTGTTCTCGCAATTGTTAGAAGATAATTCAACAGATGATATTCCAGGAAATTGAAGTTTACTGTGTGTATTATCGGCTAAAAGGTGTACAGTGAGATTTCATCTAGATGCTGTTGTTTTATTGAGGTATCAACTTTTTGCAGACACTTGGGAAACTGTCAATAGTAGAATTTGTAAGAACAAGGAGCACCGAAAAATATTATGATGGAAAGATTTTGAATAAGCGATACTGAAACTCCATCACATTCTTCTGCTGGGTTACCATGATATCTGACTAAGGAGACTGTGAGCCAACTTGACCTTTCAAGGCTTCGAAGAAAGAGATACCGACAAAACGTAAGCAATTAATAGTGTGGAAAAAGTTCTCTCGTGTCGACTGAGAAAATGAAGTAAATACAGCTTTCAGAATCGAGCTGAGACAAAAATTTATTTGCTGCTCCACTTTCACTATGACAATGCAGAACCTCACTCAGCATACGCGACAAAGCATCATTTGGTAGGCTTCATGGAAGGACTCCGATCATCTGCTGCGTATTCCCTACTTGGGACCGAATGACTATCACTTATTTCGTTCAGTGGGGCACTCACTAAGTGGGAGGAAGTTCCAAAATGTTCCTATAATTGAAAAACCTTCAAATCAAAAGATCGCGAGTTTAGCTCCGCGGAGTCGTTATGCTGCCGGTCATGTGGGTGATTGATCATCATAGGGGAGGAGAAAACTTCGTTTTTTCAATTTTACTTTTGTTTGAGCTTAATTGATAAGCATATAATTATCCTCCACGCTTTGAAAATACAAAAGAACCTTTCCTACAACCTATTATTTTACAGCATTGGATTGATTCAAGGCATTTTACTATGAAGAACCTCGATTCTACTCATCAACAGATCAATGGCTGTAGATAAAACTACTCATTATCTCCATAAACGTTTTCCACACTGATCACCATTCGTTCACCCAACAGTTACCGTTTTCGGACATGTGCAAGTGAGACAAAGCTGAGCTTAAGCCTGTGGAATTACTTACGAGATTGTAATAAATGCTGTAGAGACTAAACAGAGGATGAAAATGTTGTATATGGTTGGAAAAAGTTATAAGAGCAAGTAGAAGATTGGAAGATTCAGACGGTTTGAAAAACATCTTTGTTTAGAATGCTTTTCATCAGAAATGTGGTTCTAGTTATTTTAGATATGTGACTTGAAATTTTATGCTACACGCACGGATTTCATATTGCCAAATGCTGTAACAATGACTGAAACTGACTAATCTTGATACTGTTGATTAGTCTAGGACGTAATACCTGTTGATTGTTGGTCGCTGATGGTTGCAATAATTACGGAGTATTAAATGACTATAGGGGTGTATCACTCGCAAGGGATTAGCTGGACCGAAAGGCACGGTGCTACGGAATAGGCTGTAATACCTTAACATGTGTCTTGCACTAAGTAACTACTAAACCAGACTTCAGATAGGTTCAAGATATGTTATCAGATTATTATTGTCCTAAGCGAGGACTATAGATACAACCGATTGCAAAGGTTAAACGATTGTTTTAGACACAAGATTCATGACATAAGCATGATGTCATGAAAAAAAATTGAACAATCTGTCGTCTCGTCCATCGTCGTGTACTCGAGCGGAAATCAGCAACACTTCCATTTTGCCTACTGAGTGCAAGAGTAGCTCAGAGGGTCTTCCTAGCTCTAATGATTCGCGAGCATAAATTTTTCTTCTAGCCTTTCGTGAAGAAAGGACCGTCGGCTCGTTGGTCTTTGCGGGCGTTTACATCCCGAGCAATTCAGTAGATAGCAGTTCTCCTCCATCGATGCTGCTAAAACGCATTACGTGTCCAGTTTACCTTATTTGCAACAGCCTGGCGTGTATAACGGCATCTTTGACCTCCGATCGTGGAGGTTAGAATCTCGGATCCTACCTCTTACCAGCGAGACACAGGAAATTTCTAGAATCGATTGTTTGATTGCACGTCCAATAGCGTCTTTTGATCTTCCATGCTGCTTACGCGGCGACCAGGTTTCTGCTGCATATGTTAAGGCAGAAATAACCTCTGAGTCGAAAAGGTGACCACGAGGCCGATGATTCTTCGTCCTCTTCCCTACGTCCTCCCTGCTCTTAAACACTTCCCAATCTGCTCATCTCCTCCTGCTTGACTTTAGAGCCAGGTAGTTCATCATGCAGATCTTACGACCTAGATAGGCTTCCTTGGAGCATTTTGAAATGTGCGTTTCGTTGGGCATAAATGGGAAATTGAAAACTCACCGTTCCTCATAAACATCATTTTAATGAGATTCTAACTCCGAAGACCAATCTTCCAACAAGCGTTGTCGAAATCATTCAACATTATTAATGTTTGACCTATGCTTGATGTTATTAGGACGATATCATTAGCAAAGCAATGACAGTTCAAAAGTTCGACTTTCTATAAACCTTGAAATAATTAGTTAATATATAAAAATTGACAAAACTTATCTTGATTAGCAGACGCGAGGTTGGTAAATTAGTCGTAGAAATTCGGCTGACGTTTCGGCGACCCGACTTCTTCAGAGCCTGAGCGTATGTAGTATTAGTCTATTTGAATGATTCGAATGGTCTTATTTATGTGCTGCCTAGGTCAAGTTAGAAGATCAAACGAAGAAAGGGCGCGAGATCTCGTGTGATGGTGACGCACTCGTACTTCCGGTTCATTTCGGGATTTTAGGCGTTTATCCAAAATGCCTCAAGAGTTTTGCGCGTGGATGTTTTGGATTCCTGCGCTAAGATTGTGACAGTCACATCAAAATCCTTGTTGTTGGTATTTGTGCCCTATGTAAACCTAAAGATTGGTTTTATCTATTTTAGATTTACTATCTAGATGTTCCTTTATGCGGATGAAAAGTGGTCTACCCGTTTCGCCTATATATTTTTCCCCGCATGTTTTACATGTTAGTAAATAAATTGTGCCCGATCTCATACATTTCCCCTCTTTTCCGTTAGGGCAGATCGTACTGTTTTTGGTGTTACACAATCGATCATAAAGTCTATTGCGGATCAGCTGATGGCGTAGGGTGGGAGGTGGGATTTCAATAATTACCACGGAATTTTCAAGACCGCATCTTTTTGGCACCTTTCAAACGCGCTACTGATTTCGTTTGATATAAATGGCAGATTGAAGGAAACTTTATTCCGGTGCGGAGTATTGTTCTTTCGGGACCTAATTCCACTTTTTGAATATTCCAAGTGGCAAATGTTTTGTAGCTTTGGAAATGGCAATTTTCCGTGCCAAGTCTAATGATTCGTTCCTTTCCTCTTCTCCTGTGCACACAATTTTAGCTGTTCAAAACATATTTTTAATTAGCGGTTTTTTCATATGTGAAGGATGAGAGGAGAGGTGATTGACCAGAATGTTTCGTTACTTGGTTTTCGATACCATTCTGTACCGAAGCCACTATCCAAAGCTTTACTTGGATGTTTAAGAATGGAAGCCAGCTCGCGTTTGGACTTTCTCGCGTAAATTTAAATGCTCCGACTGTCCGTTCAAGGCTTCAAAACATTTGCCCATTTCCTCTTGTGTGGAGCAACAATGAAACAATCGTCTATATACCGGCAGTAAAGCAATGGGCGGTGAACGAGAACCGGAGCTTCCACCTTATACATAAAAGTGATGGGAAGATTATGTGCTAAACGTTGACTCATGACTGACCCCCCTGAGTCGTGTGAAGTATTTTCCGACCATCGAAAGATTGAACAACTAAGACATTGTTTGAGAATGGTCATTAGTTGTTGAATTAAGAAGCCATACATATTTACTTTTTGTCCATTTTCAGTTAAAAGTTCGAAAATGGCTTGTATTGCAGAGTCATTTGATACGTTTGCATAGAGTGAGGTAACATCAAATGGTCCCATTACGTGCGAGTTGTTTGGTTTCGCGCAACGTAGGTGATCTAGGAACATTTGGGTATTGGGTAGATGGGTTGGTATGAATTTGAGCACCTGAGTAAAAATAGGTTTTTTCTTCACGAAAGGCCTAGAAGAAAAATTTATGCTCGGCGAATCATTAGAGCTAGGAAGACCCTCTGAGCTACTCTTGCACTCAGTAGGCAAAATGGAAGTGTTGCTGATTTCCGCTCGAGTACACGACGATGGACGAGAACGACAGATTGTTCAATTTTTTTTCATGACACCATGCTTATGTCATGAATCTTGTGTCTAAAACAATCGTTTAACCTTCGCAATCGGCTGTATCTATAGTCCTCGCTTAGGACAATAATAATCTGATAACATATCTTGAACCTATCTGAAGTCTGGTTTAGTAGTTACTTAGTGCAAGACACGTGTTAAGGTATTACAGCCTATTCCGTAGCACGGTGCCTTTCGGTCCAGCTAATCCCTTGCGAGTGATACACCCCCTATAGTCATTTAATACTCCGTAATTATTGACAACCATCAGCGACCAACAATCAACAGGTATTACGTCCTAGACTAATCAACAGTATCAAGATTAGTCAGTTTCAGTCATTGTTACAGCATTTGGCAATATGAAATCCGTGCGTGTAGCATAAAATTTCAAGTCACATATCTAAAATAACTAGAACCACATTTCTGATGAAAAGCATTCTAAACAAAGATGTTTTTCAAACCGTCTGAATCTTCCAATCTTCTACTTGCTCTTATAACTTTTTCCAACCATATACAACATTTTCATCCTCTGTTTAGTCTTATACAGCATTTATTACAATCTCGTAAGTAATTCCACAGGCTTAAGCTCAGCTTTGTCTCACTTGCACATGTCCGAAAACGGTAACTGTTGGGTGAACGAATGGTGATCAGTGTGGAAAACGTTTATGGAGATAATGAGTAGTTTTATCTACAGCCAATGATCTGTTGATGAGTAGAATCGAGGTTCTTCATAGTAAAATGCCTTGAATCAATCCAATGCTGTAAAATAATAGGTTGTAGGAAAGGTTCTTTTGTATTTTCAAAGCGTGGAGGATAATTATATGCTTATCAATTAAGCTCAAACAAAAGTAAAATTGAAAAAACGAAGTTTTCTCCTCCCCTATGATGATCAATCACCCACATGACCGGCAGCATAACGACTCCGCGGAGCTAAACTCGCGATCTTTTGATTTGAAGGTTTTTCAATTATAGGAACATTTTGGAACTTCCTCCCACTTAGTGAGTGCCCCACTGAACGAAATAAGTGATAGTCATTCGGTCCCAAGTAGGGAATACGCAGCAGATGATCGGAGTCCTTCCATGAAGCCTACCAAATGATGCTTTGTCGCGTATGCTGAGTGAGGTTCTGCATTGTCATAGTGAAAGTGGAGCAGCAAATAAATTTTTGTCTCAGCTCGATTCTGAAAGCTGTATTTACTTCATTTTCTCAGTCGACACGAGAGAACTTTTTCCACACTATTAATTGCTTACGTTTTGTCGGTATCTCTTTCTTCGAAGCCTTGAAAGGTCAAGTTGGCTCACAGTCTCCTTAGTCAGATATCATGGTAACCCAGCAGAAGAATGTGATGGAGTTTCAGTATCGCTTATTCAAAATCTTTCCATCATAATATTTTTCGGTGCTCCTTGTTCTTACAAGTTCTACTATTGACAGTTTCCCAAGTGTCTGCAAAAAGTTGATACCTCGATAAACCAACAGCATCTAGATGAAATCTCACTGTACACCTTTTAGCCGATAATACACACAGTAAACTTCAATTTCCTGGAATATCATCTGTTGAAATTATCTTCTAACAATTGCGAGAACACCATGTTTTGTCCATTTGTTACAACAGCCACTTCAACAAGGGTCGTACTGCTAACTTTCGGTTTTTTTTGAAAGAACACATCTGTGCACTCAAGCAATATTGTCAAAGTGGTATTCTGAAACACTAAGAAATGAAAGCTACTTATAAATCATTTCAAAATACGCTTCTGGTTTTCGCACGGATAAGCTCAACCACGTAAAAATATCCACCTCTTCATGCACAGAACAACTATAAATACAAGTGTGGCATTGTGAAATCAATCATGTAGAACATAATTACTAACAATGGTATAAATGGGACAAGATAACCATCGGAAGCAGATGGGCGACCCCACGAGTCCTCTAGGGACGTCACGACCGCTACAATCAGTTGGACTTGGTGACAATGACGTGATACATTTAGTTAAGAAGAATTACGTGAATTGCCAAGACTATGAGGCATGCGGAAAGCCAAAAGTCTTTGAGGTAAAGAATGTACTAAGTGTTTGACCTGAAAGCTAGTACTCATGGAACAATAAAATGTCTCTGTTATAAATTCTGCAGATGTCTCGAAACCTGAGGTACACTAATAATGCTCCAAAACTAACTGAAAATTATCCACAAACTGGCATCACATACAGTGTACAGTACCATTTTTGACAAAATATAGTTTTCTGATTTTCTTTCACTGTGGTCGCTTTTTGGCATCGTGTAAAATATAAGAATATCAACAATAAACATTGTAACCGTTATATCTTTTGCACAACTTGTTATAACTCATTGAATTCTAACAAAAATTGTTTACACAGTGCACCAGTGTTCTTTCTTCCAAAAGAGTGTGATATATGTAAATCCTTTACAAATAAGAAAGTGGGTTGTTTCCTTATAAGAGCGTTAGCACTTATTCGAAAGCCTTAATCTCTGGCTACATCGCTATTCACCCTTTTTACGAGGCACCCTTTTACGACGTTGTTAAATTCAGAAAATAATAAAGTTTCACACCTGTCACGCAATTTACTGTTACTTCGCTGGAAGCATGAAAAGCATATGAACGTTTAGATGAAATTTTGTTACTATCAGAGCGATACGTTTATTTAAAGTTTCTTACCAAGAGGAGAAAAATTACCGATTGATACCTCTTCGTTCAACCACTTTCTATAGACCTCGCTTAAAAAAATAATAGTCTGATAATCATATAACATGTTTCGAGCCGTTTGTGAGGTCTAATGTACTACGCCTCAGGACTCATCAGTAGCACAGTCTCCTTAGGTCCAGCCAATCCCTTGAAGTTGTACTCCTTCATAAAGGGATCGAGGCAGAATAATAATCACCGCAAGTCAGGTAACAAAATCTGACATTGCAGTAATCAACAGTCGAGCTTGTGGCTGGTAGAGTAAAATATATCTCTTCATTCAACTGCTTTTTGTGGATCTCTCTTAATAATAATAGTAGTCTGATATTGTTATAATATGGAGCTGTTTGTGCGGTCTAATAGGTGCTAGACTTTCGCCTGTTCCGTCCTCCGCGGCTTATCACAAGTATGAGTCATTTTATCAATTGCAAGCTAGACTGCTGGTCACCGCATTATCAGGATTTAATCCTGACACTTGACTTGCAATGATTTGCTATTCGGCGTCGATTCCTTCATAGAATAGTATGGCCTCAATGTATTGGCTGAACCAAAGAAGACTGTGCTATTGAAGAGTCCTGAAGGGCAATACAGACGCCCGTCTAGCACTTATCCACTCAAAGTATGTTATATCATCATCAGAGTATTAGTAATTGGATAACCAAATCGCACATCACATGTGAGCCGCCTAAGCTTCATCGATCGATCGCCGTGGTGAAATCGTAGGCTAACCCTTCGTGCCGCCTTTCCCTAGCCCGTAGATTAGCCGAAAAACAAGCACACGCTCATGTCAATCAATATCATCTTCCCTGCTACACTGCAAAAGAAACGGTCTTGCCATAAATTACGCATAGCGTTGAATTTGTTGAATTTTATCCTGTCGAGTAATTGCTATTTGTCTAAAGGAAGAACTCTGTCTGCGAGAAATATGCGTGTGTGAAGCACAAATGTGTTCCTTTTAGTGAAACCTTGTAAAAAGAAGTTCAGAAAAAAACGGTCACTTAACGCATTAGCCAGAGATTCAAGCTATCGGATGTTTACTAACACTTATGATAGTTCTTGTCCACTGAGATGGAGCGTGTGTTCATCTCGTGGTGTAAAACGGAATAGTACAGGAAAGTGTAAGTGCAATAAAAGAATCGGGAAGCCGGAAGATTTTGTCGAGATGGCGATGAATTTTCTACCTACGTAATATATCGTGCAGCGTCCTGTAGGTCAGCGGCTGCTCCCAAAGGGTTATAAGCGCATTAATAACGTGATTAAATTCCTGAGCAACTAAGAACAATGAAACATTAAACATTAACTGTTTACAAGTCTTTATAATTAAAAATACAAAAATCACCGTTATATCACTCAATGAAAATCGTTCAATTCCTTGGTGGTTTGTACGCAATATTTCGAACTCTATTCAAGCGTTAAATTTACTCAGCAGCAGTGGAGGATCATCGAGTCAAAATGTAGACATGAAGTTTCTGGTTCATAGATGGGACCAGCTGCTTCCATAGAAAAGCGGAAAGCAGAAGAGGACTTTCACAACCATGCTTTTTGATCTATCTAAGCGACTATCCTCATCAACTGCAATGTAGCGTTCAAATCAATGACAAGACTATAATATACCCAATTCTCTCTCGATCAAACCGTTTAAAATAGAAGTGGCATGTGGGCAAGCACACTGTTAGTTTTCAGGGGCACTTCTTTGACGCACTTATGATAGCAAGCATTTAGATTTCTTATGTACAACGTCTCCTTCGTTTATCAAGAAGTGCTACTACGGTGCCGCTTGCTTGGAATTTTTTTAAACGGTGAAGATTCGAACAAATTACAGATGATATTCTTGACAGATTTCCAATACCTGTGAAAATCTTTCATGTGGTTTACTTTAGTCCACTTTTGTTGAGAACCTTTCATGCTCATATGGTAGAGATGTGACAATAGTTTCTTCCATGAGCAAATTTTTAACACTATTTTAGATGCTCATCTGTGAATATTTGCAAAAATACTTTGGATTCTTCAACAAAGAAACAAAGTATAAAAAGCAACGTCGAGAAGTATATAAGATAAGAAGAGTTGTCATCAGAAAGTTCGAACGAAAAGGTGAACTACAAAAGACTTTATCAAGGCAATTTTCGTCATGGAATTTTTAATGGTTTAATGGCTCTTCTCAACGCAGTGTCCCCTATGTTTAACTTTATAAAGGAAAGCGGTAGTTTGTCATTATTTTGTACGAAGGGTGGTGAAGCGCCAGAGATCCGCATAGTCTTGAACGTTTGCAGCAAGTAATACGCTTTCTCATTCGTAGTAATCCCACTGAAGCGAATAGAGCTATGGAGAAGTTGAATGGCAAAACATCAGATATTTTCAACAATTTCGTCTCTCAAACAATCGGCAATTTTTTAAGATGTCAAAAATTACCGCTGCGATAATCAATGAGTGATTGCTTGAAAGACAAGTGAAGTATTAGTGCCAAACCGCTGAAATATCGGCTGCAAAAAAAATGTGTCATAAAAACTGTCATCACACATACTGTGCGTATCTCAACACTTCTTGCAGCGATTCATCGTTCCCTGGACTTCAGAAACGTCTTCAAGCCTTTCGCATGTTTTCTCGGTTGCTGCTCATGAATTTCGTCTTCTTTATGAATGTCTTAAAACGCTAACCAAAATGATTCTCTTTGGGAACTTAGGAATAGCCGAGCTGGAGCGATCCTCTGAGGACTTGCGGGAATGCGCTGGAGTAAGCAGTCGAACCTTGCTTTCTGACAGCCTAGATCACCATCCACCCCGTTTTCTTCATCTCCTGATTTTATTAATATCATTATCAAAGCAGTTCAACTGAATAATTTTATTTCAAATTCAAACAGAAATTTGCTAATGGAGAAGCACTTTTTTTTAAAAGCGCGAACGCGTTGCTGTAGCAGGTTTAGGTTTTGTTACAAATTATATTCACATTATCTGGTATTCTAATTACTGCGCTACTGTATATCTTCGTTGTCTTTATGGATTTTCAATTTACTATTCTTAACAGTGGATGCCGGTCGAACAACGTTCTCCGTTAAATCGAAGAACACTCGATCATTATGAAGTTTTTGAGTTTGTATATGCTATGACAAGGAATGTTGCTTGTTCAGGACACTTCGCCATATGATTATAATTCATGCGGCAAATTTTGATCGATGTTACGAAAAAGGTCTGACGATTCGGCTGCATATAGGTATTACGTGCTTCCTTCCTGCTATTCTATTCTCTTGAAAAAAGGAACCGTTAACCCTCCTCAATAGGCATTGAATTATTTCAGAACTGCTTTCTTTTGATCTCGACATTATCAAGAAAACACCTTTTCTTTGTTGATTAAGGCAACAGCACAGGAGTAATAGAAAAGAAGCTTTGATCAGTCAACGTTAGGACGGACAATCTATTCAAATCATCGACTCTAACGACGACAAAGATGTTGAAATGCTAGCCGAATGAAGTTTCGTTCCAGCAACTCCGCTAAATTGGCTTAATCAACAAAGAAAATGAAATCCTCGACAAACATTTGTCGCTGATCGGTCTCCTAAGGACACGCCAGGCATCGTTCTTCATTCGCCATCGTCGTAAAGGTCGCTGGATTGTTATCCGAGCGACATAGTGGCCAGTGGTAATTTATTAATGTATCAAGTTGATGCTTTTGTTCTCGCAGACAAGTCTGACATCAACTTATTCCGCCGATATCAAAGGGATAAACGTTTGGTTCAATGGAGGGCGGGATAGAACCAATGACATTGTGCGTATTGCAGAACATCTTTAACTATTGCGTTTAACACTCCGATTGAATGTCGTACTAATCACAGTTTTGTGTGAATTACTTGGCTATCAAGATTACATATTACCTTTTTAGGGTTAAAGGGCCTAATATGATAAAAGCATTCATGAAGACCACATTTATATACATATATATATATATATATATATATATATATATATATATATATATGTCACGATAACAGCTAAAACTATAATACCTAATAACCGACATACAACAGTAAAGAATCTTGTCGTATGATGTTGTACACGTGTGTACCGTCTATTATCGTCGAAACTCGTTCCAGTGGTTAGCAGAGAACATTGGAGGACTTTTCATTGGCTTCACTGAAACCTATAGGCACGTGTCATTCACATATCAAAACATGTTTCCAGCTGTTTACATCCAAAATCTGTGGTGTGTGCTACATCGCATTTTAGTGTCTGCTATCTGAAGTGACTAAATGTTATAGGTTCTTATTCTTTCGTTTCTATAACGATTTTCGATAATCCTATTTGGCTGATTTACAGTTCTACTCGTTTGTCTTCTCTCTTCTCCCCTCATATCAGAATTATCTCCATTCTAGTAACCACTTTCGAAGAATGTGATGAGCGCTTGGCTATCGGGTTCTAGCGAGATGATTTATGAGTTGTGGCTTACAAGAGAAATTCTGAACATTAACAGGGCATTCCACTGTCTCTTATCGCTTTTACTTTTTTCCATGACGTTCCTACAAATCTTATCTCTTGATTTATTGAAGCTACTAGATGTTTCCGCTGTATAAATTTAGTGGGAATCGAACTGTGACTGACCTTGATTCTCACCAATTGATCAGTTTTCTAGATCAAGTAAAAGTCCGGAAAACTTCAAATGATATGGGTTTAGTGTGTTTTCCTCTCCTAAGAGAAGGATGAAAAGCACTTTCAACTGTAGCTCTCTTATAAACTGGTGCAATGAGAAGTGTACAATTATAAGTGGTGACCTCAGAGTGCCACAACTTCAATAGGATCTTATGAATCCACCTAAGAACGCCAGAATGTGCAAGCTCTTCCCAAAAGCTAAATTTTTTCTACAAGTTTATCTATGTTTTGCATGGCTGTTGTCCGTGAAGTAATGATTTTGATGAGTAATTTTGAAATATGACATGACTGAAAGAGAATATACTTTGAACCTAATTGTCAAAGTGATTGAAAAAGTTATAGACAGTTAGCGAGAATTGGGTAGAGTAGATAAGAGGAGTTTGTACCTCAACTAGTCCAACTTTTGCAGCTCTTGTTGCGTAACTTATGGTCAGCGTTGTCGCACAATAAGATTGAATTTTTCCGCTGGTTGACACTGTTTATAAGTGGTACTCATTTCCTGGCCTGAAATTTTCGCTGCAGTCTGAAAAACGCGGATTACTCCGACTATACGCAGGCGCAAACGGTCATCATAAACTATTAAGCAATAGAGAACGTGTTTGAATGAAGGCCTCAAGAGCTGCTTTCCCGTTCATTAACTACACTGAATACAGTCGCTTGTCGTAAAGAACCATTTTTCATCTCTCATCATAATGTGATTGAGAGATGAAACGTTTTTGCTCCGTAAATAATCAAAGATCATATATAATGGCAATCTAGTTGGTCTTCATTCTATTCATGCGGCATCAACAAAGGTTTATCACCTTTCTAATGTGTTCCAAATGATAGACGATTGAGTGATTAGTTTTTGAGCAGACGTGAGGTTGCCCATAACATAATCATTTAATAGCATAGTGGCTCACCTTTCGGCGATTTACGGCTTTCAAAACCTGAAAATGTCAGATTTTCATTTTAATACTCAGCCAAATATTTATAATCCTAACAAAGCGAAACTCGAAACACAAATTTCGGTCGAACAATGAATAGTCCTTCTAAACACTAACTATTTGTCTTCTAACTCTTTCAGTTATCGGTGAAGACCCCAACCGCACACAGTCATTCATATGAATTTAGCTGGTTCGGGTCAGAAAAAGTCAGTCTGAAGTACAGCTCCAAGCCACTTGTGATCATATGACACTCCTCCTTAGAATATATTTCAAGATTTTTGCAATTAATCCGAAGCGCTTCAAAAGTTTTGCGCGTTGCTGCAGCCCTGAAATTTCTGCACGGCATCGTGACTTTCACTTCGGGTTCTTCTTTGCCACGTCTTTGTGCCCAGTGCGTACTCAGTGGAGTGTTTTTGTTTCGCTTCAAATTTCCCAACTAAGTACTCTTTTATATGGCCCCAAAGTGACCAATACGTTTCGCCAAAGTATTCGTTTGGTTGAGAATTAGCTAATGTTTTAGGGTATTCGGTTGTATTTCAATCATTGCTACCGATTTTTCTTGAGCATCCGTTTCTAAGCAACATTTTTAACCCGCACTTGTTTAGACACCTCCGAGCCGATTCCCCTCTTCTATGTAGTTTCTCTTTCGTTTTGTAATCCACTTTCATTGGTCACTCTCAGTACTTGTAGCGTATAGTCTCTGTGCTTAAGGTCAAGCTAATTTTACCTGTTGATATCGCAATATAACTTTCCCGCAAATAAGCTATTCTTGCACAGACAGTCACATTTATTTGTGTGCTTCAGTTTGTCAGACCCGCGAGCAAGGCATTTGACTAACGTCTTTCGAAAAGTTGGCGATATGAGCAACTTTAACAGGACATCTTCCCGTCTAGAACATTTTTCCTATTGGTAATGGAAAGAGTCAATGAAACGACTTTATGTTCACGGTTTAGTTACGTTTTCAATGGGCCAGTGTTCATATAGAGGCTAGTTACACTCTTTAAATCCTTATAAAAAGATATATGTTTCAACGGCAGAGCTACTGATAGACTTTGAATAATACTATCTGCTTAGCACAGATTCCTACTGCTATCCTTCTGCTCAAATAATTGAGTTCTTCAAAGGCTCTTGACATGTGTGACAGAACAATTTTTATAAGATCTCGCAGTATCTCCTTGACCCTTCGTAAGTTAGATGACCAACCGTGAGGTTTCCCTCTTACCTTCAACTATCCGGCTTTCTCTCTTGAACATTTTCCTTTATATGATTTATGTATGCATAGATGACATCATTAATGCAGTTGCCTCTCGATATTTTTTCTCTATTTCTGAGAATTTTTTAGAAATTTGCATATCATTGGTTGTGAAGAATTGACTCTTGACGGTATAATATGTCTCCGATGATTACTTCAAAATTCCGCAAATCACGTGATATTTTAAAACATCGCTAAAGTTCTTGTGTGTTTTTTGATCCTTTCTGACAAACTTGTTACCTATCCGGGACACCGTGGCTCAGTAATTGTGATGTTCGTCGGGGCGCGCATGTGGCCGAACCCAACCCCCCAACGCTCTCCGCCAGTTAAGAACGAAGACCGTATGGAACGCCACAACCAGGTGATCTTTGAGACTGCAAGAAGACGCAATCGACCAGTATTCTACAACATTCAAAAAAGACGAAAAGAAAAACAACTAAATACTAGAAGTGCTGGGATTTGCACAGCCAAAAAAAGACAAAGAAAAACTGTGAAAGCGAATATTAACTGCCTGAAGTGTTACGTATCCAGTCTTGTGAAATTTTGTTCTAATTATTAGGTTCTCTGCATGAACAATCCTCTGCTTAGTGTTAACAAGTTGGTAAGCAACCAATTTCGAATAGACACCGATGCATTCATTATATGTCTTCAAAAATGCTAGTATTACCGTAATAGATCAATACACGATCTTGAAAGCGATAAATTTTATCTTACTTCTAAATTCAACAGCATGTATGACTCAATTGCGAGGTTCGATTTTTAAATCGAGGCTCATAAAGACTCACATGTATTCCGTATCATCAAATCTGTGAAGAACTTGCTTTCGAGGTCAAGAAGCGCTAAATTAATATGTTGGTTAGCTGCAGCAAGTTACTGTTTAAGATAAATTGGATGATTAATCACTTCCACGATGCGAAATCGAATGAACGTGTACATTTATACCGCGAATTGTCCACCAATAAAAGCTACATTGGTTCCTTATGTTCATAATTTCGTCAAAGGATGACGGAATGATTACAGTAGCAAATCCTTTTCTAATCTGCCTTTAACAGTGGCAGTGTTTTGTTACAAGTACCATTGATGGTCATCGAAAGCGTAGTGAATTCCTTAATCATTCCCGCATTTAAAGCGTTCCATAAGAAATATTTTGGAATGAATTCAGTATAGCGAACGTCGATTGATGTTTGTGTGAACGCTTCGAGTCGTAACTACTCGTGACGACATCGACGACTGACGCTGTCTAGTGCAAACATAGGAAGCAAAGTAAGCTCACCATCAACATCAGCGTTTATGTTATATTCGTCAGGGAAAGCCGAAACTATTGGAAATACTTTTTCCTTCTTCATTTTCCAAACTTCGTTGTATCGGTACTAAATCCGATGATGTGTCCGATGTAGATCTGCTGTCTTTGCGTGATTACGTAGCTTTTCCTATTTCATGTGATCGTTTTGAGTCTTGAGAGAATATAAGAGTTTAATCGTTTTCCATTTTGAAACGACTTTCTTCTAACATTTTTCTTCCAAAATCAAACGATTTTATCATCGGCCACTTTGGAGGAACGAATGGAACTTTGGAGAATAGTTTTTATGAATATTATAAAGTCGTGGATTGATTTATTCTAACCTGAAGGTTTAAGATCTGCAAACAAAACTTTGATTACTTCAGTTTGAACTCTAAAAACCTTGAACTTTGTGATAATCATGTCTTGTATAGTAGAAATCTTTCTTAGAAACGAATTTAAATAAACAAGAAGCGTGATACAAAAGAAACATATAATGCTAGAGTTATCAGTTAAGGAAAAATCTTTGAAATGCAATAGAAATTATACCTATACGAAAAATAGAACTTGGGAAGGAAAAAGAAGTTAGAAGTGGGAATTTTAACATTACCACCTCTATAACAGTGCTATGATGCTATGACTATATATTTAAGAATGTTAAGTGGTATGCAGAATTCAAAACCACGGGCGGTAGTTGAACCCGCATTTGATCCTTACAGGGCTCCTGTGCTACCTCTACGTCGGCCCCTCAATATGGATTAAACGTTGGTTCAACTTCTCCCTGAGATTTACAGCCGCAACAATGTCGCACTTTCTATTTCTCAATAAATATGATGGAACTGGCTTTGGATGGATTACAGCTCAATGCATTCTGAATTTTCTAATACCTATTTTCCTCCCTTTCTAAGGTTTTCCTTCTGAAAGATGACATTTTTAGATCGCAACAGTTGTGTTGCGATCATTGGTTCCAATCCGTGCGCACCAGAAAGTAGCCATAATGAGTCGACTATAAGTATCAACAGTTCAAATTTCAGTGCAAATCAAAGGATGAAAAGATGAGGCGTTTGGCATTGACCATCTCACAGGGAAGGCTCAATGTATTCGCTCCCATTCATATCGTAGAGCTGATTGAATGGATAAATGACTTATAGAATGACTACAGAACCTGCCGGTTTGTCACATCATTGCTTTAAAACCCTAAGGCAAGTCAGCACCAATTTGTCGATCCCAAAGAGTTGTTTAATATGGGCGCGGGAATCAACCAAGGACTAAATATGTTGTTGGGATATCGTTGACTATTGGACTCTCTAGGCCGTGATAAATTTATTGTTTTGGAATAAAAACACTGAGGTATCTACATGTCTGCCGACCTTGTGCAAATTTTCTTACTTAACATTGATAGAGCTGACAAAAATTGATTCTCTTGCCTGCACTTGTTGAATGTTCAGATCCTCAGATTCACCAGAACTCACTCTAGAAACCATGAAACAAGTATCCTTACGAATGTGGATAATATCCGCTGCTTTTTGCGTCTATAGATGACAATCATCCCGTTCTTTCCAGACTTAAGTCGCTTTCCTCTTGTTTGATCAACCGGCTTCCAGAACGTTACAAGCGGTCGCATTAATGGTCTTCCGGTATTCAGCGCTAACTTTAATCGCTGCAATACTAGTTGGGCAGCCTCCCATCATTCATCCCATCAATCATTATTCTTTCAGGAAGCATTCACTTTCTTGCCTATTGTCCAATCTTATGCATCTTAATCACTATTTGAAACTAACTGGATTTTCTTGATTTTTTTCACGCCCCCTTTAGAGCTTATCATCACGGAACGATTGGTTAAATGTTGCCTACCACGAGCATTCTCCCTTTTCAATCAAATGTCTTATTCATTCATTGCATCTTTGTAGCAATGTAGATTGCTGCTGGCAGACAATACACTCGTTTTCACCCTGCTGTGTAGATGCTGTTCTCCGAAATTTCAACCATGGGGGAAGACCGATACTACCGCTCTTATCTATCAATAAGCTGTGAGATCAGTATTATTGCTTAGGTTTATCTCTCGAGTTAGATTTCTGTAGAGCTCTGACAGGTGGCTTTTCATCACTACCTCATCATCAAAACATTTGTCATTGTTGATTAACTTACGCTTCCTTAAACGGTTTAATGACTCAGTTTCCGATTTTGCTTGAACGAGTTTATCGTTCTCGTTTTCTGTTTTCTTTGGTAGACCCGCAGTTTTTTCACATTAAAGAGATTCATCCTTGATTTTATTGAGTCTCATACTGTCTTTGTGCAGCTGTTCGTACCTTTTTTCTGCATCATAGCGAGAATAATTCGATATCATTCAAAACTTGTTGAATACACCTCTATAATCCGCACTATTTCCTCTTATGCTCCAGTTGATAATATTCTATAGTCGAAAGTACTTGGCCTAATAGACTCTGCGTTCATTTATCTTCCTAGTTGTCCTGATATTTGAGCTTAACGGTTTGGTCGAATAAACCCATCTGTAACTGTCATAGCATAACTCTACTTTTTGCTCAAAACTTGCCTAATCTTGTGTTGTAGCGTCTTTCAAAGACACTATTTCTACTAGATCCCAAAAGCCTGTAGCGTCTTTCGAAGACACCATTTCTACTAAATCCCAAAAGCTTTTGTTTTCCTTTTGATTTGCAGTGAATTAGTTGTGTTCTTCGGACTTTATTCACTTCATGTGGAATTGATATGTCTACCTTTTTAGTTTCGAAATCCTCGTAGCAAATCAGTGAGATTGTGAAATAGTGGTGAGGTATGTCTAAATCTCTTGTGATAATGTTGATTATTGTTGTTGTAATGATGGTTTGTGATTTGAGCAACGAGCACTAATTGAATTCGTTTTTCCTATGCGTCAAGGAAACGCGAGAAGCATTGCTCATTTTTTCAGATGCAAGACCACCAAACTTTGAAGCTTCTCAACTCTTTCTTCATATTGTTTTCACACATAAGTAGTCAGTGCTAGCCATCTGGACTTTTTCTAGGCTTGACCAGGTGGTGAGGTTTCCGAATGATATTGTGGCACTCATTCTCATCTATCTGCTGAAGATTTCAACCCATGTCTTGAATCGCCCTAATCTCTTCAATTAAACCCGTGATTAAATCATTTTCTCACAACATATGAGTAATTTGCGAAAGCTTTTATCGGGCATTTTCGCGCGTTGAATTCGTTCTAGTAGTCTAATATTCTTCATTTATTTATATCTGTCTAATAGGTAACGAAATTATAGTTTTCAAATCTGCTTACATTCGATAGCATAAATCAACGAGGTTTTTATTGGCTTACCTTATTTTTGAGATTGCTTTATTATTGCGCTGTAATAGTATTAATAAGATTTTGTTTCAGATGCGACCATTTTTACGCGTGAAAGTTTTTCCTTCAAACTTTCAACAGCGACATTCGGTAGCATAAATCTTGGTGACTTTCATGGTATATCTAATTTTTATGGGCTTCTCAGTGCGCTGCAGTAGCAAAAGAAAATTAGTTTACACGCAGCGGGACACTGAGCTCAAGTCAGCGCGCTTTTGCCGGTGCCAAGCTTGCGAAACACAATCTTCTTTTGATTTTTATAATGCATCAAGAAGTTTTTTTTTAATTCAATACAACATAATAATTGTCAAGATTTCCCTAACGAAAGGCTGTTGAAAATTTGAAGGAAAAACGTTGGCGAGAGTTGCACGTGTGTGAAATGAAATTCAATTTTTACTGTTACGGTGCAATAGAAACATAAATTCAAGAATAGGATTTACCAATAGAATTCTCGTGATTTAAGCTATCGAATGTTCATCAAAGCTTTTGAAAAAACTAAAAAAATGTGTTTTTCTCAAGAGGTCGAAACAAGAGGCGCATAACAGAAAGTACCAACAATCCAATGGTGATCTTTTTGTTTAGTAGATCCAACGAGTTAATCACAAGTTATAACTATCGTACATATATGTTAGGGATACGTGTGAATCGTGTCAGGTCATAGCACATTGAAATATAAAGGAAACACAGCAGTTGGAATCCAGGAAAAGTCAAAATCCTTTAGAAGCTTTGAGGCAGCTTGCAGCTTAAATCGCTTTTTTTTTAACGTGTTTTCCTTACAAGCTATGCAAACGCTGTCAAAGGCGCAATTATAAGGTTTTTGACAAAGGAACTCCACTTGCGAAAAAATGTTATTACATAGGAACCAATATTGAACTAGTGCTGGAAATTGGAGCAATGTCATGCATGCATAGAAGTGAAAACCGATGGCTAGTGTTTGAACCATTTCAGTTTAACCTATGACATCGTCCTTGGAATAACGAGTATGATCAAGTGAGTAAATCCTAATCGCATCTGACAACGCTCGTAATTTCACTTCTTGATGCTTATCAAGAAAACGATCTTAATGACGATTCATATGTGTTTACGGGAGCAATTGCCACAAGTTTTACCTTCCTACTTTCTACACAACTCGCTGTTACCTTCTTGCTGTGTAGATCCAGTTACTTTCAGCATCTGATTCGTGTCTACGTATTTATTATTCTAAGGTCATTCGAACTTCTTACATGTTGCTTTGGACATTGCTTGAAGATCTCCCCTTCATGAATGTCGTAAAATACTGAATGAGTAAATTTTTCTGCAATCTTAAGAATAGCCAAGCTAAGTTGTTACCAGGTGATTGCGCAAGAGTGAGTGAAGGGTCACACCATCACCTTGCTTCTTGATAACTTTATAATAATGTGCATCACTAACCACTTTACCACACACTCCTTTCGTGGTTTCATGACATCTGTTTCGATTTCTCGTTTTCCAATCTTTATGTGTCATGGACTATGAGAGAAAGGCCTTCCACCTAACGATGAATTTAAAAAATCAGAGACATCATCATGGAAGATGTGGTTGGTGTAGAGAGAACGGGAAATATATCTTAACGACGGCCGGTCCTTAAGGAACGCTTAGGAGTGAGTCTCACAGGATGATAGAATGTCGTGCTCACAAGATGATCACCGACTAGGTTTCCATGTTGTTTTCGTGAAGCTTGTGACGACGATTGTAGTCCCATGTTTCTCTAGTGAAGAGCATATTGTGAGAAATTTTGTCGAACAACAGAGACGAACTGGTTCCTTTGTGATTTGTTTTAAAAAATGTTCTAGCCTATTCTAACTTTGCTATATCAGTAGCTTAGATACGATTCGGCGATCTTGTTTGCTACGTCGGTACTACACGCCAAAACGAAATCTTGCCAGAGTGTTTCAAAGTCGATGACACCAGGCTGTAATTATTTATTTATTCAGACATTGCCCTTTAGGGTCATGTTTCAAGACATGTTTTTGAAATTCGTTATATGTCGATAGACTTCTTGTCAAGTATTATCATTCTGCGTCTCCCCTTCCATACTATGTAAGGATAGCTGGTGGGGAGTGCGGCTCTAACGAGGCGAGCGAGATCGCCAAAACGTACGTGAGCGACTGACATAGCAAACCTCACAAAAGCTAAAAAGTCGTACCTTTCGTTTTGAGTGTTTTCTTAAGACCACTCTCAAATTTCGATATGTTTAATATTCATTTTTCGAATCACGCATGTGGTCTGATATAGGTCAATTTATACAGCCCGATACACGTGTCGTGACCTCGACAGTCCCATCAGTCGTTTTTTTTTTTCACCAATCTTCTCGGGGGAACGTAATTTCATACTGAGAGTAAGCGACGACTAGGTTAAGAAATCACTTAAAACGAAAGGCATGGCATATTAACGATACCAGTCAAAAGCAATTGGGTGTACAACTCTGCCCATGCGTAAAATGTTTGTCGTCGCCTACTTTTAGCATGGGGTTGGGTTTCCCAAGAGGATTGGTAAAAAAAACGAAGGGTACCACTCGTCTGATGAGACTGTCAAGGTCAAACGTGCTTATCGGGCTCTATAAGTTGCCCTATCACAACAACATGCTTGGTTCAAAAAATTATTCACGCTACAAAGTCCTTCATAGTAGTTCAAAGTATAAGAACGAGGTTCTTGGAACAACCGTTCAAAAGGAAATGTCTTTTGCGATCAATGGGAAGATGGCTGACAGCTGACGTAATGTTCATTAAGTTAGGCTAGAAAGATGAGTAATTAACTCACTGATATATTTCGGAATAGATGTTACACGACACATTTACGATGCAATATCAATCAATGTTAGAAGATAAATTCAGTTTGTAACTGCTGAGAGGCTGTAAAATAAAGTTTCAGTGGTGACTGACTCCTAAGGAATAGGCCATGCATTCCATTTCAGCAAGATTAGTAGAGGTGATCGAATGCATATTCGGCCTATACAGTAGCTTTGGATATCCGATGTGCAAAGTCAGTCTGTTATCCTCCTAGGCAGCTCTAATACCAATTCCGCTACTCGGAGGAATGGAAGGTTTGTGTAACCCAGGGCACGACTTGAATTCCCAGCCGACAACATGTGTGTTATAGGACACCCCGTAACAGTTCGCCTACCCACAACCTTGTCAGAAGTTTACTGGACTAACAAGAAATCAGAAATACAATCTGTTGAGTAGTGGATTAAGTATTGGATGAGCAATTACTGGCCTTTCAATGGAAGCAGTCGCGTTGCCCATTAGTTTGATTAACGTTTTCTCACTTAACACATAAACACCCGTATGGACACTATAGTCTCCAAAGTACTCACATCTTTAATGGCCGTGTACGCACTAATTTCGATACACACGGCCTCTAGGTTTTAGTCTTTTCAGACCATTTTGGATATCCCTCAAGCCCTTTTCTAATAATTACCATTTTATCAAGCGAGCAAAAGAACGCCGATCTCGAGAATTTGATTGCGTCATCTCTACTGATCAATGATTACCGAGTGAATACCGCTTTCAGTACTTTTATGTTAGGCGGCGATAAATTTTTTAAGTCGATCTCACTCGCTGAACAGGGATTTTTCATAAGAGTTTTAGTGGTCATTAGATAGATTAAATCCTTGACTAGAACTGTGCGCTACAGGTTTCTCAAGACACCCTTTTATAACGCTGTATCGTCCAGAATAAGAATTTGTTTCTCACTCGCCTTTGACCTTCATTTTTACCACGGGTATAAATCGCTGGAAGCACGAGAAGCATATCAGCGTATGGAGAATTTTCTGTAGTATGGGAATCATGCGTTTCTATTTCTGACAAGGTGGCGAAAGTACATGCAATGGCAGAAGTTGTAGCCGTTTCAACGCATAGTGTGGCAGATCACTATCAAGCTACGCGGTAGATTAGGCAATTACCTTGCTAACAAATCACCGCTGTGGCTTCCCTTCACATTTTACTCAGCTGTAAACCTTTCCGACGACTTTCTTTATGGGCCAGCTCATGGAGCGGGGCAGGGACGGGGCGATCGATCGCGTTTGAAATAATGTTCATTCAAGTGGGGACTTTTTTCACCGCATCGAGTGCGAAACAAAATCTTATTCAAGATGTTACATTGTTATAAAACGGTTTTTCTGAAAAACCGGCAACGTAGAGTTGCAGCGAGAGATTTAAGCTTTCTGATAATTATTAGCACTCCTATAAACGTTACTGCCCGAATGGGATTGGCCTAAAGATTTGTCGCCGCCTCACATATAAGTTTCCCGATTTCATTGCGTATTTCGATTTCGCGCCAATCGCACGATTTGAATTCTAACTGGCGGTGCCAAATTGCTTGCGGGCGCGAATGTGTTCACAGGCTTGATAGGCTGAACAAGTCTCCTATATCATTTATTTTTTTAAGTTATTTTTCTAACGGGATTTTTCAATCTACCGAATTATCTTCATGAGGTGAATTATAAGAAATGCTAATCCTAATTACTGATCGATACTTACATCTTTTTTCTTTGTCTTTTTTGTAACTTCCTTGAGATCGCTTCATGTTGAGTGCTGATAAGTTGTACAGGAGTTTTTTTTATTATATCACTTTAGTAGTAGTGATATAATGTTATAATTTTTGTTTTATTTGGTCCGTCATCATAGTGTTTTTTTTCGCTGTGCGGATCTCAGTACTTCTAGCATTCAGTTCGTATTTCGTCTTCTTCTTGAACGGCGTAGAATACTGGTTGAGCGAGTCTCCTTGCAATCTCGAAGATGGATTGCTATGGCGTTCCATAGAGCGTTGTTGTTGGCTGCCGGAGAGAGTTGTGAAGTGGAGCTCGACTTCTCGCGCGCTGCAGCGAGCAACACAACCACTCGGCCACGGCGCTCCTAATGTAACACTATGTCCAATAATGTTGAGCTAAAAGGAAAATCTAGAATCCCGTACGAGAGTTGAACAAGGGTCTCATGTTAATCACTGTACTGGGGACAACTCGTTTGTTGTCTTTTCGCAGAGTTTCAGCAAACGTTCGACAAATCAAATCTAAACACTCTCAATTTTTTAATTTCTGCAAGCAGGCCTTTCTAGGGCGATAGGATAGTAAAGAAAAAAAAGTCATCTCTTACATTCAGCGCTTTTCTTTCTGGACAGAGCTTATTTAATAGATCGTTAAAAGGATTTTAGTATCGTTAGGAAGCTTGAATCTCTCTTATCTTAATAGTGTACTTGATTCATGAAAAGGGCTTCTTAATGAGTCATAGCGCTCTAAAGAAGATTACGATTCGCATGCGGTGTGAACTTCTTGTTGGCAAGGGTGTGTGAGTGGCTGTGTAAATGAGTTGGAAAAGCCGAAGCCCACAGCGACAGAACAAAGCTCCTTTTGCAATCCACGTACGAAAAACTTAGAAATCTCTGCTGAACGGAAAAAAAAATTTCGAACAAATATTGAAGATGCGCGCGGTTACACCCGTTATGTGTGAAACGCAATTTTATTTTCACTGCTATAGCGTAGTCAGGAGGCCTTTCCAAATAACCAGTAGATTTATAAAATTTCCGAGAATTAGGCTTTCAAATGGTTACTGTAATTCTTGTGAAAACTTTTCACAAGTAAAAAAAAATCCTACGAAAGATGCATACCGATAAGGACAGAGTACCTGATAACATTATGCCTTTCTACGTAGAACTGCAAAAAAGCTCGCCAATTCGACTTTTAAGCTGTGCCAGAAATGCGCTGCCGTGTAGATTAATAGTTCCTTAGTAATCTTGTTGTAAAGTTGTTGATCTTTGTGTTTTTTTTTTAATTTCCAGTTGAATATCTATAATCCGCTGAAGGATGACCCCCACAAAATCATCGAACTATTCCGAAATAATTTGAGTAACAAACAACATTTTTACCTTTCAGATGTTTCCGTCACAAGATGTCCTCATATTTTTCAGCAACAATGATGCTGCATTTTATAGAAAAATTGCCGATTCATTTACTATGACAACGATTATGGTGATGTCGATTTATACGTGAGTTTTGAAGTTTTTATTTTTATTGGTTTTTTATAAATAACTTTCACAATAGTGTTTTACTTAGTCACTTTTCTATTTCAAACTGAGTTGCTGGCTGGAGTGTGTCGAAAAATGGTATGGAGGCTCTAACAAAGGGACAGGATCCCTGAGATACCAGCAGGATACTAAGATTTTACTCCGTTATGTAGCATCCAGACTCACTAGCTCAACGAAAGCCAGAATATGGGAATATCTCGACAACAAGCAGACAATCAGTGCCTACGTCTGCGAGGAACAACGCCGAACGGTGGCCACAAAAGCACGAAAGAAGCGTCCAAAACAACTCAATGTTGCACTTCTCCAGGATAGCTCTCGACCTCACACTGCAAAGTCAACCGCCGCATTTCGGAAAATTGGGCTGGATCACGGGTACCACATCCACCGTATAACCTTGATTTGCTTCATCGGATTATCATCTCTTCCGCGCTCTGAAGCAGTACCAGCGGGAAAAGAACTTCAAAACTACAATCAGCTCAAAAGTAGTCTCACTGGCTTTTTTGATCGCCAGCCTCACTCTTTCTGAGAGAAAGGCATCCAGTCTTCGCCCAGCAAATGGATGCAGATCACTGATCATGATAGTGACTGCACTGCAAATTAATGGTTTTCCCAAATGAATAACACTTCAATTAACAAAATTATTCAAGCGCAAAAAACTATGAACCAATTATGAATTTCAAACATGAAATCATATACTAATAACAATTCCCAGGGTGGACTATCTATAAATCTTGGCATGGCCCGAATTATTCAGAATTTTCTTCATAAACAAGTGTGACGATGTTAATAATAGTACTTTTTATAACAGTAAAACAGCACGTTAATAATACAGTGACCAGTGTGTAACTGTTTCACCGTCTACAACGCCTGAAAGGCTAGTTGATTTGCAGTCTTCTTATTCAAGTACTTTCATTACTTCGGCTAGGAGACAGAAACTCTATCCTTTACTTCGACTGTTTTTGGAGCCTCGCTTCTGAAATTTCGATATATTTAGACACGCTTATTTAGCACTTCTGAGGTTTCAATACGCCAGTAGCATACGTACGATTTGGCGATTTCAATCGCCAGGTCAGTGCCACACGCGTTGCTAGCCATCTTATAAAGTGGGAAAGTTGAGGAGTAGAGCGATAAGGCTTGGGAAAGTGAGATCTTCTCTGGATCTTTTTTACACTCGACGACACATGGCGCCATTTATGATATGTACATTGCCCTTTATTTCGACTTTTCTCTTGTTTAGTCGAATTAAAGGACAATGTCTATCCTCTCGAGAACCAGAGTTGATAGGCAGGCGGTTCGCGCCGTCGCCTTCTTAACGAAACGGGACTTTCTCAAGCGATGAGCCTGCTTTCCCACGAAACGCAACGCCGCCATTATCAGTACATGTATGTCTGACTGTCTGTGATTGCTTTCCACGAGATATGCCTGCTTTCTCATGATACGCAACTAGCCATTATAGTGTCTAGGTAAAATTTGACGTCGCGCGGCGCCGCACGAAAGGTGCCGTTTAGTGTTTGAAGAGCTATATCATATATGGTAGCCATGTGGCATGGAGCGTAAGAATTTCAGAACTCAAGAATATTTCTGCGCTTCCCTCATCCTGTGCATGTCCCATGGTCGTCTATAAACTGTGCTACGTTTGTTGTGCATGTGTAACTGGTGTGTGAAGGAAAAAAATCAGACCTATCATGCAATCGTATGCTTCCAGTATTTGATGAAGTTGTTATATTTTGCAAACATAATTTTGATGTCTAACTTTTGGTCTTGATATCATCTTGTTCTAGGTCATGTCCAGAAGTAGGATAAAGTCTCGACGTTGAACAATCTTTGAGGAGTGCGCCATGCACTTCGTTTGAAGTGATGAATGCATATGTGGCCTTTGCAATGACTCGCGATAACCTCCCGCTAATACCATGTCAGTGCTGCTTTCCTCCCAGACAAGTCTGAGAGCAGTCTAGTGTCAATTTACCAACCCCGGAAGGATGGTTGGTTGGTGAGCCAGGAGCGCGAAATCGAACCATCGATCTTGTGTGCGACCCAGAGCACCTCTAACCACTGAGCCACATGCGTTCTGTGTAAAAGTAATATTTCTCACTAAAAATCAAAAATCAGCAAACTGCTTTCTGAAAATAGACTCATTATTAGACGCCAGTTCAGCTATCGGACGTAGGGTTATTCGTATTCCCCTTCAAAGGCTCCACTGTCTACGTCACACATTCTCTTTGACTCTCTAGGACCACAGATGAAATCGCTGCGCAGAAATCCTTTGCGTTATTCTGATTTCTGACTAATTTTTTATGAGTATCAATACTAATGAAAATCGATCAACGGAACTTAGCCGTGCAAGCGTAGCATTCCGAGTGGGAAATTTGATTTATTTTTGGCTACAATGCACTATGAACTTTTTAGAAAACAAGCGCATTGTTGAAGCGTCGAAACTCAAGCTTTCAAATGTTTATTAGGAATTTAAGAAAACGCTCTGCCCAGTAGAACTGCTTTCTAAATCTTCGTGCACCATGCAGGTACACGTGATCCCGAACGAGTCAACTCTCTGTGGACCACTGTTGAAAATGCTGCGCTACACTGCGCGATTCTCCTTATTTGTTCAGGGCTTTTCTTCGTTTTGTTAGAATTTCTAGATTTTTTGCATAATTTTGATATTTCACGCTTTTTATATACACTGTCATATTTTTGTGGATAGATAGGTTTTATGTATGACCGGAAGCGCTTTCTTACTACTCTTACTCTTGCGGCTGTGGCTTGCTAGGAAGCATGGGCGTTCTTTTAGCTTAAATAGCCTTTATAGAGTCTTCTCGGTGATATTTTATGTGTCTGTGGCAACAGAGTAATTCAACAATTTAAACCTTTCTGTAATAATAACGAAAGAGCCCGTTATGATAGAAACAATCGGCTGTTCACTCCGGAGATAGAAAATAATCTTCTCTTTGTTGGTGCAGCACTCCTTGGAAATTTCTAGAAAGCAAGCTTATTTTTAGGATCGCTGCTCAAAGCTATTAAGTGGCTACTGAGACTAACTGAGAATCCGTGTCCGACAAAAAAGTGGCAAAAGCCAGTATTTGTCACCAACTACTATCATATATGATACACGCGTTCCCCAGAAGGTTCATGAGTCACATTCAATTGCAATAGCCTGTCGTTGAAAAAGAAAAATTGATAGAAAGTTATTAACAGACTATCTTTTTATGGGGGCGACGCACGCCATTATATCTGCTACCATTTGATTACAAGAAGTTGAGAGAAAAACACCTGTGCAAAAAAGGTGAAATTTTCAGGTTTCACATCGTTGCTATAGTGCTGACCGTTCTTCTATAGATCGTTTTTGACATCGTAGATCTTAAGTAATTTTAACAACCCGATGTTGGCGATGTTAGACGGTGTATCCCGTCCCGAAGATTATAAAGTTAAATCTGTACTCAGCTTATTAGTAGGTAAATGGGAAGCGGGTTAGAGGTCACCTTCAAGAAGCTCCTCTTGCCAAGCTTTACCTATGCTCTCTCGGCTAGAATAGAAGAACTAATGCTGTTGAGACTCTTTCACCAAAAAAGATCATGACTTCAGAGAGTAAAATGTCTCATACAAAAATATGAACATTAGCTGTATCTTGGGTAAACAAACCTCTTTGGTGAACGCTTATACCCGAATGATGCTAATATAGAATTTACGAGTATTAACCTGATTCACGACGGGCGTTGTGACCGAGTGGTTGTGATGCGCGTTACAGCACGCGCGCGGCTCCTCCAACACTCTGCGGCTGTCAATAACGAAAGCCCCATGGAACACCACAGCCAGGCTATCCTCGCGATTGCAAGGAGGCGTGCTCAACACGTAATCTTCTACGTTTAAGAAGAAGATAAAAACGAATTGAATATTAAAAGTGCTGAGATCTGCTCAGTGAATAAGGAAAACACTGTGAAGATGAGTCGATAAAATGCCAATGTAGAACTGATTCACTTCATCATTCATCATTGATCATTGGCGACCGTTGAGACACTGCGCTAGCCCCGCCCCGTGTACGCAGCGGTGCTTTGTGCTAGGTTCTTGTTGGTTTGATCCTTAACACGACGTTCATTGTAGTTTTTTGATGTCAATTTGTATTGAAAGTCTTTTTATTAGCGTAATTATTCTAGCAAAAAACGCATATTTGTCTAGCATTTCTTTACTTTTTGATACAAAATAGATCTATGGAATAACGCTTCTGTTGTTGTTAACTAAATGAGATATGTTCTAACATGGTGTATCAGTGATTTGAGCGTATTGAGGTGGAAACAAAAGGATAGCACCAAAAAAATTGCAGTGAAGCGTCACATTGAATAATCGAAACAGCAACCTTCTTTCCATTCGACACAAGCATGAGGCACCGTCAGTGCGAGCTACTCGCCGCCGAGTCACCGCGTGCACGATGGGGTGGTGCTAGCGCCCTGGGTCAACGGTCCTCAGTGTGTTGACTTGACTTCAAGTAATGTCCGCTCAAAAGAACATCCAGACAGCAGGTCCATTAGGCTGGTATAGGAGTCATCATTCTTTCTCAGGAACATAAAGCATCAGCGCGTAAAATTTGAAAGCGTTTTGAATAAACACCACAAAGCCAAGCATGAAGTGGAGAGTGAAATGCCTTGTAATCACACGTGATATGAGGCAGCATATAGAACAGTTATTTTCATGCACAAAGCACATTACAAGTCTATATAATCTTTTCACGGTGGCCTCCATTTGAACAACTCAGTGGATGAGTTGTAAGCTAAAGATGGATTTTGTGCTTGATGCGATTAAAACTCTGGTTCAATAATTTCTTTTGGTGAAGGCAACGGAAGTGTATGACTGACTGGGTTCTGGACATCCTGATCTTCCCAGGTTCTGAAGAAGGCGAAACCGCCGAAACGTCAGCTGTCTGAATAAATAATAATATGAAAACCTCGTGTAGGCCTCAATCAGAAAACAAGGATTCTTGGAGAATGCCGAGGTTAAGGGCAGTCACTCTTGGGAATAATTGCAAATGATAGTGTTGATAATTTGATATTTCAGATGTGCGCTCATAAACTTTGCGTGACACACGGAACTGCAGTCACCAGCAAGCGATACGGCTAAGCATATTTCAAAAAAAAAACTGCAATTAAATTTTGATGTTCTGCTTGTTATATGACCATACCATCCGGTGTTAATAGTTCGCTAGCTTTCATCGGTACTTGTATGAATCAGTCGTGGCTTATTGAAATATTTTTGTTTGCCATTGTTATCAATCAGTGAGAACAGTAAAAGAGATGCCGACGTCATTGGAAACGAGCCTTCAAGTTTATCAAGTTCATTTCTAAAATTCTTCGAGCTTAGAGCAAATTATTGTTCTTGTATTTAATGCACGATAGGCACCATCGTTTCTATGCACTGAATCTAACACTGACGATTGATACAGTTCTCAGTTCATACCTCATTTCTCATAGAGAATTATCATTTTTTGTTTGTACCAAACATACATCTCATTTGTGATTTTTGTCATGAATAGAATGAGGAGTTTCGGGTTCAAAGTTGTCGTTTTCCTAAAAAAAGTTTTATTCGGAAAATCTGCACACCACTATTGATAAATTCGATACCATATGATCACATGTGTTTACATGCGAGAAAAGAATTAAGGTCTTTATTGCGAATAATTACACATTTACAGGCCTTAAAAAATTTTCGCAGCTGAAATGCAGATGGCTAAGTTCTTCAGGTAATCTGGCAAGACATAGGCTATCTACGATAACTCTGTGCTCTTCGAGACTCGTCTTTTCATAGCTTTATCAAACTTATGTGATCAGCAGACAAGTAAGTGAGCAAGCAAGTCTATCCAGCCAAATAAGATGGAATTATTGAGCGCGTCGCAATCATAGATTATTATTGTGTTTTCATTGAAACTCAAGAAAGTCTTACAAGCGACAGTTTGAAATCTCGCCATGTACATTCAGTATAGTCTGAAAATTGTTTTGAACCTTTCTGATGTTCAACTGAAAGTAGACTTGGTGGGCGTGTCACTCTGATAAGTTAGGTAGGGTTACCAAAACGATAAGGCTGCATTGAGGTTTTCTAATTCTGGATTCGAACGAATGTGAAGGAAGCCAAACATTAGAGAAGCTTAGTAGACCCTCTAGAATAACAGGCATTTCTTTGTAAATCCGCTGAATTTCTATCTACAAAAGTTTTATGTCTTTGAGCACTTTTACAACAGGCTACTCGATTTTTTATTAGTAGAACTCTTAAATTAGTCATCAGAAGTACCGTATTGGGAACAAAATCAGAATGATAGTGGTAGCGGCACCGTAGAAGTCACTGGAATGGATATGACCGTATAAGTTAAAGTCAATGGAATGGATGCGTAGTGAAATCGATAAATATGGAATTTCGGTCTCTCCAATCAAAGGAATCGCATTTGGGAGATGATTGGACAGTATTAGAAAAGAAGTGGAAGAAAAAGGGCTTATTTCAAATGTGACATACGTTGAAGGGGCTTTTATTGCATTATACAACTGTACGGTACATGAGATTTATTTGCTATACTCCTGAAAGAAACCCTAGAATCACTCAATATAGAAACTTTCAAGCAAAAATGAGCTGTCTAGATATCATCTTCGTTGTGAAACACCAGTCGCTTTTCACTTGATTTTTTTTTTGAAAGAACGATCATGTTCTTTGAAAGAACGATCATGTTCCATTGACAAATCTATGTAGAACCATGATTACTGGCTTGGCTCATGAAGAATGTGAAATATCAGCTAACTTCATGAGGTGGAAGATTCCCGACGTGAGTTGTCGTATTAAAGGCTATCCCGCATAAGATTATAAATCCATGTTTTCTAGGTCTCGTTGTGAATCAACAGCGTAACAAAGCAGTGAAAACAGATTTATAATCAAATTCAGTGCTAGGTAATACCACTTCATTCGTGAAGTAGTCCAATCTACTAGATTCGACTTGGTAGGATGACTCCGAGTACCGAACTTCTAAGGAACAACCACTGTGGACGCTGGACTCTAGTCATCGTGACTTTGAAGAGAGCGATGACGTTAAATGGTCAAGTACAACAATGATATGACATCAATCCCGCATACGTTTTGATCGTTAAATAAGGTGATGTCTGATATTGGCAATTAATAAACAATGAGGTAACGAATAAAAGTACCTTATCAACATTAACAACATTAATTTACAATTTCTGACTAGAATCGAAACCTGAGATACTGAGTCATGCCATACCGTGAGAACGGAACCGTTTGAGATCACTACGAACAATCTTATTTCTCAGAAAATTTCGTCTCTGTCGGCTCGTGCCAGTTAGCACAGCGTCATTTAGGCGAGCTACCGAAGCCTCATTCAACCTTGTTCTATGCGAATGCACTACAACCATATCATGGTTATCTGACAGACTCATGGCTTCCAAAAGTTTAGTCTGATCTTCGTAATCCATTACTTCGTTGCTTCTCCTGGGAGAATTGCTCCGTCTTAGTGACTTACGACGTTGTGACGGAGTTTTATCAGTCAGCAAGTCATAAAGGTAATCTGATATTTCCTTTATGAAGCTGGTTGACATATTTCCTGCAAAGATTGACGCGTCATTCTTCGATCCAAAGCCATCACCAGCTTTCTCATCCATGTTACTTCGTTGTTGTAAGCTCTGAAAGAAATTATGAACCAAAAAAGAAATAAACAGTTCTTTCCTTATCCGGTGGGAATTTCCATAAGGAAGTTAGCAATTCTTCAAAAGCTTAAACGTCTGGCCACTTGCTACCTGCTCCTTTTTTAGAAGACCTTTCTACGCGCTGCAAAATTCAAAATGAAATTATGTTTTACAGCGGCGGCGTGCTTCTACTATTAGTTCACTGGAAGCACAAAAAGCTCATGATTGTGTGGAGAAAATCTCGTATTAGCTATGTTCTCCGATTTTTTCTTCGCTACTTCTATTCTATTTTCTTTATTTCGATTTCTATTATATTTATTCATTCTATTTCTAATCTATTACTTTATTCTACTTTTATTCTATACTATTCACAATGATTTTATTTCCTGGCTCTTTTTATTGTGTTTTATGTCATTCAAAAACTTGTGATTTTGAAGCTCTAAATATGTAAACCGTTTTTGTATCTGCATGGAATTTTTCTTTACTTTAAAACGGACCCTTAAAAATTTAAGTCGTGATCGTCTCTCTAACGCTTCACTTGGGCTATCCTAATTGCTATCGAAGCGACACAAAACTATATGGAACACACAACGCCTATGCGGTTGATCTGCGGGCTACACGAGTATGGTTCAAAAGCTTTCGCGAAAACGACATCGAAACATCAAAATTGGCTCCGACAGCTTTATCAAGAGAGCGTCAAGATAACGCTCGCCCCCTATTGTGCGTCTGACATTGCAAAAGATTGAAAAATTGGGGTTGGACAGTTTAATTTATCCGCCTTATAGCCCAAATGTTGCTCCAAGTGATAACCATCTTTTCAGGTATTTTCAAGGTTCTTTAGCAGGAAAGCCTCCTCCAAAGTCAGTGATGTGATGAAGTATCTGTGTTTATTCTCTAGTAAAAGAAAAATTTTGGACACTTGCAAAAAATTAAATGGCTCTCATATTCAGAATTTCGAGATCACGAGATTTTGAAATTCATGAAACACGGTGAGAAAAGACTAGGGATAAATTATTGCAAATAAATAAATTAACGTAAAATAAATAACAAAAACTGCACTCCATATGTGAGTCGCACCAGAGCGACCAATTGACCGGTCGCGGAACAACGTATCGCGCTACATCCAGCACATACCAAAGCACACAGTATTCGACAAGCAAAGGCGCTTCGTATGTGAAAAGCGATCTTAACTTTCCTGCTAACTGCAGTAATTAGGTCTTTCCAAAAAATAAGTACTGAATGGGAATTGTTAAAAAATACACTATCGAATGGTTACTCATAATTCCGAAAGATAAATATGCATGTGTGAAACACAAATGCTTTCTTTTTTGCTAAAAACTCATGAGAAAATTTTCTTAAAATGGCCAAGAAGCGCAGCAGCCAGAACTTTGATCTTCTGAATGATTCTTAACACTCCTATGGTCTTAACACTCCTATGGAAATTTTTTCCACAGCAGAAAGAGTCGTATGTTTCTTTGCCTCCGGATAACGGAAAAGAATCGACAGGAGTGCTAACATTGTTATCTGAAAACAATAACGTAGTTGAAAGGCATGATTTTCCTCCACCTGTTTGGGACGGCTTCGTCGTATGTTTGGCAGATGATTCAGCACAGCAGATGGCGCAGCGTTAGCACGTCCTGGTCGACGAACATTTCTTGAGGTAAAATGTGATCTGAGTACGCCAGTTTGAAAAGGCTGAAGTCGTGAATTCAGCTCGCTTGTCGATGTAGTAATCATAGAGAAAAGTAGGAAAATAAGCATCTGAGAAGGCATAATTCAGGCAAGTAAGTAAAAAACATTCCGAAAAACCGAGCGATTGGACATTAAGCACACAACGATATAGCTATTACACAAATCATGACCGGTGCTTAACGAATTCCAGAGCATCACATTCAAGGGCTATTCGAGAAATTTCCCTATCAAATCCTATAGATTCTTAGCTTCCGTAACATCATCGTATCGTATGTAATCAGCACCTTTGTGAAAGCAAAAGCTCTGGTGGCTTCAATGCTGTGAAAGAAGCGAAGAAAGAGCAAAAAGATGTTCTCGAATTTTACTTTTTGCTTCTCTTTCTATCTGACAAACTTGACTTGGTTATAGCTTGAGAGATGGTGTGCAAATTATACTGGACGGCATTCGTTGAGAATATTAAACTGGAGTGAAACTTTTCACATTTGGAGGAAGGTGAGAATGTAAAGGATTCAACTATAGGTTACTCATAGCAATAGCAGAAATGGAACCGAAAATAAGCATTAACTTTAATTGGTTTTCACTCTGATTTTTTTAGGGAGGAAGTCAGAACAATGTAATGATATCTTGTTGATAATATTATTTTGAAATTACCGCTTCATTCAACTGCTTTTATAGAATCCTCGCTCAGAAACAATAATAATCTGTAAATATGATAGAATTTTGGGCCTTCAATGTTTGGTATGGCACTTGTTCAGTATCAGCCTGTTTCGCTTTTCCATGCTGAGGAGTAGTACGGTGCCCTCTGATTCAGCCGATAGGAGGAAGTTATACTCCTCATAAAGGAATCGACGCACAATAACAAATCACCTTTAGTCAAGACGCTACGGTGACCCTGGTAAAATGCATCATATTCTTCTTTCGACTGCTTCTAAGGACCTCGCTCAAAAACAGTATTAATCTGATAATCTCAGAAACGTTTTGAGTTTCTTCTTTTATCTTTCTTCTTTTATGAGTAGAAGTATAACCCCCTGGAATCGGCTGTACCGAAGGGACAGTGCTACTGATGAGCTTGGAGAGGCTAAACAGGCCTATCTAGTACTGCATAAATGTCATACCAAAACTCATAGAAGGCCAAAGATTTTCTCATATTATCCAGCATTATCATTGAATTTTGTTAATAATCGAAAATTATCAGGGAAGTGGATTTCAATACGAAACATGTCACGGCACTGATACTGTCACTTTCACAGTTAGAACTAGTAAAATCACTATTACTAAGTTATCGGTGTTATCTTAGTATTACTTTATTCAAAAATTAACAGTTTGGGAATGTATCAATATGGTATTAAGTGATGATGTTTAGTCATAAGAAGCCAAAACTTGCAATAGAAACACATCAAAACGATAGTTCCATCATCGGGAGAAGTCTGCAAAGGAGTAGGGGAGTGTCAATAAGAATAACGAAAGAGTTTTGAACGTATTCCAATGTTCTGAAGTAATAATGCAATGTCGGTAATAATTCGACAATTTCGATAGAGCTCGTTGGAAGAATGACTAGTTTGAAATAGGTAAAAAAAAAAGCTACACCAAATGATTGGATTAACGGCCAGAGAGTACGATGAACACGGAGAGACTGACAGTTCATAATTTCCAAGGCCAACAATGTTTGCCAATTTGCCGCCCCTATTGGTAGTATAGTGGTGGCGGTTTCGCCATCATGAACACTTACACTCTTAAGACGAGTTCACATGCAAAATAATGAATTACACCGTATACGATGGAATGCTCTATTGTTTGTCACAATGAAACTTATCACAATCTATGAAAAGCAATACGGACATGAATCTAGTCGCTTTCGGCGGAGGCGTCTCTTCAAACTACTTGCACTCAAGCTGTAGATACTGATAATGTTGCTTGTATGTACAGCATTTCAATTACCATAGTGTTAGTAAATGATTATTTCTGCTTTGGTATTATTGCACTGCATTAGTTTGTGGTCCGGAGTGCGACGGATAGCTAATAAAACAAGCCAAGCGAAATGCCGTATAATAAAAATTGTGGTAGCGGACTGTGGCAGCAAACCGTGCCCTCGGTGGAGTAGTGGTAGCACACGTCGCTAATAAGGACGAAACACGGGTTCAACTCTCAACCTAGGGTTGGATCTGTGTATCACTCAATATTCTTGACTGTACTAGTCTTTCCACGTAACAATGTGGAATATTAATAAGAGGAATGTTTACTGTAGTGAGAGTATGAAGCTTTTAACGGTCGTCAGATCAGCCATATTAGTCCTTTACACTCGGGTTTCGTTGGGAGTTAAGGTAGTCTCTGCTTTGGCAAAGTCTCCTGTCGCTCTATAGATCACGGATGATCAAAGTACAATGGACGGAGCACTTATCGAGAATTAAAAAGTGATTGCATTCTTGAGGCGCTTACTTTTTACTGTTGAATCAAGCTAGAAACATTCTTCAATACATTCGAGACTTAAACACCGAGCAAATGCTTAGTTTCAGTGTTAGTTCGGTACGATTTTTGATCCATCATTTTGTCGAAATTGTAAGGCATAACTTTGATGTGACCCAAGACATTATATGTGTGACTGAAGATTGTCCATGTCTGAAAAGGCATTAACATTTGTCTCAAGCATCGATAATCGAACTATGATTCGAAAGGAGTGTAGTAGAGCAGTATCTAAAAACACCCATATGGTTATAGATTCGACCTCACTGAAGACTAGCGACGTCTTCTTTTCAAAATGAATCAATGAATATCAAGCTTGGCTGGAAGCGTAAAGCTGCTTTGATCTTTTCCAGACTTTTGCTACTTATCGCGTAAGCCAAACGTGTATTTATTGAGCTTCACCGTGATTCGAACAGAGTCAAGCACATTATGCATCATGTAATTGATCAACTTCGAATGCTTTATCGTTTCAATTGGTTTTCACGACAAATATTGATAGACAGTAGAATTTCCGAAAAAGAAGATAGTAACTGCCTAAAAAAGCGACCTAATTTCGCAAAATGACGGTTTCCAACAACATTGTGTCGTGCTTGTAACCGAGTAAGCGATTCTGGATAGCAACGTGTGTTGACTGACGGGATCAGTGATACCATCAATAACAAAGGTGTTAATATTGCAGGGTAGTGTAGAAGATATTATAAAAAATTTGAATCAGTCTCGTTTATTACCGGCTTTCCTCAAAAGAAGACAAACCGGCCGAAGTGTTGCCTTTTCGTGTCTATGCAGGAAATTAATCGCAGACCGGTGAGCGTTCGTCCGCACATAATGGACAAGTTTTCACTATTTCCGCTCATTGCAAATGTTTACATGTTGATGTGTTGATGCTGCCTCATCAAAATAACTGATTGAACAAGCTTGACGCATAATTGTTTGCGCGCCCGACAGATACTAAAGTGGTAAGTCTCTTGCTGCACTTCCTTACCTTCCGTACCCGCGTCAACACACGCCTTCCTAACGAGCTCATTGATTCGCTAACAGTATAACCGCTCAAACTCTTTTTATTCGTTGCTATTATTACATTAACATTGCTTTCTAATCGAGTATTTTTTGAACCTCGCCATAAAAATACAGAGGATGTTTAAAGCTTTTTCGGGATTAACACGTCATTGGCTTACATACGTTTCAACAGAATGGTCCATCTCGTCAGAGCCATTTGTTTTAATAGCCATCCGTAGTGATAGTAGGGATGGGGGAAAGTGTCTCGTTAAAACAAACGTCAAATTGAGGTTTTCACCAATTTCCACTCTCTGGCCTGCGGCTATTATTGAGTATGTAGAGATTGCCTTTCACTCGATTGCCTCTACATACATTACACAATAGTTTGAACAGATTCTTGATATAACATGACCTTAGCATTCTGCTGTCGTTTCCAACGAAAAATCACAGAGGCGGTCAAGCAGCGATAATTACCTTCTCACCTCATTGAATCATTTAATGCTGATCGAGTGCGTTTGGCTTTGTGCTGAGAGTACTATAATGCTTCCAGATAATAGTTGCAGTCAGTTTCCAGTCATTATATTTCTGATGGAGGGCTTGTAGATGAGCCACCAACTCCTTCAAGAAGACAATATCTTAGTCGATAAAGCAAATTTTCAGCAACTTCAAAACTTCATTAAATTTGCAAGCGAGATCTAAATAGTTGGTTGAAAGTTAATGATATATGTCCTGGCGAAGCAGCTGTAAGCCTTGAAATACAATCGATAATCATGCACTCTGAAAGAACATGACGTTGGGTGATCTTTTCATCTAACGTGGAATTTAACATGTTCAGCGTCTTCTGCCTACAATAGGGCGTGAACTGCTGACGGCATTTGCTACTGATGCTAACTAGGAAGCCGAAGTATACATAGCGCTAGAACTGCTATAACACCTCATAAAAAGCTCAGAACATTCTATCAAACTCTGAATACTTGTTCTCGATCGGAGTTTTCCTGAACATGGCTCAATAAAAATAAGACGTCGTTTCTCAAACTGCTATTGTTCTTTACTCGTAAGGAAGTAGTAACAACCGTTTGTCCGAACCACCTTTTGTACTGAGTTATTGCAAGTTAGAATACCGCATTGAGTGAATTCCTACTAGAGAATCTTAGCTCCACTCACTCTCGCAGCACTAGCTAATGTTATATAATAGTTTTTCCCAAAAAAAGAGATCACTGGCATAAATAGAATTTATCTTATCTTTTAGAAAGAAGATCGTAGCTCCTAATAAACTAATATTGTGTTATCTATCCTTTTCACTGAAGACGTACTTATCATTGTCTTGTCGCTTGGAAAAAAAAGAGTGGAAAAAAATCAGATCCTAAAATTCGTAGTATAAATCGAAAGCATCTTATTTCATTATCATCTGCATTGAAACTCCTAATGCTTTTATCAAAATTTTCGGTTGAAGTGAACATGTAAACTAGTCAAAGTCCTTGAAAAAAATCTAGTCGGGAGGTACAAAAACAGTTTTGCGGTTTAAAAAGACTGGCACCAGTGCATACCGTTGAAAATAGCCCCGGAACGATCAACTATCATTATCTCGAGTCATACGGAAAAAGAAGATTTTAAAATAGATATGCACCGTTTACTAAATTGTTTATATGAGCCGACTTACATATCTAAGCAATTCGAAGAAATCCAATATTCTAATCGTTTTCTAATATAGCAACGTCCACGAATATTCTCAAAATTGTGTGTAGATTTGGCTGACATTGGAAAACTTTAACTTTTTCAAGGGTGCCGTTATATGCTAACAACCTGATTTCCCTGGGATACTGAAACTCTATACTATCAGTTCTCAAGCCTTTATCACAGGCACCGTGCTAAACCATAAGGACTGAAGAGAGTCTTTCGTTCACAACTTTGGTTCGTCTTCCGACTTCAGAAGCATGAAAACCCAGCCGGTGCAAGGGGGGGGTTTTTATTTAAGGAACATGTGCCTAATGCAATAAATTTCTGATCATAGCTTTGCCGATATTTCTGAAATTTCCCCAAAACGAGGTTTTCATTGGATTGGCCCGATTGGTGAAAAGATGTTGACTAGTTTTTCAAATCTCTATGTGTAACGACATCTGTGCCAAAGAAACAGGTGTAGGATAAAATACATCGCTTATCTTGTTAAGGATGAGATTAATTTCACAAACATCGCTAATTGGAGTTGGGCAGGAAGCACTAGTAAAAAGTTTTTGGAAGCTGAACTGGAAGTTTAAGTACAGCGATCGGTTTATTTGTCAGCTAGAGAGAACAAAACTTGTGTCATCAAGAAAAGGTGGAAATCAAAAAAGTAGTGAGTTTTAGCAGTGCCAAATTCGAAAAATATCATGCAAAAACCAGAACAATTGCGAGAAGATATAAAGAGACACAAGAAAATCTAGTTTGTTTTGAAACAATGGAACAAAGGCGCCAAATGAGAGGTGCTCAGGTGAAAGTCATTAGACGTTGTAACAATGTTGCTACTTCAATTCTTTCTTCCAAAAATGTTGCTAGTCAAAAAATTCGAATCCGCATTAAGGAGTGTGCACAACCATTTGAAAACTTGCATGGTATTGTTTTTCACTTGCTGTCAGCTTCAGAGAGACCGGTTAAGGTTCAATCATAGTTTACAATACTTGGGTGTACAGTGAACAGAAGACGAATTGAAAAGTGAAAGTTTTTGTTGGTTGAGCTTTATAATTGAGCTTATGAAAAGCACTCTAACAAAGTCCGACTGAATGCTCTTTCAGGTGTGTGGTAATAATTTTTCGCCCATCCATGCTGTTAAGTCGAAGAAATGCATAGGAGCGAGGGAAATGGAAAAGAACTACCCTTGACAGAAACTAAAAGGCGCTGATCCGATAGCCCTTGGCGGAGTCTACTATCTCTTCAGTACTAAAAAACCTACAACTGGTCAAAGACTGTATTTCGATCCATAGACCTGCTAACTACTTGTAATGGAACACACCTAAGGACGGTTGTTCAGCAATTCCGGAAAAAATTGACTGACTAGAATTCGAGAGCCGCCAGTGATCTGAAACGCGCGCAAAAGATCTCAGTATCCGTTTCCTTGTATTCATCCTCCTTAAGATTTTCAAGCATTTCCTGTGTTGTTTCGACAGCTGCTTGAAGAACTTGCCTTCATCATAAATGCCGCAGGGTCAAATTTTCCAATACAAGCGATTGCTAGGCTAAGGTTTTTTCAAGTGATTGAAGGATAGTGGTGAGATGAGGGGACGAACCATCTCCTTGATTTCTAATAATTAGCATCTTTAATCATTCAGCCACATGTGCTCTATAGTAATAGTAGCATTACTGATTCGTCCCGTCCCCAACCGAGCCCTTTTGAAATGGCACATTAGTGAAAGACCTCTCTGAGAGAATGGAAATAGTGAATCCGTATAACGGTAATCTTCTGCAGCATTACACCTCACTGTATCCTCTTTGCTAAACCTTTTTCCTCTATGCCCTTAGTAATTATCGAAATCTGACCAATCTTCAAGCGAGTTTAACCCACTGCTGTCTTTTAGGGTTTCAGCGACACTCATAGTGGCATGACTCAATGATGAGGCAAAGTAATCTTACTTTTCAAAGCTTGAATTATCAGCTGCTACAATGATTCGGAAATTTGTAACATAATAGAACTGATTTATTCGCTGGAGTAACTGAAGGATTATAGGTGACTGACGGTATGGCGTGTTTACTTTTTTGACGAGCCTTTGATTTCCCGCTGAGATTTAATTCCTCGCTAGTATGCGAGACCTTGAGAATGAGTGAACTTCCTCTTTATTTGTATAGACGGAAAACCACCAGGAGAGCTATTGTATAGTGCTCCACTCGTGATACTTTTGTGCCATTTCCGAATGGGGTTCATAAAAGTTCAAGAAGAATAAGTTCTCACTTTTTTCATCTTGGAGATTTGGATCCCTCTATGACTGAAGATCAATTACAATACGAACAAGTTTAAACAAATGCAATGCGATCGATAATCACATAATCTGTGTGCGCAAATTTTCAGTGTTCAATGAGGAGCAGCGGAGCACAGACTGTAGATGAAGTGCTGTGGCACAAAAAGTTCAAGAGTTTGAAGTTGAGTCTCGCACAGGAGCCACTGAGTTTTCGCTTTTAACCTTTCACAGCCTTTGGTATTGCAGTTGGAGTTGTAGCTAGGCAAATTTACTATTTATCAAGTGGTCGATAACCACTAAAAAGACGGTGTATTTTTTCCTTCGAGATCAGTTCCATTGTATGATTCGATGTTTGCAATAAGAAAGACTTATGCGCAAGAATCACGCTCCAAATGATGGCATTTTATCTCAAGAAATTACCAGATGTACCAAATTTATACATGTGTGCTGAAACGTCCGAAACACGTATATACTGAAATCAGCACACGTGGTTGTGAAAAGACTAACTGACCAGTGCTGTTGATTTGTGACACAGATTTTCATGCAGTTTCTGATACGGTAATTATGTGGGTTGAAACAATAGGCGCCGTAACGACAATGCACTTTATCATACAGATATGGCTGATACTTGAAATGGCTGGTTAAAAATAAAGTGGTATGTCCTGGAATTTTTTTCTTTAATTCAATCCTCACCAAAGCACTGTTCTGTTAAAGGGTATATTTCTATTGAATCGGGTTTACCCTTCCACTAGAAAAACTAATCTCGCTGAAGTAGATTTTGATGATCCTACTCCGCTTATATGAAAAAGTATAGCTATGATTTCTTCGTAACTGATTGATACGGTAGAGTTCGATGGAAGTTATAAAGTTCCTCAAAAAGAAAATATCTGACTGACTTTTGTAAAGATTTTTATGGATTGATATTTATGGTCGTCTTCGTAGCAACCACGACTGAAATGTAAAACTTCATCAAATCAACTTTTCCCACCATAGAGAGAATATTTTTGTCTTGGAAACGCAGTGTATGATATCGTTTCTTTGCAGTGATCATCTTGTGGATGATTATAAGGTTTGCATGCTTCCAACAATGTCTTATGGCTTTCACTTTCCCGAAATTCACCACAGTTACATAGATATTAATTAAAGATAAAAAAGTATACACCGCGTTAATCAATCTAAGATAGCAAAACTACGGAGTTTAAATAACAAACGCTAGGCGCTAGGCGCAGGGCAAATAAATTTTCACTCGTTCCGACAAATGCACGTCTAATGAACGATCGGCCTTCACTGCATATTTAGTACAAGTTTTAATGTACACTACTAAGGAAGTTTCGAATAGTTCAGTGACTGCAGCAACAGTCCACAAATATGTTTCTTAAAGCATCTCTAATCAGTAGTCTACAGGGTCCGATCACTTTACAGAACAAAAAAAAAGTTTTCGGCGTCGATAAGTCCGTGAGAAATGCGGCATACATTAGACTTTACTAAGCATCGCTAGAGGAATGAATATCTGTTTCATACTATGGCTCGCCCTGGCCTACCGCTGCATACAGTCTGGCGCTATTCTCTCGAACAAGCTTGGTACCACTATGGCAACCTAGAAGAATGGCAATATGTTGAACATGGAAAGCAGGATCGATCCATTGGCCCCATGATAATCCGATGCCTGAGCTCCAACAATTGCGTACCACGTGTTTATCTTGCTAGGCTGACTTACCAAAATATTTTTTTCAACTTGAGCTCATCTGAGTGGGGACCTAGATTCAACAAATAAAATCTCTGACTAATCATTTGGCTCCCGCCTGCCTCTTGAGGATCAGTTGAGTTTATCAAACACGAGCGTAAGATGCATTTTTCGCACGCAGATTGTATCTTGGGTGTGGATTCAGCTGAAATCCTATATGACTAAAAAACATAATTTCACATCGATTACTAAAGTCTTCGCGAACACAAGTTTTTTATCTACGCGCAAATAAGCCGTGGAAATTTCTCATCCAAAGCAACAGAAGCAAAACAGAAGAATAGCAGTTGCTACCTAATCATCACGTTGACAAAAGAATGCAAAAAATTCTTTCCGTGCACAATTTTATTCACTTTTCACATCTTCCAATACAAGCTCTGAAACTCGCAGCTTTCGAGTGGGCCACATTGGAAGTGAACAAATTATGAAGTTTCACTAGATACGTGAATAACTATGATTAATAGGTACTAAATGAACAATCCTAGATGTTTATATGCTCCAAAGATTTCTACTGCGTTTTTCTTCCGATTACATGTCCTCAATGCTTGTAAGTTGAGTACTAACTAAAAAAGCGAGACCAGATCAATGAGATTCCATCATAGAATTTTCGCTACTGCTGTATTACGGCGAACCCATTTGAGGCCTTCGGTAAAAAACGAATTTCAATGGCATGTTTCATTTCTCAAATAGTTTGTTTTGCAGTGCCCTACCAGGAAAATTAAGATTCTTTTTTTCATGCGTAGATTTCTCACTTGATAAGAGTTTTGTTGTAAAGAACTTCAAATCGTTAGATAGAAAAAGTCTTTTCGATTATAATGGTTTATTTGGCTTTCGGAAAGGACCTCTTCGTGTTTTGTAGAGGCAGAAGGAACATTGAGTTTTACTTTCCTTTAAGTGAGCACTTCTAGCCCGCTCATGATAAAGTGAAATCGTTGAGAATCAAAAGACAGTTGAAAGCAATTGACTTGTCATGACTAGTCTATGTGGGGAATGGTGAGATGGCTCGTCAGCCAGGAGCCTGTATTGCGAAATCCGTCCACATACCTGGCAGTGAGTGGTGGTCAGGTGCCGTTGCTGCATTGCGCCCTAACCTATTACAGCTCACTAAGAAGTCCTTTCGAAAAACCAAATACATCACTGGAATCAGCAGAATTCAGACTATCGAATGCTTTCTAGAAATCTAAGGGAAATGCTATCCCCGACGAAAAACGCGTTGAAACACCTCACGTGTAAAGCATACTTTTATTTTGGCTATTACTGCGATTTGTAAGGTTTCCTTTAGAACCTAAGTATATCGCTGGAATTGTCTAGATTTAAGCTATTGAATAAGCTGAAAAGCAACTTGGAAAATCAAAAAATACTCTTGTTTCTGAAGTAGAGCGGAAAAATCGATATTTCGAATGTGTGAAATTCATTCTTCTTGTGAAAATTGCAGAGCTCTAGATGGTTCTTTCTAAAAAACCAGCACATTTTTTAATCACAAAGATTTGCTGTATCTAATGGTTAAAATTTTGTTATAAAAAACTGTCATCAGGCGAGAAACTCAGATGTGAAACAAAATCTCATTTCAACCGGTATGGCGTTGAAAATGAGCAATATGAGAAATAAAATTTAATTTTGAAATTCACTTGATTTAAGTTATCAGATACTCATACATTCGTTAGAGAACAGCAGAGAATACGATTTTACCGAGAGCCCCAAGTGGCGCCGCTGCAATAGTACAGTACGGAATTTTCGTAAGCAAAAAATAGCAGAAATGGTCCATGTTTTAGGAAAAACCACGGAACTAGTTATGACCAGCTTAGATGTAACTCATCCAGACAGAGTGGTCATTGAATAATTCCATAAATATGAAGTAACAGCAGTTCTCGTAGCCTCAACAGCTGTTTAACTTTTCCGCAAGTTAGTGAAGAGAAGCCGTGTTATAAAATTCTTAAGCACAGGTGCTATAGAAAAGGCAATATTTCAGTGTATATTAATAGCTCATATCCGACTGGGAGAAAACAAAAAGAATAAGCAAACGAGCTAAAACACTCAGTGGGTTAAATAGAAAACCGGCGAATACTCACTTGATTCTTCTTGTTCAAAAGAGTCTAACTTGACAAGCCCCCCAAGTGAAATCTCCACCAAATAGCTGGTGTTTTATGCAAAACTCACAAGATGCATTGCACACTATTCTTACACGGAAAATTCAAGCAGATCAAGTAGAATAAAATCAATACATTATCTGTTTAGCGTTTCATTTTAAGTTTCTTTCACCGTTTTTTTTTTTTTTGGACGCAGTCAAAGACTTATCACACACTAATTTTTTTTCAATGTCAGGCGTTCATGAGAAGCATTTTTTTACATTGAATATCCTGCAAAAACTTTTGTCCTACAAGGTCACTTCATTTCATTCCATTCAAATAGCATAAATCATATTTGAAGGTAATTTTGGTTTCAGTAGCTCTGACGTATCATGATCATCGTGTGGAATTGGAATGGTGAAAAAAAATTTATAGAATATAAAACACTTTCAAATCCACACCGCACTGGCTATGATCTATATGAAATCAGGCGCAGTCTCACGCGGATTCTCTCAATATTTGAACGTCGCGCATTATATGGCAGTACTCACTGTTGTTGTGAGGTGATGCAGTGGCTGTTAGTTCAATACATCAGGAAGCAGTTTGATAATCAAGACATTGATCCCCTTTTCGACGTTCTTGCAGTCAATCAGCTGAATGCTTAGGAACGCTTTAGCTCTACTAACTCCGAGATTGTAAGGACATTCCCGTTGAGCAGCATACTACGAAATTTATGAAGTAGATGAAATTTTCCTGATGCAGCCGAAGCAATACGCCAAATCCTCGAAAACCTCTTTAGATGATGATTGCAAGGATGCGAATCACACGCCAGAATTGCTGGGGTCTGTAAAGTATATTGTAATGACTGATCGTGTCAATTAAAAAGAACGTTGCTGGATTATTCTACGAATGGATAGTCTATGCAGATTTGAAATTCAGCTCAAAACGAGTACGTTTCAAATGGTTCCAAGGGAAATAGATTTTAGTTGGGTTTTTCTCCTTTAGAATACTACCAAAATCGTGAATGACCAGATCCTTAATTGTTTAGTGTCAGCAAACTGGCGCTAAAATTCCATGAGAAAGACTCTTCAAAAGTTTAAGAAAAAAATTCGCATAATAAAAATCCTTAAACCGCAGCAAAGGCCGTAGGTGAATCTAGAAACCTTTTTGGCGACTCAGTTAAGAAATAGGCAAAGGAATACCTTTTGGCGTTGAGATCCCTTTTGGAATGCCCAACATAATCGACTTCATTGAGCATTGTTAAGGGTGATTGAATACATAACTGGCTTTTACGAACCCTCGAGTTGGTATCTACCTTTGATCGCCGACGATCACATCAAATTTTCCTCTATAACAACTTAGACTGTAAAGAAAGTCACTTCTCCGCGAACTTATGGCCTTATCTAGTACATCTCATATGTCAGATTCACCTAGAAAAACAGATGATAAACAGTGATAAATAGTACTATTGCCTGTGAGAATGTTTACAACCTTTTTGAGGTTGATATGTTAATGGCTCAAGTACGTTTTGGCAATATCAACTGCGCTGCTTCATCAGAGCCTAATGAAATTATACCAGTATTAATCAGTGATGATGTAAATCTGACTGCGGGGCTTATCACAAAATTATGTGATTGGATAGCAAAAAAGCCACCAGTACTGCCAGAAAATGTGTGAGGCAATGTAATAGATAGGAAAAGAAATTGTTAAGCAAACAGATAACACTGTAGTCATTTGAAAAACGGGGATGAGGATAAAGGATAAAGCTCTCGGCGTTGATCAATACCTGAGGGATGCGCCATGCATTCGCCTTCAATTCTTGAGTTCGTTTGAGGTGGTTGAATGCATATCTGGCCATTGCAAAGTCGCGGTGGCCTGCCGGTGAACCCAGTCAGTTCTGTTTAACCTTCTAAACAAGTCTGGGGTCAGTCTGCTTCCAATCACCGACCCCGGGGGGATGGATGGCTTGGTGAGTCATGAGCGCGAGATTGAACCATTGACCTCGTGTGCGACGCAGAGCACTTCTAACCCTGCGCCACATGCGCTCTACGCGCTCTACGGGGATGAGGATAGAGGGAATAATAATGTACTTTTCCATTAAACGGCGACAAATAAATTTCCGACTCTATTCGCTATATAACTTTTGATAAGAATGTCAGTAATCATTCGAAAGCTTAAATCTCTGGCTGGCGCGGTACGTGACTACTTTTTGAAAAGACCGCTTTATAACGCATTAGCGAAAGGAAAACATTTGTGTTTCACACACGTGTTTTCCTCGCAAGGCAGACTTCTTTCTCTAAACTATTAGTGTTCATTCGATAGCGTAGACCCGAAGCTACCACCGCTGGGCTTATTTTTTGGAGAGACCATTCCTCTGCAGTGCAGCAGAGAAAATAAGATCGATTCATATATGCATGTGGTTTTTGGCCAATTTATGGGGTGGGGGAAGAACGGGAAGCAGGAGGATGTCGCAATTTTAATACGGCTTTAATGGCTCTAGCTCTTCGGCGGGCCAAACGTGGAGTCCGATTTTTGTTACTCAATTAGAAATTGTATCACTGCTCTGAAAGAAACTCTAGATAAGACGTTTGACTCTGATTCCACAAGATTTTCTCTACATGTTCGTATGATTTGCGTACTTCAAGCGAAGTGGTAGTTGAACTGTGCTGCCGATATGAAAATTAATTTCATATCGGGATTTACAGCATTTTAAAAGTATCTTTTCAAAAAACGTTCACGTACAAAGCACGAGCCAGGTATTTGAGCTTTTGAATAATTATCAACACTCTAATGAAAGTTCTTGACCACAGCGAATGGGGTTGAATATTCATTTGTCGCCGTATAAGGGAGAAGACCCAATAATATAAATAGAATCGCAAACTATGAGGAAAATTGAACAGATTAGCTAGAAGTGAAATCATAAAAGTTTAACTGTCATTGAACTGAATGATAGCAGAACAGCAGTCACGGTAGTCCAATTTTCAGCTTAGGGCTCGTGGATAAGTTGAGAAGCTAATGCAACTCCTGCCCAAGGTTCAAAGTTTTGTTTATCACTCGACTTGATTGGATATACCCATTGATGTAGAGTGATGTGCAAAACATTTGAGCCAGACGGGACTCGACCCCTCATTTCACCTTATCCAGGGGCGCGTGCTCTATTCCTTGCACCATCGACGCCTGTTTTTGTCATCACTATTATTAGATACATAATTATATCATCATGATACTCTTAAGAAGCACTTAAATGCAGAAGTTCATCGGTTACTATGATCAGGAAAATTGCTCACGGAAAAGGAATTGTTCCTGTCAAACCTTATATGACATTTATAAAGAACTCTATAGAATGAATCTGCGAAGCTGCCTACTCGTTTATTGACAGAAATGAAATGTGACAGCTTAGTCTTTTTGTTTGTGCCAAAATAACACTGTGAGATTGGGGTTGCTTTGATCACATAGTTTGCATTAGTATTGCCCATCTAACTGAAATATGAAGAAACAATTTACTTTGGAAACACTAGTGATCTATCAATAACATAGGGAACCTCGTGGTTCAGAAGCTAGAACAATATGTTTCAAATAAGCGATTTCGCAGGGAGATTTACAAGACGGCTTTTCTACATACATAAGTTTTAGTTCTCGATACCATCGCTAGATTTCAGTAATCGTTAAAGGTGAGAAAGAATTGAAAATCAGGTGAAGAGAAGTTCATGGTAACGTTCGGCTTTTCAGTCCACTTCAAGACACACCCTTCTCTCGTTGCTTTTCTTTCCTTCATATTTCTTCCATTTATGTCAAAAATGTGAAAAAAAATCAAAAATTTATAAGTCCCTTTTTTGTCAATTAGGCTCGTGGCACGAGGGTGATAAAAAGTTAATCGTAACTGATATTTGAAAATCACTGAGTGAGGCTCTTCATTTTAGCGGTGCCCCTCGAAGATTTGTCTTCATTGATAACGAAGGCGAAGACTATAGCGAGATCGAACGACGGAGGTAAAATGACTCAATTTATCGCCTCTCAAGGAGGCGAGACGCGCCAAGACGATAGCGGAATGAAGTTTCTATAAACAACCTCATGCTACAGACTCAATTAGCTAAGAAAATATGATTGACAGTTAATAAAAAGGTTAAACGAAAGTTGGTCTACAATATATTATGAGTTTTGGTGACTTTCAGGTAACTACGGAACTAATTGTTGGGGTCTTTTGTTCCAATACACTGTCTTTGATGATCTAGTGAGAAATTGTTAGCACGTGTTCAATCAATTCTCGACATCCGACGTTTTTATCACTGTAGAACTTGAACGAAACGCATATTCAAGACACATTCTACAATCAGAAAGGTAGAAACAATGAGTAGTGCGGGGTTGATTGCTCTTCACAGATGCACTACACGGTGATTTCCATTCGTTGCATTGTAAAATGTGTGAATGCGCCCTTAGTTAATCTCGCTGTCATGTCTAATACTCTGCCATCCACCGTGGAATGGAGATCTTGGTGATTACGAGGGTGCGTAGTAGAACCAACGACAACTAATTTATTGCATTTCTTTTCTAACTACTACGATACATTTTTTCTTTTGTTGTGGCGGTGCAGTGGAGAATGTGGTAAGAGGAACGTAGTTTCAAGTAATTGTCAGAGACCCTAACCCGTAACAGATTTCAAGTTTGTGTGAGTTCATCACGCGGGACATTAGTAGCTGCCTCCGAGTCAAGCAAGTATATATATATATATATATAAGGATAAAGGAGAAAGCTCTCGGCGTTGATCAATCCCTGAGGGATGCGCCATGCATTCGACTTCAATTTTTAACTTCGTTTGAGGTGATTGAATGCACATCTGGCCTTTACAATGACTCGCGGTGACCTCCCGCTGAACTGAGTCAGCGCTGCTTATCCTCCCAGACAAGTCTGAGACCTTCCTAGTACCAATTTACCGACCCCGGAGGGATGGATGGCTTGGTGCGCCATGAGCGCGAGATCGAACCAGTGACCTCGTGTGCGACGCAGGGCACCTCTAACCACTGCGCCACATGCGCTATGTATATATATATATATATATATATATATTCACAAAAGAATAATCAAGATTTAGACCATACAGAAGTCGAGGAAACCCCATCGAATAGATTGGCCCTTTGATTTCACTTTATGATGGATATAGTTCTAAGATTAAGTTGACTTGAAGTTAAGAAAAAAAAGCTTCGATCGAGAGCCCAGAACACATATTGACGTTGATACGGCTATGTCTCGTAAACTGAAAAATGCACCCAACTTTCGAGAATCGAAATCGAGTATACGCGATCGAAATCGAAAGACTTTCGAAAATATAAGAAGATCGAAGAGCAGAGAACACGCAACAAGGTTTATACATCGATGTCCAGAATTGGAAAAGACATCGAAAATGAAGCCTCCTTTTGAAATAAGGATACACAGAAGCCATTGATCTAAGTAGAGGAGTTCATGTGGTGAGGTCTATAAGCAATTTTAAGAGAATTTTATCGACGAAAGGATAGACAATGTTCGTTGCCCTATACGATCCAACATCCTATGGTCTAATAATGAGGCAAGGACTCCAAATGCTTGCCACTGAGAAGCAGAAAACATGCTAACAACCTTCTATCACCTCTTCAAGGACATGTCGTAAGAATTGTAAGGTATACGTTTTTTTTCTAGCCGACCTCACACTTCTTTTCTTATTTGCACTTTGTTACTTATAGTCCATACTTTCAGTGTTGGCCATTAAATACACTCGAACACGCTGTATAAGTTGAACTTAACAACGAGCTGACATTCTTCATACTTATTGAGAGCAATACTGATCGATGGGGAAGGACAAAATCAAACTGAACAGGCACTTCGAATAGAATGAAAGCAAAGAAAGAAAATCCTAATTGCCAAAAGACATATAATCGAATTCTAGTCATACAATTAACACTAACAACAAAATTCTTGTGAAGATCTATTAGCACTGAGTGAACATTCACAGGTTCATTTGAGCAATATGTCTTAACTTCTGATGATAGTAGAAAGACCAGTAGATAATCTGAAATAATTATGTAAAGGATGGACTTTGGGGAGACTTTCTAGAATAATGTCATAGCATATACTAGGATGGAAAGAAGGTTCCCAGCGTTTGAGGAAACATTCAAAATTTATGTATATAATCAGATATCAGACAAAAGCAACTATTCTTCAAAATACAGGCTATCATTATCCACCTCTTTTTGCCATCGGTCCGCCAGGTTTCGGATTTACCGAAGTACAAATCCTTAGGCTTTGAATCAAAGAACTCTTGACATGCTTCTTCAATTTCATCGAAAGATTCAAATCGACGACCTTCCAAAAACGTTGCAATGATCGGAAAAGGCCGTAATCAGATGGAGCCGCGTCTGGACTATAAGGTGGATGCGATTAAACTCGGTGCAAGAATTAGGCCTTTCAAATGACATGAGAATCACACGCGATTCATGCGAAAAAAACGACATTTCCATCCAAACGATGGAAATTTTCTTTCCAACGTAATATTAAAGGATGAAGGATAAAGCTCTCGGCGTTGATCATTCCGTGTGGAATGCACCATGCATTCGTCTTCAATTTTTAACTTCGTCTGTGGTGATTGAATGCATATTGGGCCTCTATAATGACTCGTGGTGGATTCCTGCTGAACCGAATCAGTACTGCTTATCTTCCCAGACAAGTCTGAGACCAGTCTGGTACCGATTTACAGATCCCAGAGGGATGGATGGTTTGGCGAGCCATGAGCATGAGATCGAACCATCGACTTTATGTGCCCACCCGGAACACCTCTAACGACTGCGCCACTTGCGCTCTTATCTATACTGTTGATAAAACATTACACAGCTACAATGCAACGGTTGCTTGATGCAGTCTGTGCTCGTAACTTAATTTGTTTTAGTGAGGGAGACGTTGAATTTTGGAATTAAATCTTCAATGACAAGTTGAATCAAGAAATCACTCTCTACCATCAACCTATTTTTGTCTTACTTCTGCAACAATCATTTGTTGTGACTTTGTCTTCCGTGCATTTTGAAGCAGCATCCAAATACATTGGTTTGCTGCCGTTGCCTTCATAAAAAGAATGTACTATATTAGCAGGTATAAGTGAGAGTTCCCTGGTCTTGAAAGTTCTCTTCCATTAATCAATAAATGTGTCTTGATTTGATCAGAAATGATTTTATTTGACCGCCACTTGCGGTGGTAGGATGTTACAATATACCCAATAACGTGGAGTGCTGTGCAAAAACATTTGCGGCAGCCGAGATTCAAACCCAGATCTCACTCTTTCCGGCGGGTCGGTCAAATAAAATTATTTCTGATTGATTATTGATACCCAATATCTGACAACATAAGTGGGTTCAAGGCCGATAGCGAATGCCCCGCCAGACCGTCGACGGTTGGCTGTTGAGAGATAACGCGTTGTAGCGTAAAAGAGTGCTGAGCAAAAGGAGCGCCCGTGGTGCAACGGTTAGCATACGCTCCCAGATAGAGTGAAATCTGGGTTCGAATCCCGGCTGGCGCAAATGTTTTTGCACAACACTCCACGTTATTGGGTATATCTTGATTTAATTAAGGAACTCACATTGAATAGGGCAAAGGAGGCCGGGAAAACCACTGCCGATATTTGATCAATCTTTTCTGGCGGCCAATCGCCGATGTTTCGTAATAGAGAAATCACACTACAGTCGACCCCTTGCCGATCAACAGCTAACGTAAGTCGTTGCTCGTACCGACATAGTTTGACCGGTGACGAATCATAGGAGTTCATCTGAACATACAACATAGTAAAACAACTGAGGATTAACCACCTGTTTTTGATTCTTGTGATTTCGTATTCTAATTCTCTATATTTTTATCTGACTTAGTTTTCTATTTCTTTAATTTTTTGAAATTCAGCTTCAAAATATCAAATTGTGACCCTAAACTCCCTATTTCCCATCGTTATACAAATTTAACCCTTCACAGACTACGAGGGCCATCTTGTCCCGTAAATTTTCAGAAGTTTTTGGAAAAGACTCTTACTCGGGATTTAAGTAGTTCTACAAAAGCTCAAATCTCGGGTGTTCCGCTACTTTGCTTGATTTCCAAAAATCCCTTTGTATTGAGTTGTAGCAGCAAAAACAATTATCGCTAAGACCTGTGGACTGCATGTTATCAATCTACACTAAAGTCATTTGATAGCCCAGATCTCGGCAATTTCGAAGCTTGAAATAGTTTTCAAAAAAGTTTCATAACACACTAAAAAAGCGAAAATAAAGTTACGTTTTACGTTCGGAGTTTTCGTCACATATAAAGAGTTGTATATGCACAAAAAGTATACAAGCGTGTAGCGAAAATTATGTAATATCAGAGTAGTACAAAAATTGGAAGCATTTTTGGAGAAGCAAATTTCCTCGTTGAAGAAGGAAAATTGCGCGCCATTAGCGATATCGATTATGTTACCGTCCACGAAGGGTTAAAGTAAATCGCGCACAAGTGTTGGTGTAATGGACAAATTTCACGTTCATGTATAACTTTATTCTCCAAATATTATGTATTTTTCCCATGTTTAAAAACTGAGACAAACTGTATAGAGTCAAATTTGACCTTTCTTGTGAAAAAAGTCCACTTATCAATCAAGTAAATATGTGCATACCTTTTTCTGGTACGAAAATCCTCGTTTCTTCATTATTTCTTCATTTTTGACTTTGTAACCGACAATTGCTAATTCAAGCAAACTACAAAAGATGAATGTCATCGACATCAACATCCATACATCTAAACAAAAATATTTCTTTGATTTGTCAAAAAAATCTTTGGCAGCAGAATCACTACTTCTCTCGTATTCTTCTTATTATTCTATATTATATTATTTATTATTATTATATTATTTTATATTATTATCATTTATTATTATTTTTATTATTTATTATTATTATTTATATTATTTTTTATTTATATTATTATTTCTCTCGTATTATTCGTATCTACATCCTATTTTTTGATGATTTTCTCATAATTAGGTTTAGTAGATCTATAATCATATAACGCATCAGCCTAGAGTTTTATATGATAGTGAAACACTATGACTTCTTTCAATGTGCAATAGCATAAGCTTCACGGAATAAAAACCACATAACTTCAATTTAGTACCAATGCTGCGATCCAATCTGCCAGCAGTGCTAAAAAAGAAAAAAGAATAAAGCGCTCGGCGTTGACCAATCCCTGAGGGATGCGCCATGCATTCGTCTTCAATTTCTAACTTCGCTTGAGGTGACTGAATGCTTGCCTGGTCTTTACAATGACTCTCGGTGGCGTCCCGCTAAATCGAGTCACTGTAATTTATCCTCTCAGACAAGTTTGAAACCACTCTGGTACCAGTTTACCGACCTCGGAGGGATGGATGCTTGAAACCATGGCCGCATAATCAAACCATCGACGTTGTGTGCGACACAGAGCATCTCTAACCACTGCGCCACATGCGCTCGCCAGCAGTGTTATGAGACATTTTTTACAAGTAAAGGCATAGACACTCTACAAATCAAGACTAATAAACTGAAAGTTCCAAGCTCATAGAAATTTATTTGGTGGGTTTCATAATTTCACACATTTGTATGATCTTTTTGGTTCAATAGAGACAATGATGTAATCTTCATTGGGATGGAATCTTGTTTGATGAGATTAGAATTTTGAAAACGAGAAAACAAGCAAATAGAACAAGTTCTTTCGAGAAATCCGTAACGTTGAAATAAAGAAAATTATCGTATGTAATATAATGACTACGTATATTGAACCTTTCATGAGGTCTGTTATGGGTCTACAGTGCAAGGCTTGGTTTCTCTGCCCTCTATCCTCGTCAGCTGCACCGTGCCTTTTCGTTCAGTCAGTTCCACGGGGATCTACACCCTACATAGCGGAATTTTTCACGACGCAAGGTAAATTAGTCACTGTGGCGTTTTTTCGGAGTGTCGAGTGTGACTGATTGCCGATTGCATAGCGTATTGGCTGTAACGTGGGCATATGTAACAAAAATTCTAATAGACTATTTTGAGACCTCGCTTAAGAACGATATAATGACCTCATGAGAGGCTCAGAATGCATTATCATTTTATTGTTCTTGAGCGAGGTCTCTTTTAGTCGATTGCAATGTTTGTAACATAAGCCCGTAAGAGCCAATATGCTATGCAGTCGACAATCAGTCACACTCGACTCTGAACGAACGCCATGGTGATTGTTTCTCCGTACGTCGGGTGTAAAAAATTTGTCGTAGGTTCCTCTATACAGAAGTAGATCCCCGAGGAACTTACTGGACGAAAGGCATCATGCAACTGACGAGGCTAGAAAGCCGAAAAACGTGTCTTGCACTGTAATAGTGCCCATAACAGACCTCATTATATCCTTTATGAGTTTAGTCGGATTTCAGGGGGTGTCCTCCCACTTTTATTTTTTGATTCGAGAACGTGCCACTGAAGTCTCGTTCGTCCCGGTCAAGTGCCAGAGCTGTCCAATGAGTTCCACCCGCTCAAAAGACACGAAGAACGTGGTACTTTATGTTCAAAGCTTTCGTGAACAATCCGATCATTCATTGAAACGATGTTGACTCTATTCTGTTTATGAAATTTCGTGTAACCGAACCAATTTCTCATGTATCTTGTTTCTGATAAGAAAGAACCACGTGTTTTGTCAACCTATTTCTCAACATCGAAGCCTAAGCGAGAGCGCGACCAATGTTTGATAAAGGGAAAAAAGGTTGAAATATAACTCGTCCCATCACTTATCTAATCCGCGACACCAGATCTTGCTGGCTTCCTTTCGATCGAAGTAAGCGTTGTTGATTTGAAGTAGTTTCATTCAGTGCTCAAAAAGGATAAAGGTTAAATCTCACGACATTGATCAGTCCTTTAGGGATGCGTCATGCAGTCGTCCGCAATTTTTGGCTTTGTTTGAAGTGGCTGAATGCATATCTGGCCTTTACAATGACTCTCGGTGGCTTACCGCTGCATCAACTTAGTGTCGCTATCCTTCCAGACAAGTCTGGTACTAAATCACCGACCCTGAAGGTATGGAAGGAGTGATGAGCCTTGAGCGCGGGATCGAACTATCGACTGCGTGTGCAATCAGAGCACTTCTAGCCACTGCGATACACGAATTTTTGTTCATTTTATACAATAGCCATTTTTGCAAAAAGTCCTCAAAGATTGGTAAAATCATGGTGCTGAGAAGATGAACTCCGTGTCAACGCGTTATTCCCGCACTGCCAACACATATATGAAAAAATGTCCTACAGTTTTCAAGAGGATAAGAGTGCCTATGAATAAGTAAATAAACATGATATCACCTCATCAAATCTCACTTGGCATGTTGAAACCTTCGAAACCTTACCTGCATGCATTACTTATACACTTTTTAAGCACTTTATCTGATCCATCATCACGGCGCTTTCTTTCTACTGTGCGGATCCCGGTCCTTCTAGCATTCAATTCGTTTCTTGTCTTCCTCTTGAACGGCGTAGAATACTGATTGAGCAAGCCTTAATGGATCTCAAGGATAGCTTTGCTGTAGCGTTCCATAGGAGGCTGTTGTTAACTGCCGAAGAGAGTTGGTGGTGGAGCTCGGCTCCACGAGCGGTGTGATGAGTATTACAACCACTCGGCCACGGGGCCCCACATTACTTATACCGCGAAGAATAATAAAGTAAATAGTCTCGGAGCGGAGACAGTAGCAAGCAGGGTTGCAATCTGATTTATGATAGATGCCCTTTTTGACAAATACGGTTCTATTATTCTCGCCGATTCTGGAAACGTAGAAACCTTATCTTCTTATAGATAACGTTAGAGAACAGCAGAGACAGCACGCTGATTATGATTGAGTGTGCGCCTTTCAGACATTCGCGTGTGATTTCGAGGATTACTAAATACAAGGTAGTATTGAGAAAGAGGAACTGGGACTACATATCTGACGAAATAATCTCAGTAGAAAATATTTTTTTAACTTAAAGAACTCTCGAATTTTTTGCCTCATCGTTAAGAGGTTGTGCGAAATATGCAAGTCATAATCTTAAACAATTTTATTGATGTAACCACTTTCATAAACGAGAACAATGACAAAAAAATTTTATTTATGGCGCTATTGGGAATATCATAAGCAAAATTTGCTGCTTTCTATTGTGCTTCGAAAGGAAAACTCTTGTGGTGAAGCGATATACTACCTGGTGTCGAGCTCTTGCACTACATGTATGCCAGGAAAATGCGGAATCCGAGAAAGTGAATTTTTCACTCTCATATAGAACGCTCCAGTGAGACTCGAGATTTTGTAGTATTTCAACTGCATTTTTCACAGTGTTATGATGTTTCGTATATACCTAAGAGAATTGAGCGGTGAACAAAAACACGGCCTCAGACGGGGGTTGACCCGCGTTTCGTCCATACCGCGGACGCGTGCTATCACTATACCACCGAGGCATATTTGCACCACCACTCATTCCTCAACATCTCCATGTTAGCTATCAGCCACCAACCCCCAACAGGTTTGATCGTGTATGCAATTTCGCTTTATAAACCCAGTTGAGCCATCAGCCATTGTGAAAAACCAGTGAAAGATTCTCATGTCAAGAAAAGAACTATAAATTACTATGTACAATCTAAGTTGCCATTATACAGTGAGAAAACTCTCATTCTCTTGGTTCCATGAAAGAACAGTGGTAATGAAACACTTAAGCCAAAGTCGTCTCTGATAGAATTTCAAAAGGGGTTTTCGCAGCAGAAGACTATGAGGCCCATAAAATAAGCGTTGACCTAGCTTTCGTAATATTTTGATATTGGTAGACTACAGGGATTGTTAGAGCTGCAAGTGCTCATTTCTTTCATCGTTATTTTAGATTTTTGCTCGTTTGAAAAAATTAATGAATATAGCGATGTCCTTCTGAACACAAACACTAATATCGCCGGTTCAAGTAACTAATGCCGTTTCTCTAATAACACTACTTCAAAAATACTTTATCTTTGAAAATACTGCGCTTAACAAACGACGTTCGCAGCTTCTAGACGAGCAGTCTTTGAAGACGATTAGAGATGTACAATATAACGTGAGAGGCGTATAAATGACTAATATAGTGAAAGTAATAGTCAGTCATCACATTAGAGAGGATCAGAGAGTGTATCAGATGTGTGCAGCCCCTTGTCGTAGTTGAACTATTTTGGACGTCATGCGCCAGCATTTGGAAAAGACCAATTCGTCTCTTCGTAGCAAAGTAAACCAAACTGCTCACGTTTTTTTTCTCAAGAATTAATATTCCTTGAAAACAGTGTCTTTTTGGAAATAAATTTTTAGCAAGTATTCTTGAACCTTAGCATGCATCATCTGTTTTACAATCACATTATTTCTTTCTATTTCAAACTTAGGAGGGGGGTGGGAGAGGGAGGCAGTGACCCACTGGTTAGTATTGCTCAGCGCGACTCGACGCGAGGTGAGTTTGATCATCCACACCCAACACTCTCCGAACATCGCTAACGAATCCACCACGGAACGTCTTAGCCTGTCTATCCTCGAGATTGCAAGATGTGCTCACCCAGAGTTCTACGCCGTTCATGGAGACGAGAAGTCCTAAGTCAAGCGATGAACGCGAGATGATGAATTGGTACCCAGATCCACTGGGATCCGCAAAGTGAATGAAAACTCTGATATGGTATGAAAAAGGATAAAGTGACTTGAATCAGAGTCATAGCAGAAAAAAAGCTCGTGGGCATACGCAATCTACGTCTCAAACGGCCTCGAATCCTATAGATTTAATATACAATAGGTTCTGTTCAGCGTCTGATTTATGGTTTCTTACGAACGAACGTGTCATTTAGCCTTGCGATTATTTGACGAGATCCTCACAAAAAAAAGATATCAGTACCGCTTGTCTGGATGAGTTCATTTCTGATCATGAACTGAAACTGGCACATTACGCAAAGGATTAGCACGACTTTTGTGGCAAATGATGTTCAACGTAGTCAAACTTATCAAAAAGGATCCAATTCTAGGACTGTGGCTTTCCTGCCACTCTTTACCGCATTCACGACTCTATAGTTTCTGTCAAAAGCTTTCCATTGAAGCTTTGATTAGAAAAGGTAGCACTATCTTACCTATAGCTTTAATGTACGATACCCTGGGTAAATTTCTCATAATGTTGCCAAATTGGAAAATCATAGCCAAGAGAGCGTTGACACCGAGCATTGTCCGAGCCGGAATAGCTCGTGGTCCCAACGAAAACGATATCCAACTGAAACTCTTACAAACAACAAGCAAAGTATCAAATAATCATATCATCACCAAAAGTACGTCAAATCGACGACCTACCTGATAAAAATGGTAAGATAGGTAGGAAGATAGGCTTGCATAAAGTACCAAATATATCGTCGTTCAAATGTAAGGCGCACGTGTAACTCGTCCCACCCGCCAGCTGGGTAGGGCTAAAATCAATAAAGAAATAGCAACGAAATCCACGAAAAACTACCGATGCTCGTTTCGTCACCACATTTTCTGCGACACAATTTTCGCCCTGGAAAGGGTGAATTGCGGGCTCGAATCCCTCCACCGTTCAAAGTTTTGCATATCTCTCAGCATTATTGGATGTAAGTATGAATCTTCTACAGTTTTCTATTCTATATGGTGTGCCATTCAATATTTCATCAGCTTAGCTAATCCATTGAGAGAAATGTGAAATGACTTGTCACAAACCAGACGTAAGCTACCTGACTACGAGAGTAGTGATTACGAAAAAATCTTAAAAGTTTAACGTTTCCTTATATCAATTCGTCATGGATTCACTATGGACTGAACTCTGACGCAGTAGATGTAACTAGTAGGAGCTATTTGGTTTAGAAAATGACCCATGGGCGCCCACTAATGTATTCACTTTGTGTTTTCAAGCTATAATAGTTATTCGAAAGCTCAAATTTCTAGCTACTGCTTTACATCGCCGTCTTTGGAGAGATGCTTCTATAACGCTGTAAAATTCAAAATAAAATTATGCAAATGAATTCACATCGGCCGCTCGTTTTTTCTATTACTTCAGTGGAAGCACGAAAAACATGTGAACGTTAAAGGAAATTCTCTAGAATCAGAGTCATACATTAGAGTGTGGAGTTTCTTCTGAAGCGGAGAAACAATCTTAAATTGAGTAACAAATTGCACTCCGCGTGTGAGTCATACCAATGTGATCGACCGATAGCCATGTTGAATCCACGGACAGTCCCTACCCTCTCCCCCAGCACAAACTCTGAGCGTATGAAACTCAGTCTTATTTTTCCAGCTTTACTGCACTGAAACTGTATTTCTAGAGAAAAGCACAGCGTTTGAATAATCGAAAATTACGCTAACAAATGGCTACTTATAAGTTGGGGAAAAAGTTCTGTCCCGTGAAAAATATGCGTGTGTGAAACTCAATTCTTTTTGCTACAGTGTTATACAGACTCTTTCTTTAGAAAAAGATAAGTAGTGCAATCAACAATAAATAACACAACTTCCGGCTTTAGTTAATCTCTGAGAAATGCTCTATGCATTATACTTCACCAAGAAACGTATGGGATACTTAAATTTTTATTTGACAACTTATGGGAGCCGGCAGATGATTTAAGTTATTTTCTTTCATCCTTCCAAGCATGTCCGGTGCGGTGCACTGGCCAACTTCTAAGGCTTGGACGGTTTGGCTAACCAGGTGGGCGGGAGAGAACTACTGACTGATTGAGTGTACTTTGCAGATCACCTTTAAGTCCTGCGTCACACGTGCATTGCCAAATTAAGACATTAGTTGCGTCTCAAAATCAGTATCGTAGAATTCTAGAGTAAAGAATAAGTGAGAGACTCACAGCGGTGACGAGTGTTGGTGTTACTTTAATAAGGTCGAAATCTGGAAGAACGATAGGCAATGTGGTTATCACAGGCTTTGGATTGTCAGACCATCGCATCTGTACTTCCTGATTGTTGTAATTGAAACTAAAATTCGAAAACAAGATGTATTTACACCAAATAATATTTGGGACCGACGACATTTTGAACACCAACGTTTATATTGAAGGACAAAAATATAATGCTTTGTTCTGTTCTCTAATAACATCAAATATAGTAAAAGTTGTCATAATCAACTACACTCTTTTAGTTACAAAACTTATTGGGTTCGCTCAACAACTAAATATATATGCCGGTCACATATGTGATCAAACTGAAATCGAAATGAAAGCGTTCTTAATCTACCAACCTTTCGTAGATGAGGAAGCACTCTTGGATATCCAATGGGAACAACTCAAACGACAGCGAACACGGCCCTTTCACACTTACTCTCTGCAAGATTTTATTGCTGTAGGCGTGTTTTGACAATTGTGGTAAGATTTATTACAAATTTGAAAATAGTGACTCACGTAGTTTACCCAAACTGTCCCATTTGGATAGAGCATAAGAAAGACGTTTCTGAAATTTGCTTGAGGCATATAAGCTTCCAAAGATTCATTCTGTTCTTCATTACCGCACTATGTTTTCAGTCGAAATTAAAACCAACGCACTGATCCAGCCAACATAATTTTTTCTATTGTTCTTGTTAAATACGCGGAAGAGATAGCGCAGTAGAATGATGCATGCCATCACGAAATAAAGTTTGACTCCTTTTCCCAACGCGGTCCTGCAAGTTCACATGGGACGTTGTGGATCGGCTATCTCCGAAGATTTCATGTAGAATCTACTCGACCAGCAACTAGCGTTATTCACGAAGAAGACAAAATCTCAAAGCTGTAGCAGGACCAACACGCTCAATGTTCGAAGATTCTGTCAAGAATGAAAACGAGAAACGAATCGATTGCAAGTGCTTGCTGGGACTCGAAGAGTATGTGTGACCACGGATCATATTGAAGAATAATGCAGGATACTCAGTGCTTTGCTGTTTTGAAGTTTCTGAAATTACTTTTGTGTGTTAGCGTTCATACTATAGCAGGTTTCCAATCAAAAGAGTTGAACATTCTCTATTACCCGTAGTAGGGCGCATGTGGTGTGGTGGCTGAGCTACTCCTGACCGATAGATCCGATCTCATTCTTATGGCTCATCAAGCCTTCTAGCCCTTCAGTGTTGGTAAAATGATACCGGACTTATCTGGGAGGATTACAGTAGTGTCTTGATACATCGGTAGACCACCTCGAGTCATCATAAAGGCCAGATATACATCCAATAATTTCAAAAAGCTAAAAATGGGAAATAATTTCATAACGCATCCTTCAAGGATTGATCGACGCCGAGCGCTTTTTCCTTTTATCCCATAGTAAATTGATATTCTAGCGTATTCCGGTATGCCAACTTTGATCACTTTTTTTTAAAGAGTAGCTAAAATAAAGTAGCTTGCTTGAACAGCGCTTCACCGTGTCTATGAACGATTGGTGCCAATAATCACTCTTATGTTCGATAGGATTAAGTAAAGTCATGACAGCTGCGTTCCGCTCGACTTACTTGGTTACTTATGGAGATAAGGTTATAAGACAAAGATGTAAAGTCCATGAGTTGAAGTGATCGAAGTTAACCCATATTTCTAATGTATGAAGGATTTCAAAAGCAAAAATTAAAGTTGAAAGACTACGGTTGAATTTTCACAAAGAGTAACATCTTGTTCAAGGAACATTTATAGCACGACTCACAACTCATTGCGGATGAAAATTATATTGAGACATTAATTTGAACTGAGCATGTCAATCCCAAAACCAATGGATAGCAGTGTCTCACTACACATGCTTTTTCAGATCCACAAGGATCAGCAACCGTTTTAGATGTAAGTCTGAAATCGCTCCAGCTATCCCGTAACTCCAAAGAAAATCAACTCGATCTACTCGTGAGAAGAAATCAGTCTACAAGCACGTGCCGCCTCTCAAACGAAAATTCAAATACATCTATGATTAGATGTGAGACAACGAACCGAATGGAAGAAGTGATAGGATCTGTAGAAGCTGCTACATGTGAAAAAAAGACCACAATAGAGAGCAGATATACCCAGGCGCTAAAGAAAAAATAATCTTAAAGTTCACCATCTCAGACGATTCGAACCGTGACAGAAACATTTATACTCAAAATTGGCCCCATTTTCTAGATCACGAGTGGAACCTATGTGTGGAACGTCAGTGGCAACTTTGTAGCGGTGAGAAGGTTGTTTCGAAATTCTACACAAAGACAAGTTATTCGACGTCGCCCAGGGAGGAGACATTAGATCTCCAAACAGCATTTGAAATTCGCACAAGCCAAATTATTGCCATGAATGACGATTGCAAGGGAAGCAATCAAGTCCAAGAAGTTATGAAGCCTATACGAGAACAACCCAACTAGGTACTGAATTGAGCAATGAAACTCTTAAGTCAAGAGTCAAAGTGTCATTGCGATTTGTAGCTGATAATGATACCGACTACTGCACGATGGTTTTCCCGGTGAAATACAAAATATTATCAGCGGGATAATAGTAGGACCAGAAATCGCCTTGTTCATGAAATAATTGTTGAATGGGGTTCTATATTTGAGCGGTGCTGCACCGACCACAATTCGACTCGAATAACAATGAAGAGGAAACCACAGCAAGGACAAACGACTGCGGGTATTTGGCATCATCAGCTACGAGGAAGACGAAGACGTCGAGACGTCAGCCGATTAAATTTTTACAAAAATTTCGCGGCATGAGTCAAATGATAAAAGAAACTACCATTGACCACACATATCAAAACCTCAGGAGAGTCCGTTCTTAGAGTGTTACTATGGTGAGTTACGGTTAACACCTAATTTGAAAATTTCCGTTCTTTGAAGGATCTCTAAATTATTGAAAGCCTACTTGAACGGTGAATCGTGGATTTCTGCAAATTTACTGTTGACGAAGCAGCTATTTGGTGTCCAAAGTCGATCTAATACCTAAAGTACCACAGAGTTAGTCTGTAAATAAAAAACAAAACATTGATCGAAATACTCATGAAATTTGACAGAAACGGTTACTATGGTTAAGCTAGTTTGATACAAAGTTATCCGAATATTTTTATGGTAGACTGCGACTAGCAAAGTTATTAATCATTCGAAAACACTTTTATAACGCTGTAGCAGAAAAGAGCATTTGTGTTTCACAAACATGTTTCAGAGCTCTTTCCTTCGACTGTTAGTTATCATTCAATAACGCGATTTCAACACTTTTCTTATTTCTTAAAAAGATCGTTTCACTACTGTACGGGGCGTGTGATTGCCGTGAATTCGATGCAGCGACCCGCCATTGATCGATTGACAAAGGTTTTCTTGTCACATATAAAGTATGAATTGTCATTCGATTGGAAATTTCTCTCTGCTTCGAAAGACACTTCAGATTGAACGTATGACTCTGGTACTACGACATTTTCTCTATACGTTGATACGGTTTTTGTGCTTTCAGCGATGTAATAATAGAATTGCCCTGCCGATGTAAAGTATCATATTATCTTGAACTCTATTGCGTTAGAAAAGGCCTTTCGAAAACAAGCTATGTACTGCGTTAGCCAGAGATCTATGCTTTCGATCGACTATCTACACTGATATAAAAATTTCTTGTCCAGCAAAAGGGATTGGATTTTATTTGTCACCGTCTAACATAAAAGAACCGTCATGCATAAAGACTAGAATTCTGCATATATATCGTTTGATACCTGGTGATTAAGGGAGAGATTTTGTTTGCAGGGATTAAGATTTTCAAAGTTCAGCGATGGGTCCATCCACATTTCGTTGATGTACATGTCCATCTAAATGCATTCATTACTAGCGGTGGCAAAATATGAAATACACATGGTTTTTCTCACTATTATGATCACTTATCAAGGCAAATTTGCTCATGTCAAGGTAAAGGGTAGCAGAACAAATTGTAAAACAAGAATCTATATTTTCTATATTTCATTAATTTGTATTCCACTCTGAAACTATTTCACACCGATGAGCTTGCAGCTATTACGTGATTAGCGACCAAAGTGCTTCGAAATTCAACGATATTCCGGGGTTTTCGAAAACGAAGTGATATGAGATAAAATCGAAAGGAGCTAGCAAAATCAAAGTAAAACTTTCTACGAAGATAGGCGTCATGAATCAAGTTTTTTCAAACTGCCATTTATCTGTTGTTCTATTGAGCAGAGGAGTGGTTACATCCTAGAAGGACTCTAGGAAGATAGTAGAAAATTTTCTACTACCTCCAGAATGGCTGGCGATTGCCTATGGAAAGGATTTAGAAACATGCTAGCATAGCTATATCATAATTGCAAGAGAAATTGGGCTTGATCAAATTTTCAAGTCCGGGCTCAACTCTATATTCGGAATCAGTTTTGTCGTAAATGATAGTTTCATGAAAACGAAAAGGAGTGGAGGTGCTGGAATACAAATCCTCTGCAAAGACGGTATTTAGCATTTGGCATTTAACTAACTGCAGCCCTCCATTGGACAGCGAGGGCAAGTAGTTTCTTTTTTGCCAAAACTCACCGGAGTAAATTTGAAACAAGAAGACATGGGCCAGAAAACAGAAGTGATGAGCTTTCTTATCTAAGGGACACGAGGTTGTTAACAAACGGACTATTCATTGCAATATAAAAGTTTCAGTGGCCAAGCTACCAAATCCATACCCGAGCCCGAACGCTTTTTTTAGAGAATTTGTAGGGCAGTGAAGCGAATGTAAGAAATCTCATGAGCTAAATAGCAAGTCACATGGACAATCTAGTTACATAGACCTATAAATGTGACAGTTATGCGCTAAATGTTTACTGACCTCAAAATCGTTTGTGATTTCATTGATGGAGGTAATGGCTTGAATCCAGAATTCAACCGATACTTTCACTCCGTCGTCTCCTAGGAAGCATTTCATTGGAAAATAAAACATACACATTGAGGGATACTGTCCTTTAATTTATATGCATATTTAAGCAATGAGAACACTTTACATTAAAAAAGCCATAGGAAGCTCATTTTCTTTTCGGATATACCTACTGGAAGAACTTTTTCACAGTATTCAAATTGATAATCGAGAGCTTTGTAATTATCGTTTTCAAAAGTGTATAATCTGTTCAATTCAGGAAAATATAAAGTCTAAATGAGCACTAGTAAGTGTAGTAAAGCGGAATGCAAATGGCGCAATAGTGAGAGGCGCTCTTCAATACACAATTAATCCAGAGTTGGTTGCGAGCATACGTTCTGAGCTCATCAAGTTTCCCGTCCATACAGAATTCGCAAATTGGTTTCAGACTTTTCTGGAAGGAGAACAGTACTGATTAGATGCACAGACAGAACAATTCATTCGATCGTGCAGTCTATAAATGCATTGCATTATCCACAGATGCCTAATGAAGTTGAATAAAGGGCACATTTCTAAGTAGAATAATTAACTCTGAATGCATTATCCTCGTATACTTTGCAGTTGTGCATTACCAAAACACGGTGATACTGGTTTCGTGACAGTTCGGCTATTTCATCTCCGAAGTTGGAAATAGCCTTGTCGGGGCTTTCACAGGCTGTCATCACAGTTGCTTGCTGCTGTATTGCTATGAAATGGCTTGCTAGATGGCAGTTAGGTTGACACAGAGGCGACAACACTTTTTGCCCAGGTTTTTTATCTATAATATCGATGGACCAATCCTGGTAGACTTCAAAATATTTGAGCAAGATTTCAATTGAGCAAGCCCTTCGACTTGTGGCCACTTCCACTATATCCAAATGATGCTACTCCATACTAAAAGCACACTGCAACTAATTTCGCCAGAAAGGCTCTTAGAATTGTAAACAACTAATAAATATACAGTCTTCACCATGAACTAAGACTGCCGAAATTAAATTTCATTTTTCAACAAAGTCGAAGTATTCAAGCAACTCCTCCTGTGTAATGATCATGTATAGTGTCTGAAGAAAGTGTGATCTCTGATCCTGTAGCATTTCCTATAAATAGACGTCCAATTGTTGACCTTTGAGTGAATCACCCCAGTAAATCACTTTTCATCCTTGTCGCATGTCAGAGCCACTCAATAAATTCTGCTGGGACGCACCAAAAGATAAATTCGTATTTCTCCATGGTGATTTATTCGTTTGGGAGACGCCGGGGCAGAGTGGTTGTGATGCTCGTCGCGGATTGCGTGGGGCCACACTTCACACCCCAAACCTTCTCTGGCAATCAACAAAGAACAGCCATAGAACGTCTCAGCCAGACTGTCAACGAGTTTGCAAGGAGACACGCTCAACCAGTATTCTAAGGATCGAGTAAACGAATTGAATGCTAAAGGTCCTTGGATTTGCACGGCGAAGAAAAAACATAGTAAAGACGGATAATAAAGTGCCTAAAATAAAAATTCATGAGCCTGACTATCAAATCAGCGATCCTTGTATTGTGCTCTCGAGATGTTATTGAATACAGTCGAACGGATTTTCACCACCGATGGTCGCTAACATCATGCGCACACTTAGTCTCATATTCCAGGTCATGATTACAGTTATGAAAATAGTCTTCGATCTCCAACACATGCCTGGAGGTGTCATAGTTCCCTTCCTTTACTTATATAATGAGGAATACTTTTAGCATCAGGGCTATCGAATCTAACAAGACTAGCTGCTTTTTATCTCATTTGGGAGGCTCCCTTCATTGCTCTTTTCATTGCATCCTTGTGCTCTTGTACGGTTTTGAAGTCAATAATTCCGTTTATATCAACTCAGGAGACGGGTCCTTCATTGTCTTGAGTTCCTGAAACTGGTGCACAATTCGATTTGTTGGACGTGAATTAGGCATATGAAGATCCGCCTTTTCTTTCTTGTAAATGACAAAGTGGCTACCAAAATCGAGCATCATTCATTCCAGCTGGCTAATCTATAATTTTTTTAGAAATATGTAATCAGCCAGACGAGATTGACATAGCTGTCGAAAAGTTACTATCACTCTCATGTTATTTCACTTCATAATTATCACTAGAATTGCTTTGGAAACTTCGAGTATAATGATTTCGCAATGTTGAATCCACTCTTTGTGCTGATAACATTGCAGTTGTAGACGAGTAGACGAGTAGCCGAATGGCGTTTGGTGCTGATGAGGCGAGAAAGCCGAAACGGACGTTCACCACTCGAGTCGCCAAGACCTCTGAGAAGCCTAAGAAAATTCTGTCAGCTTAGTTGTAGACCGATGACACCTTGGTTGCGAGGTTGTTATATGGCTCTCATGAAGGATCTTTCCTTTATACTTCGAGCAGGTATACTATAGCTGTTCAGAATTTCCATAGCTGGTTTATAACCTATCAAGTATCCTTTTCAAATCGACTAAAGTACGACTTGGTAGATTCACATATAATTCATTGGGTACTTTCATCGTGCAGATCAAATTCCTCGCGTGTAACTTTTCCGAATATTTCATCGTGATAACAAACCTTCCTCCATTATTCTCTTAATTTTGACGAGAATGACTTCAGTAGTGAACTTGCAAAAGATATGTAGCAGATAGATTGACTTCGCGTAGGTTTCCTTTTTGAGACATTGTTTAAGGTATTTCGTTGACTGCTAATGGCATAGTTCTTTGAGAAATTATGGCAGTAGATATAGGATCAAAGTGTTTTTTTTCTAAATCTGTATCCTAAATAATCAATGCAAGCGATTCTGCAGCATTGACATGAACTACAATAGAAAGTAGATGCTTAATGTTTGATATAATATATAACTGAAGTGGCATTATGAGTTGAACACGCGCTTTAGAAGATTTAATTGAATCATGTGAACTAACTAGGTATGCGGAATTTGTTGTAACCGGTTCCATTGAGAAGTTTGTCAATGATCGCGGTGTCTCTGCTGCAGTTACGGTAGTTTTTTCGAGATATCGTACTGGGCACGGTTGTTTCCGTTATCTCATCGTCCATTGCCACATTGTAATCTTTGTCGATAATTATGCAGTAAGACAGAGAAGCCGATAATAACATCAACATGCATAGTCTCATCTGAAAAGCTTTTGCTGAATTATTGAAAGGTATCAATTGGCCATTTACGCCAAATGGATATATGAGAATGAAGAGCATAAAACGAATGGTACAACCTGCTCGTATAGCTGCACACTAAAAGGTAATGTTATAGAGCACCTCTTTAAAACTTCATTACTAACATCAATCTTGAGCATTTCTAGGAAAAAACTTATGGCAGACACATTTCGCCAATTTCATGCTTTAAACAGGTTTTACCAGATGTTGATAATGTGTACAGATGGGTTGTAATAGATTAATATTGGACTTGATGACAGCTCTAGAAAAGATAAAAGTTTGGAGCACTTTTGAATTGAACTGAGCATGTACTAATGGCTCATAACTCTTACATAAAAATGATTTAGCTACTCAATATTTGGACGCCGTGGAAATAAAAGCAGAGATCGAATGACACATGGCGATTGGCGCAAACATTTGCCTACATTTTTATGTTAAAAAATGAGTTCGCGGTCTCGATATTCCACCACTTTATTGTCGAATGCTTGCATGTTGTTTATACGGTCAGGGTACACGAAATTCTAAAATAGCCTAAATTGAAGTGATATCCATTTGTGAATGTCCCAGTAAGCTTTTACAGAAAGAGGCTAATACGAAGTATAGTAAGGAAGTGGGAAAAGTACCAACCAGAAAACTAGGATCTTCCCAATTTTTTTCATTTTATGGTTTTTTCGAATTGCTATTTTTTCGAGCATTGTCCAAGTAGTTCGTTTATACAAAGAGATCACAGAGTCAAAAATGTAGACAGGGAACCAAGATCTAACACTCTCCATTATAGATGCTCACGTAAGCTGCTCAATATGCTCGGCTTCTGTTTCTCTGCTTTGATGAAAAGTCGTTAATCACTTAGAGATCCTATTAGAATTGATAGCAGTAGATTATGCGTAAGGTGTTTTGTGCTTGTCACGAGGAGATTCGTAGTTGTACGGCACCTAAGCGTTATTGGAAATTAAGTGAATTAAACTTTTATATAAACATACGACGAGTGCAACGCAGAGGCTAGAGGTCCGTGCAATGGAGACTTGTTCACTGGTGCGATCTTACACCGCACGTTACCAAGCCTTTTATCCCTTTAAGTTCAGCAATTTAGTTTGAGACTTGCCTGGAAGAAACTCAGAATTGATTTGATAGCATTCGCAGTTCCCTAAATAGCCAGAATACGCATATGATTACCTCTAACGATTTTTGGTGAAGACGGATAAAAGCAACACGCTTCATGGCTATTCAATCACGAAGGCTTTATCTCTATTCTCTTTCATGAACAACTAGCCATTGATTGATAACAATGTATGCAGAAATAGCACAAATACTAAAAGCGTCACGAAGAACAGCAGACGATAGATATGTGCTGCGATAAGTGTAGGCATCAGCTCATTTTTTATTCGTGCCATTCTCTGCGATTGTTGTTTGCCTCAACTACGGCAGCATTTTAGAGTACTTTTTCATTATCTATGAAACATTTGCGGTTACGAAAACAGCTGACTGATGTTATTTAAAGTACTTCAATTCATCCTATATGTGGTCACCCTAGAAGGCATCACATACATCGTCTGGAGCTTCACTCTACCATCCTAGTCCATTCGTCAACAATTCTCCTCATCAGAAAACCCGCTTTTCATGCTCTTTTTTTCGAAGTTACTGCGAAGGCTGACTTGGTACTTTTTCACGGCAAGTATTTACTATGTTCTTTTATTTTAGTGTACCCACCTTTATATCTCCTGTACAAAAATTAGTACTTTTTCTATCATGTGTTTACTCGGCTTCAACTCCAGGAAGGTCATTAGATTTTTTGTGGGCGGGCTCGACTACTATTTGAAATTTTTATCTTGTTTAGAAATGCTGTTGAATACCCTGGTAGAGTCTGTTCTCCCTCAAACACTGGATTCACTGTGCTAGGAAGCATACAAGTACTCGTCACAGAGACTGACCAACTTTGTGTAAACTGAAGAAGGGAGATGTTGCTAGACCAGTCCAGCATCAATTCTCGGAACCCATAGGGACAGAGGCTTAGTTGGTTTGGATACGGTAGGACGAATGCTTCAAACCTATCGAACGGATAATTGCTTCACATAATCAACATCAGTGGGTACAAAATCGCTTATTGCCTCATAAAACCATTTTCAGAGTAGTTATGAAAAAGTGCAACCATAACAATCGTAATATTGCAAGGTGATGTCAGGAGTATATACGTCACGAAAATTGTAGAATCAATAAGGAGCTGCATCCAATATCACCGATCAAAAATCGTAAAGAGCCGTTTTAGATGCGTGATGGAAAATTACGTCAGGACGGAACATGATGGCTCTTAGGGACAATCAAAGAACAAGAAGCAATTAGTGATTGGAACTGATCGGACCTTTCGCCGTAAGAAGTAGGTTTATTTGCCGAAGTATAGCAATTATCAGACATATGCATTAGTTGTAGCATTATATTACTTTCACTTCATGAAAGCTTCCTCTGGTGAAGTTTAGTGCTTGCAAAAGAATGCTACGAATTCCATTCTAGAGTAACATTCACTTTTTCATTGTCGAAGAGTGCAACAGATTACGAAATAAACTTGTTTACTACAAATCTTGCTTTTCTTTACATTTTCATATCGGCAGACGAGCCTGAAGTTCTTTATTATTGGTTATGAGAAATCGAGACTACTGTCATAAAAGTTCTTCAACGATGACTTGTTTTTCCTACTTTGAAAAAGTTGCAGTTTTCTACTGGAATTTGGTAAATGATATGAATTTATCTGGCAGTAATTGAGTCTTGACATAAACATCCGTCTTAATCGGTAGCTCTACCTACTCAGTTTTTGACTAGGTGGTAAAAGCCATGTGGTTAGTAAAAAGACTAATCAAAATCACGAAGCTTTTCTCCAATATGATCTAGATTCATAAGACGAGTTAATGCAATGGTTAGAGAAGTCCTGCAGTTAACTTGAGATCGGCTCTTGGCCTGATCCGCACCCAGGCTCAATAAACCTCCTATACTGTGCGATTGGCATTAAATCACTCCGGAAAAATAAAATCACCGATTTAATTTACTAGCGAAGTATTACAAGTCATCGTATAGTCCACATATGTATTCAATCAACGCTACGATGGTACGAATGGAGTAGAATACACGACACACCCCTATAGGTCTGATCAGCACCGCAGGTATTTCAGCTTCGAGATGTTATGATCAAATAAGCTCTCAAAACAAAAATTTTGTGTAGTATTTCTTTGATGATCGAGTGGTGCTACAGGAAAGAAGATTTGGTCGAATGACCACAAGAAACCACAACACGACAACGAATGACTGTGGACAAGTGGGTCAGGCCATCGGCCCTAAAGAACACAAAGAACTCAGAACGCTAACCGATTAAGGTTTCTTGTCAATCCGATAATATTAGTCCAGTATTATTGATTGGTATTGTTGAGGCAAGAGCGCATGTGGCGCAGTGGTTAAAGTGCCCTGCGTCGCACACGAGGTCACTGGTTTGATCTCGCGCTCATGGGTCACCAAGCCATCCATCCCTCCGGGGTCGGTAAATTGGTACCACACAGGTCTTAGACTTGTCTGAGAGGATAACCAGCACTGACTCGGTTCAGCGGGAGGCCACTGCGAGTCATTGTAAAGGCCAAATGTGCATTCAATCACCTCAACGAAGTTAAAAATTGAAGTCGAATGCATGGCGCATTCCTCAGGGATTGATCAACGCCAAGAGCTTTATCCTCTTTATCCTTTTTATTGTTGAGGTTGAAGGAACACCGATTTTCGAATTTCTTTTGTGTACCTCCCTTTATTCAAAAATTCCGCTGAGAAAGAAATTGAAAATCTGTATATCCGAAACCAACGAGTTGGAAAACATGAAGGCATCGATTTTCAAAAAAGTGCTACAATCGCAGAAACCTTAGAAACGCTTCGATGTATAACTTTAATTAGTGAACACAAGACACATTTCAGATAATAGTACAAAAAGCGTAGGAATTTCTATTTCATGCAAAAGAAATTGTAGATTGACATGTAAGAATTTGAATCTGAAAGGTTAGTGTATGGAAAAAAAGACCTGGAGTTTTTCATGAAGCAGTCCTGAAAGGCAGATTTATGAAGAAAAGAAATGTAAATATTAGTTTTAGGCAGAAAAAGTCCTCGCGTACGATGAATACAAAATAAGTGTAAAGTTGTTAAGAAATAGTACAAGAATGGCCCTTCAACTTCGTAACGGAAGTTCGTTTTTTCCGGAGTATAACTGCTCGTGCGAGAAATGTCGAGAAACGAAAAAGAGCTCAAGCGATGGTGAAAGGCAACGAGCCATAATATCTTGCACAGAGTTCAAAGCACATATCATGAAAAATTCAAGGCGCAAAGTATGATAGGAGAAAGTCCTAGCACCCTATCACTATCTTCTGCAGTCGCAATTAGTGGATCTGACATGTTCACTTCACTTCGTTGTTTTCGGTTCGAAGTAGCTAAAGATATAAATAAGTTCTTGGCCATAGTTTCTGTCAACAGATTTTTCTTATCGTAATTTCCGAATTTTTTTAGCATTTATGACCGCGGATCGTAAAACCTGCTTTTTTCCAAATCAACTAATTTTTACCACGTCGTGATACTCAGTAGATAAGTTGGAGCTTTCAATTCACGTGGATTATCCTATAGTTTCTGTTCTACCAACATTTCAACGTCTTGGCTTTCTCCAGAGACGACTTAACCGAGTCGATAGTCCACAGCAGTTCATATTCGTTATGTGGCTCTTCGCAGTCATTACTTAATCTGAGCACCTGCTCAAAAACTCGAGAAGATCTTTTTCTAGCAGTGCGTTGGCCTAACCTAAGGAAATATTGTTGATACACATTTGGGTGATTTCGCTTAGATCACTGTGTTGAGCATGGACAAAACAGCAAGAAGCAGCCAAAAACTACGCTTACGACAATACTGGTATGCATTTGTAATTGTGGTAAGTATCGAAATGCTTCATGCTACTAATGAGCGATGAATTTTTTTCAACACAACAATCCAGGTTGGTAGTTGCGACGGCGATCATGTGTCGTTCCCAGACCTAATGGCCCTATATGTCTCTAAAGTCACCCACAACCTCCTGCTTGCTTTCATATGACTGATAGTCTGAAGACTTGATAAATGGGAGGAAAGCAACCATCATTCCTTTTCATAGAAAACAACGAGTGGATTGGGTTACTGGCAATAAAAGTCGTAGAAAACCATGCGTTTCCCACGTCACATACATCTTCCTACTTGTTTTCCTACGATTAGACAGTCCACTCGATTCCCAAGGCTTGACGTAAATGGGAGGAAAGCAAGTATCATTTCTTTGGATGAAAAGTAATGACTCTATTGGGTCCGGCAATAAAAGTAATAGAAAACCATTCGCTTCTCAGTCACACCCATCTTCCTACTTGTTTGCATACGATTGATAGTTCACACACAGTTTTCAAGGCTTGACGTATATATGAAGTAAGTATTATTTGTTCGCATAGAAAACAATGAGTGAGTCGGGTTACTGACAATGAAAGGATTGTGAAAAAAATGCTTCAGAAGTTTACATGAGTTTTCGATGCTGAATCTACGTCTCTTTATCAAAATCATATTGTCCCGATGAATGAAGTAATTGATGATGCATATGAAAGTCAAAATGTATAGTTTTTGAGTAAAGGCAAAAATTTCTACATATTCTTCATATAGCTCTCTTTTTCGAGCACTGTTGAAAACCATAGGAGTTTTTCTTACATAAAATTAAATGAACTGTTAGTATTATGATTCGATAGCATCTTCAAAAAACGTTGATAATTAGGAGGAAATGTTTTTTTGAGTGGATCTTGACACGCAACCTAAAACAAGAGCTCCTTTTAAACTAATTCGAGACGATGTAACAAGAGATTTCATAGAGTGACTACGAATGGCTACGTATAATGTACTTGAAAAAATTCGGGCCTCGGAAGAATACGAAGATGCCGAAGTGCTGCCGAATAAACCTCCTTACAAGAAGCTCGTCTTATCTCATCAATCTAAGAAAGTATTGTAATACGAAACCGTTCGAGCTCTTTCATTGCCACAGCTTTGTCTGACCTGTACTATTTGAAATTTAGGCTCTTTATTCACCGGTGTTTATACCATAGTCATTACAGATGGCCGAGCAATGCAGAAGTGGCCTTTGGTTCAATCTGTTACCACGGGTAAATTAAAATCTACATCTCTTGGACTCGACAGAAACGTACAAGCTTGTATTGAGGGATAACAACACTAAATTGGTGCACTGGGTACACTGGTAGATTATGAGAGCAGCTCATTTTGATAATTGTTCATTCACCTTTACGAAACCATGAGTTGAATGCATGGTGCTTTTCTATGATATCCATCGACACCAAACGCTACGCTCTTTGTCCTTTACCGTCTTCATAGGATCAGAAGGGATCTGAGATCCCCTACATACGCCCATCAACGTCATGTATATATATATATATATATATATATATATGTATATATGTATATATAACGCCAGGCTATCTCCGAAAGTGCAGGGAGACATTGACGACTAGTATTCTACTTAGCTCAAGAAGAAAGCGAAAAAACGAATCGATTGCTAGAAGGGCTAGGATAAGAATCATGATGACGGGTCGTGTAAGCAAATAAATAAAAAATTCATATGTTTATATGTATATTGAGCTAGTGAATTGGACAGAGGTACTCTGGTGATAAAGACGTAGTCGATAGTATGATCGCACGTCCAACAATAACGCAACCTTCCATTTTTAGAGGGTTGTTGAATTACTAGCAGACTTGTGTGTGAGGATAGCAGCACGTCGGTAGGCATCGCAAGTCTCTGGAAAGGCCAGATATGTGTTCATTCACCTCAAACGACCCGACAAATTTGTAGCGCTTCCCTCAGCATTGATCAATGCCGACAGCACCATTATATATATATATTATATATATTATATATATATATATATATATATATATATATATGTATATGTTTACATATAGAGGAAGAGATTATATTTATGTGTATAAATATAACCATATAATGATATGAATATCTATCTATCTATATATATACATATATATATATATATATATATATAAAAAGAGATGAGCGTATGTGACGCAGTGGTTAGAGGTGCTTGCGTCGCACACGAAGTCAAGGTCCGATCTCGCGCTTATGCCTCACCAAGCCATCTATCCCTCTGACGTCGGCAAACTGGTATTAGACTGGTCTCAGACCTGTCTGGGAGGATAAACAGCACTGACTCGGTTCAGCGGAGGCCACCGCGAGCCATTGTAAAGACCAGATATGCATATAATTACCTCAAACGAATTTAAGAATTGAAAACGAATGCACGGCGCATATCTCAGGGATTTATCAACGCTGAACGCTTTATCACTTTATATAATGAGAGTTCTCAAAGTATATATATTAACTTGCACAAGGTATACACTCCTTTCCATTAATGCTTAGCATTCTAAAGAACTTGGTATTATAATGAGGTTAAATACTCTTCACATATAACACATCCTACTGAGTTTTTGCACCCAAGAACAGAATGTCATTTACTTTGAGAATTGGTTTGCGAAATTACCTTCAAGACAAAAGCCACTGTAATTCGAGTCCATCAAAAAGACAGTGTTCACACGAACGAAATGTTCACATATGTGTGCTAAGCAATTGTTCACATTCAAAGGGATCTCTTAAGAACAATCGAATAAAAGGGAAACGACATCTGCTGTTCGTACAGGACTTCATGGAACTAGAAAATTTCTGTAATTGACAAAATATAAAAGTGGTAGTGGTGTCGTTGATGTAACTGCTAGAGCACTAGAGCATCATGAATTGAACAGCCTCAGAGAACAACGAATGTCGTCAGCTGCGAAAGGGTGATAAGCAGCAGTGTAACTCGGCAAGTATCGTTACCGAGAAAATCACTAGAGTTTCCATTGTAGAAATTTTGAACATGAGTACAACAATAGCTAATAATATAAAAATACCATACAATATTTTTTTCACAGTGTGTCACATGGCACCAGTGGCCTCTCTCATAGAAGTGTTAAGAAGGTGTTGACGAAGGCGGGGTCGCCGAAACGGCAGATATCAAGTTTTATGAGAGGAGTACTAAATTCGTGCAAGAGAAAAGGACAGTTCATAAGGTATTTTGCGATTCCATAACAATACCTTCCAACGACCATGCTTGGGACCTCGCTTATATTATAGCCTGTTAAAATGTTTTGAGCCTTTCAGAGGCCTGGTATGGTATCACCAGTGGCATACGTATGTTTCGGCGTTCTCGCGCGCCTCATCGTGAAAAGATAACTTAAGGTTGCTGTCTGTAGTGATTGGAAGTAAATGGCTTACGACTGTCACGGAAGCATATAACAATGCCTTCCAATCGACTATGTGAGAGATTTCGCTTGAAAATTCACTATGGTCTGGTAGAATGTTTTAAACCTTTCAGAGTTCTGGTATGGCATTTGCGTAACCACTGCGTATACCGCAAGCGTATACCACTGGAAATGCCAACCACACCTCTCAAATGATTCAGACAGTTTACCAGACTACTTCGAACAAGAGGTGAAAAGAACTGTTGAAAACGTCTCAAGCGAGTTCATGATTCAATGCTTGAGAGCGTACAGAACATTAGAAAGATTATATCCAAGATTATATCACAAAAGTCTCCAAATATTCTGCATGTTGTCTCGATTGCTACTTGAGAAGTTCGTGTTCTTCATCACAAATGCCTTAGAATCCTGATTAACTTGGTTCTTATTGCAGCCTTCGACATAGCCCAGCAAAAGGCTCCTATGTAAAGGCGCTCGAGGAGATCGAGCCAGTGTCTTGCTCGTGATAGTACACCAATCAGCTATACTTTCGTTCCTCTTCGCCCATCGGGAGAGAAAGGAAGAATTTTAGACAAGGAAAGAATGAAAGTAAAGGAATGAAAAATAAAGAAAGAAGGGAAGAAAGATGAGGGAAAAATAGCACATGAGAAAACATACGATATAAAGAGCATATGATAGTATTATAAACATAATTCGTAACATCACGCATAACATAACATATGAGCGGATAACAAACATAACATATCTTATGAGCGTGTAATAAACATAACATAAAATATTACTGACTGACATAACATGGCACAACATGAGGCACTTTGCGGCATAGCACATGGATACGTCGTGATTGCGGGACCATCCATAAAAGAGTCGTACGAACCTCGTCTACTCCAAAGAACACTCAAAATCCAATGGCTGTGTCCAAAGAAGTTCGGAGCTTTCAATGCTTAGACTTACTTGAGAAGCACAGGTTTAGCGAGTGAAGTGTCTGAAGCATTGTCAAAAACAATGAATTAGCGCGGCTACAGGTGTCTTGCGTTTATATGGCGCCGTGGCCGGGTGGTTGTGATGTTCGTCCAAGCGCGCGTGGAGCTGAGCTCCACCCCAACTCTCTCTTGCAGTCAACAATGACGTCCTATAGAGCCGCCACAGCCAGGGTCCTCGAGACTGCAAGGAGACTCGCTCTACCAGTGCACTACGTCGTCCGCACAGTGGAAAAAAAACTCTGTGATGACGTATCAAATAAGATAGAAGTATATACGTGTATGTATATATATATGTATATATATGCATCCTTAATATGAAAGATAAGGGGAAAATATATGTTGTTTGATTCCATAAAGGAAGCACCATGAATTTAACGTTACCGAATCGATCGTTGATGTGATAGTGAGTGAATGGCTTACACGATGGCCCATGTATTAACTCAACGTCATCTATTCTCCTATAGGAGTCCGTTATAGTACTGGTGACAATGGAGGAGTGGATGGGTTGCTTCACCGGAGAAACGACGTAAGTTGAAGACCTTTGCAATGTATTGCATGACGTCATTTGAGCCTGAGTACAAAGGCCCTGTTAAAGAGGCGTAAGAAACAGAGTAAAAGAATTAGTGATCTACATAAGCCGGAAAGCAATATTACTGTTAATAATCAATTCAAATACCCGAGAGCGACATTCGGTGAAAAGACTGCCTTGAGAGCATTAAATAGTATCGAGGATGTGGTGAACTAAACAATAAGCACACGGCCTTATTAACAGCGTTTCAAATCTTCGATTAATTCTGCTTTAACGCATTCACTGAAAGGCATGACGTTATGCAAGCAGAGTAAAAGGCCACTCAGTCGTCTTATCGAAGTGAGTGGTGCAAGAAGTATTTCATATCACGCAAGTGGAATAAAGAGCCCAAATACCGACCTACTTTGGCGATCAAAAATCGGAATGTGCATGCCAAAATGTCGACAATCCGGTGTGCTAAATTCGTCAAGCCTTAAAAGCAATCACTTAACTGGATTTAATAGCAACTATCTCATTAAATGTCAGAAAGGCTGCAAAAAGACTTCCGATCCGGTAGCAAATGCAAATGTTGATTTTAGTGAAAGTAGTTTTATTCAGTCGACGATTGATGACGAAATGCCAGGTGATGCTCATTCATGACGAACTGGTAAGTCATCAAGGAGAAAATTCTTAAAAGTGCCAATAAGATGCCGTGTGAGTACATTAGGTCTAAGTAATTCCATTCAGAAATAAATTTTTTTGGAGTTATTTAGTGAAACATGGAAAGCCTTTTTTCATGATAAATGGTGGTAAATCATCGATAGAGAGAAGTATAAAGAAAATTTAGAGTAAAAATTGAGAAGCTCGGCAGTGAATATGTGAAAAAAAATGATATCAGTTGAACTGAATGTAGGTCAAGAAGACAAAATCTTCGAAATGAAATCAAGTCCAAGAATATCAAATGGTATTTTTAGTCTCCTGGTATCACAAGGATTGTTCAATATAATTCATATCGAACAAGAAGGCTAACAATGGGAGAAAAAATTCGTCAATATGTACCTAGATCGTTAATAAACCTTTTATTCTTCTAGGGAAAAGTGATTTTATTACCATCTAAGAGACAACAAAAAGTGATCATCATTAGAACTTTCCATAGCCTTAGAATGTTTTCTCAAAGATGTCCTTTTGAAAAAATCACAAAGTTCTTTAAATTACCTTGAAAACTGAAAAACTGGAAAGAAAACGAAAAAAAATGATAAAACTGAAAAAAGCGACATATTAGATAGAAGATTTCATGTAAGCAGATAACTGATTAGAAAGGACGAATAAGAGCAATGTTGCGCACAATTGCACACATAAGTCTAAACGATAGGTAAACTAGTTAGGTAAAAACTTACAGTGAACAGTGTGAAAAACGAAAACAGATGCGAGTGTTATATTAAGACCACACTCAAATTTCAATAGAGCTCTGTGCTATTATTGGAGCCAACATGTCATGTGGTCCGGTAGTGGGCTCTTGTACAGCCCGATACATGTGTTTCGACCTTACAATCTCGTCACTCGGGCAGGACCCGTCTTCTTTCATTTTTTTTTCAGCCAATCCTCTGTAGTTTGCTCCAGTCCTCGCACTAAGAGGTAACCAAGACGAACGTTTTACACTGTAAATCAAGTGAAAATATCACCGAACCCACAGTGTTGTACACTCTGCCCGACTGCCGAGACTGTGAGGTCAAAACACGTGTATCGGGCTGTATAAGAGCCCATTACCAGGCAACATGGCATGTTGGCTCAAATAATAATGAAGAGATCTATCGAAAACAGAACTTTCTGAATAGAATCATGATCTGCTCTGATTGATAAACTGACACATAGTCGTTTGGAATGCCTTTTATTTCTCAATGGTGAAGGTCCATAGACGACTTCATCCTATGCAGATCCATTTTCCTGTAGTCCAATTCTACTTTTTTTTTTGCAATTAGGTGTAATACGATGTTGACAACTACGTGCCAGCTCATCCGAAACACTCAGCACAAGCGGAATAATCTTCTTTAATGTCTGAATTACCAAAAAGTTGGCGCTTGAAATTTTCTACTGAATGATTCTCAGTTCACTAGATCTTTGAAGAAAACAGACGAGATAACTACAAAAGAAAGGAATAAGAAGGATACAACCTCAGTAACAATGAAACAGCAGGTGTTCAACATCTGTCTATAATTTTCTCTGAATTCCAGTGAAGTACTGAAATATATTCAAAAAGTACACTGACGCTAACTAGGATCCAAGAGTGGTTGGGAAGGACTAAGTTTGAGAAGGGAGAGGTGGATAGAAGGTAAAAAAAAGGTTGATGTTAAATGGAATAGAGGGGGTGATTTGGGATTACAAGTCTGTGGAGGGGGTGGTGAATGGAAAATACTCAGTTCAGTGAGAACTCGCCAACGGTGAAGCAGCATCGGCGCTAATTCTTGTGTTGACCCAAACATCAGTCACAATTAGTATCAAAATGTAGTGAGTGACTGCTAGACAGCGAGATGTCTTCGTGAGTCTTCTTTGTTACTTCACTCGTTCTCTGTCAAGAGTAAATAAACAAAACGAACAACCACATTAGAAACTCAGTGCAAAAGAAATCGCTGACCATCAAAAAACTTCTAGCTTACTTGATTATTTATTAGTTACTTTATGGAGGTTTCGATCAAAGAAGTTAATGGAGTTTTACAACAACACTGTCTTACAGACATCAGGAAGGAATTTTTTTTTGTAATATAGCTCAGATGAATTTGAGTTACATGAGATTTGTTGCAGAGAAAAAATATAGAGCGGAAATTAACATTAGCTGAAATGGCAGGGCCGCGACTATTTTTCAAATCAAACGGACATAACAAATGGAAACATTAGTTAACAAATTGTTCTACCATAAACTTTGTTCACAGATTCTCTCAGAAATCGATTTGCAATAAAAATCATTTACATATTGACAATTATTTTTATGTCATACAAGATATTACCACTATTTCATTTATATGACCCATCGAAATCTGCGCAAATATCCAAGTGCTATCATTGCAAGTTCTGCAAATGTCGGCATTTCCTGGAAGGATGAAATCTGATAAACTTCATAAGTACTTTATAACTTTTTGATGATCTACCAAAAACTCGAATTCACGACTTTTGAAAAATTCAGATGAATAGACGATAGTTCATCACTCAGATATTGAAGATTGAGAACTAATAAACAAGCAGAGGATGTGTAGGCTCAAAAAACAATTTCACAGGTACAGATTTTATTAGCCATCGTATGCGCATATTTCAAGTGTTAACAAGAAATGCTCAAGACAACTATTGTTCTGAAGATTAACAGAGATCACAGCAATTCTCTTTCAGAGTCAGTTTCACAATCTTGGAAACTACGAAGTACTATATTTAAGAAAATTTCACCAAATTTCACCAATTTTACTGCATTTTTCTCCGATGGTATTCATAAATTATCCAGAAATTGGGGAAATGTTATTATTACTCATGGAGATTATATTTAGATGAACTTAGGTATAAAAATTTTCTTATCAATTGAATAACTAAACCATAAGAACGGCGGAGTTATACAACGATTTTCTTTTGCGTCAATTGGGACTCAATCCCAATTTCGCTCTTTCCCGGAGCGCATGCTGAACCGTTGCACTACCGATGCTCGTTTTGCAGGCTGTGGAACGCGTTAGACGTAGACCGTAGACGGTTGGCTGTTGACAGATAACGCGTTGTAGCGTAGAAAATGAGGTGTGCAAAATTATCGTTGGAAAAGCAACGGCTCAGCACGCGCTCCTGGAAAGAGTGAAATCTGGGTTCGAGTCCCAGCTGGCGCAAACGTTTTTTGCACACCACTCTACATCATCGGGTTTATTGTAACATCATAACACCACAATAGGCGGTCGAATGAAATGATTTCTGATCATTCGTTGTCTTTTTCAAACAAAAATTGAAACACATCGTACAATCACAAGATCAACGAGGCGCTAGTAAAAACTTGGAATCCTTTGAGCTTGTTACGAACTCTAACGACAAGTTATCCTTTCCCAGGTTGCGCGTGTTTGCAGTGCACCTTCGAAGCCGCGGGCTCTGCCTTCCTATCAGTCATGTTTTGAGCGTATTATGGAGCTATCGGCAATCACCCCATCAACTGGGGTGGGAGTAAGAAGGTAATATGTTCTGACTACTTTCCCTGCTTTCATCTTTATTTCAACTAGTAATCAGAGATCTATATCAAAGCAGATTGTGCAACGTTATTGTGCTGCAGTAATTGATGTAAATGATCGTGAATAGGCTTGGTGACGAGACAGCGATAACACTTGATCAAAAGTTAAATGTACTTGCAACTTTTGCTTGGTTTGATTGGGTTTATGCTGATATGTGATCCCTAAATCAATCTCGTTGAAGGGTGACTGCTGACAGCCACCAAACAGGGTTCATCCTTCCAGAGAGCGGAGTGGGTTATATGAGATACATAAGAAGTTCTGACAATCTTTCGGATGTTGCATCAGTAAAATAATGTTGCATAAGCAAATGAATTCATTCGAATGAGGAATAATCACGTTTACTAAACAACAGTTATGGTAATGAACAGAAAGTTTACAACGAAATCTCAGAATTGCCTGCTTTGGCCTCTGTACATTTACGAAGTCACTTGTGAAATTTTCTAACGATGCTCGCACACGTTTTCATCTTAATTTCGTCCAAAGCGCATGTTAAACACTTTCAAATGCATCTACGGTAGCTCAGCGAGTAACCGAGACCTCTTCCTCTAGTATGGGCTACACGGAGCAATCTATTGGGTTTAGACCCAGCGGGCTACATGGTCAAATGCTCCTGCCCTAATAGGCTGGAACAACTACTGGCAGATGGAAATCGTTGAACGGCCGAATACGCATGAGCCCAGTCCTGCTGAGGCTTACATCCGTCGTCCCAAGAGTTGAGTGGCTTGCGAGTCTTTCAAGACCACAGTACGCCAGTAAAACTTGTTGTTGATGTCTGGCGGCGTTTACTTTGACATTTCCGCTAATGAAGACCAACGGCGCTTCTTGCGGTGGCGCAAATGTCAGCCCAAACCATACAGAGGCCGGGAAATGACTGTGGCCTTTGGTTTTTGTTACTGCTCACTTCTGCTGCCTTTTCTTGAGAAGTTGACGTCAATTCTGGCGGCTGTGGAGTGATTCGACCGTGAATATCATCTCATCCGTGAAAAGCACCTTCGACGAACGAACACCAGCGATCAAATGAATCTCTGGCGAGCCTTCGAAAGCCGTTCTTCTTCCATCTTTTAGTCCAGAAAGTGAACATGAAAGATTTTGTAGTTATGCAATTTCAGCTTATTTTTGACAATGTTTTAGGCTCTTCACTCATTGATCCCGAGCTTGCCGAACCATTTTGTGCACTGAATTCTCCGAATTTCGTTGAACTTGGCCATTTGAATCTTCTCATGTTTTGCGGAGTTGACGAGGTGGTTGGACGACCCTGAATAGTCCTCAATCCCTCCAGTTTCTTTGAAGCGTTTCACGGTCAGTAGACAAATGCTGGTTTGAAATCAGACGGTTTTACTGAGGTGATGACTGAACGGGGTGCAGGAGGTGGTCTCTAAGGTATTCGATTAAAAGATTTAATGGCGTAAAATCGCTGTGCATGCCGAGTAACGAAAATCGCCACGATAAAATGTACATACGGTACAAAACATACGAATAAGTGCACCAATAATCAAAGTTTAATGAGAATTATTGATGAAGTGGCATCTCATGCAGTGCACAGTATGATTTTTTTCAAACCATCTATCGTTTTCTTATAATCATGCAGTATTAAGACTTGTGTATACTATAAAGAATGGGAGTATATGAAAATCGAAAACTTTGTGTCATCGTACCTGAAATCATAAAAGCGAAATAGCACGGAAATAATCATACTACCGCTGAATTCCTACTTTTTCGTGAGCATCTGTCAACTGTCTTCAAAAACGCAAGATTTTAAAAATAGCAATGGCGCTAATTCTTCCACCCATTGCCTTATTGAGGTCTCTTCCATCATCTACTACCATTCGCTGGCGATAAAGCTCTCTTTAGTAGCGATAAAACTAAATTTCATTAGAAACCTACCACGTTGTCATTACAGCGCGCCACACTCGCCGTGTCTCGCGCCACCTGCCTCTTGAGAATTCAGCGCGGTTCTGAGCTGTTAAAAATTCGCTTAAGAGAAAGTGAAAGCGAGGTCCTCAATGATGCCATAGAAAGAAAACTTGGATAGCCCTCAGAAAGGGCGAATTTAGGCTTTAAACCATCTCAGGTCGCAAGATTTCTTGATAGTTCAGTATTCTAGTAGCTATCTGACACACTGCATTTTGCCGTTAAAGTAAAAATCATGCAGCAAATAATTCAAAAGTTCGACTTTCTATAAACCTCGGCATAATCAATTGATATATGAAAATGGAGAAAACTTATCTTGATTAGCTGACGCGAGGTTGATAAAACAGTTGTAGAAATTCGGCTGACGTTTCGGCGACCCGCCTTCTTCAGAGCCTGGACGTATATAGTATTAGTCTATTTGAATGATCGGATGGTCCTTATTTATATGCTGCCTAGGTCACGTTAGAAGATCGAACGAAGAAAGGGCGCGAGATCTCGCGTGATGGTGACGCACTCGTCCTTCCGATTCATTTCGGGGTTTTGGGCGTTTATCCAAAATGCCTCAAGAGTCTTGCGCGTGGACGTTTTTTGATTCCTGCGCCAGATTGTGACAGTCACATCAAAATCCTTGTTATTGTGTTTTTGTGCCCTATGTAAACCTAAAGGTTTGGTTTTATCTATTTTAGATTTACTGTCTAGATGTTCTTTTATGCGGACGAAAAGTGGTCTTCCCGTTTCGCCTATATATTCTTCCCCGCATGTTTTACATGTTAGCAAATAAATTGTTGCCTGGATCTCATACAATCTCCCTCTTTTCCGTTGGGCAGATCATACAGTTGTTGGTGTTGCACAATCGATCATAGAGTCTATTGCGGATCAGCTGATGGCGTAGGGTGGGAGGTGGGGTTTCGATAATTACCAACGGAATTTTCAAGACCGCATCTTCTTTCAGGCACCTTTTAACCGCGCTAACTAATCTCTGTTTGATATAAATGGTAATTTGAAGGGACTCTATTTAGGTGCGGAGTATTGTTCTTGTTGTGACCTAATTCCACTTTTTGAATATTCCCTAGTGGCAAATGTTTTTGTAGCCGTTGGAAATGGCGATCTTTCGTGCCAAGTCTAATGATTCGTTCCTTTCTTCCTCTCCTGTGCACACACTTTAGACTAATACTATATACGTCCAGGCTCTGAAGAAGGCGGTGTCGCCGAAACGTCAGCCGAATTTCTACAACTGTTTTTATCAACCTCGCGTCAGCTAATCAAGATAAGTTTTTCTCCATGCAGCAAATAGTTAGAATAGAAAAATAAAATGGGAATGCCTTCATATATGAACAAAGGAAAAACATCGAAAGAGTTAAAGTATTTTATGATTTCTCTTAATTCACCGCTTCAATCGGCGGTATGATGTATAGTATACCCAGTGATGTGAAGAGATTTGCAAAACTTTTGCTTCAATTGGGACTCGAACCCACATTTCACCCTATCCGGGGTCACGTACTCGAACCGTTGCACTAGCAACGCCTGTTTTGACACCACTTTTTCTACGCTACAACGCATCTATCTATAGTGTAGAAAGAGTGGTGTCAAAACAGGCGCCGGTAGTGCAACGGTTCGAGCATGCGCGTCCGAATAGGATGAAATGCGGGTTCGAGTCTCAGCTAACGTCAATGTTTAGCAAGTCACTCCACATCACTGGGCATTTTATAACTTTTAACAATGAAGTAGTAACAAGTAAAAGTTAACTGCCAAACAGACATTGCTCTCACCCATTAACGAGGAGAAGAGTGATGTTTTCGTATTAGTAAACAGTTAAAATAACCGTTTTTGATATTCTTTCTTATTTCTTACATATTTCTTGGAGAGTGCCATGCATTCAACTCTATTCGCACCATTGCAGAGACAATTGATGTGATATTTTCATGAGATGATTACAGAACTCCTATCTCGCAACTCATGTCCATGTCCATTCGGTCCACTCTCGCCAAATAATCAACCCCGAAAGCCTTCGCGTGCCCAGAAAACGGATAAAATAATTGAGCCTGAGTGTTTTGCAGGGCAGTTCCTTTCAGAATCGCACTAAATCTGATAGTTTTTATAATTCGATAGTCAATCGATCCGAGAAATATGACTCTAATTCTACCTGGTGGGTAGAAACAGTGTTTTTAAACGTCGGTGTCAATCCAAAGATCATTGAAGTTGCCAATCGGTACCCAGTTATCTATTCTATACGAATAAAGTGAGATGCATGGCATAACTCTAAGATTTGAAAGCCTCTAAATATTTTACGTTTGATACTTCATCAAAGTTGAAAGTCGACAATAGTGCTGGAAAGCACGAGAGCTATGATGAGGAGAAAAGTAATCTGTTTTTTTGAATTAGAATTGAATTGACGCCATCTACATAGCGCAGCTATGCCCTTTGAAAGTCTACAGTCGGCTTCTAAACTGATAAAATATGTTTGACCACGAATTGAAGGATGTATTTGTACATCTAAAATTGGAAAGCTTTATTTTTTCGTGTAAAGATTCCCAAATCTTCTTAACAGCTTGAAAAACAACTAATCAGCTGACTGAAGACAGATGTGTAGACTTCCACAGTGATATGCAGAATTCGGATACTAAAACTGCTATCCGATTGAAGAAACTTGTACGACCAGCTATCAGTAGCTGAATAACCACTATAATTATTTTTAAATTGCCTCACAACAACATAAGAGTGGTGTCTTAGAGTACATAATGGGCTCATTTCGATTATAGCAGATCGATACACCAAAAAAAATTTTCACGAATTTCCTTCACCACATAATTTATTCATGTGGCAGCTTACAATACTAACTTCTTGTTAGCTTGATAATCTCAAACATTGCGAAAGTCAGTGTTAAAGATGTTAGGTGTACAAATATGACTCCACCAACTCTTACACTTTTTTGAAGATGAGATGTACCATTCAAATTCTTTTGGTTTTTACTATCGAACGACTATTTGAACACTGAAAAAAAAACCGAGAAATACGTTTATAACAAGGGGTTGAAACGGCGACCAGATGACGGAAAAGTACCAAAAACGTATATCGCTAAAGTCTATTTAAACATAATTTTTATCATTAACAATAATGTTTCCCAACTTATGAGTAATCTGTGATTGTCATCGAAGAAGAATTTGGGAAGTGAGGTTGATGAAATTTGGTACAACTTTTTTCAAAATTTGTTAATTTGTCGTTTGGATTTGGTAAATGGTAATCTGACGAAGCAATTTTGGACGAGTAAGGTGGACAAGTTGGAATTTCCCAGGGCCTTCCACCTCAGCTCTTTTATGACGTTTGCGATCGGTTTTGCAATGTGAAATCAAGCATAATCATGCAGCAATATTACAAAGTTCGTGCGCCGTTTTAGTTCTTATTACAATTTTTGCAATGAAATCGCATGACTCTAAAATCGTTTATTTGCGCATCTTCTTGTGAACATTTTGGTATGAAACTTACTTGTTCTTGCTCTAAGATGAACCTCGCTCCAAGCTCCATTAATCATGAGCACCGCTCCTACTACAGCTTCATGTTAAAGCAAGCATAGGCAAATTGTATACTAAAATCTTTGCAAGAAAATGCGCAATTGAACGAACATAAAATGAAGCAATTTTAATTAGTTTAGTTGACAATTCTGCAAAGTAATAGTCCCACAAAAGGCGTCTATCGAGTACAAAAGTCGTCACCTTCAAAATTTTATAAAGACCATCATAGAAATATTTTGTTTGGAAAAAGGGGATGAATTGACAAAGTTCTTAACGCACTTCAAAGCAAAAAAAATCGCATTTCTTAAACTTCATTATTATCAAAGCAAAAATTGATCATAATGACGGAGTCATATTTCATCACCTAGTGTATTTCAAAAATGTTTGAGAAATTTTTTATGAAGATTAAATAAAGCCGACTTAAACACTCTTTACGGTAATGTAGGACACAAGGAAAAAACCTCCCGAGAAAGTTACGTCTTATCTCACATAGGTTTCACTGTTTTTCCTGGCGAGCAGACGCTAGGCTGCCATTGCACTACTTATTTGCAATGGTGACTTGTACAACTTGATCCTTTCGTGATATAAAGAAAGCAAAAACTGTCGGAACATCAGCTGCTGCAGCAAATTAATACGATAACAACATCGTATTCGTTTATAGGAAAAAGAGGGTGAATTCACTATGTTCACCCTGATAAAATAAAAAGTTCCCTTCAAAAGCCCTAAAAAAATTCTCTCCAATAGGCATTTAATCAATTTAAAACAATAACGTACATGGTATTCATTTCATTGTGTCGGAACATCCACTCGAGGAACTATCGGTATACTCAGAACTCTTCAAGTCTGATAAAGTTTTATCAACTGTCAAGTGTTCATGAGAGCTAGGGAGGGGGGTGGCCGAGTGGTTGTGATGCTCACCGCAGCGCGCGTGAAGTCGAGCTCCATCCCCTCTTACAGCCCCGCCTGGCAGTCAACGATAATACCCTATGGAACGCCAAAGCGATTCTACTCTCGAGATTGTGAGAAGACAGCTCAACCAGTATTCTACGTCACTCGTGTAGAAGAAAAACGAACTGAGTGCTAGAAGTGGTGAGATTAGCACAATAGCACTTGTGATGAGGGCTCGTGTAAATAAAAGTAAAAATCAGTCGACGGAATGCCCGATTAACAAAGAAATTATAGCTGATTGTTACTATAGACTTGAAGGAAAGCCGGCCTCACGAAATTTGGTAACGCCCTCTGTTAGCTGACAGTAGACGGAGCACCGCAGGATGGATTGTCCGGTGAAGAACAAAATATTATCAATAAGCAATCAGTATTATCAACAACAGCACTGCACATAAGAGCATCGTTGAAAGTCCTCTATTCAAGCTGCCCTCCAGAGAGAAAGATTTGACTTGAACGACAGCAAAAGATAGACCACAGCGAGAACGAACCACTATGAAGAATCGACTCAAGTAATTAGGTCTGAAAAAGCAGAAAACGCCAAAGCATTAGACAAATAAATTTCTTTCTATGAGGTCTCGTGCTATTGGCTCAACTGCAACAAAATCTATAAATCGTTAAAATTGTCCTATATATCTAGAGGATCATAGGAAATAATAAAGCAACAGAATCTTCAGTGCATTCGGTGCCGTAATGGTTTGGCAATTTTTTACACCGTAAATGCTAATAGCGTCCTGATGAGTGCAACAGTTGAATAATTTGGATTTCTTGATTCCATAGAAGATGTTGAGTTCTCTCGAGGTATGGCCACATCCACTTTTCAAAAAAATAAATTCATATTTACGTCTATTCAGACTCAAAAATCTCGTGAAACTACAGAGAAAGAATAAATCTTTGAAGTCCATGTGAAGACACGTTGGAGAACACTGTCTTGTCCTTTTGGAAAAAAAAGTATTTTCATCAGTCAACGAGGAATTGCGAAAGTAAGCCATGAGGCAAAAAAATTTGGGAAAGTATAATTTGTAGACTGTAGAAAACAATGATTCAAATCTGGCAGACGAAGAAAATTTGAATCGAGTTGGCAAGGCGTTGATTTGCCTGTTGATTTTGCTGATTACTATTTCAGGCTATTGGCTCAAGCTTCAATGCGAGCGAAAAAGTTTTGATCAAAAGCAAAAATGCTCATTACTTATGCGCGGGAGGCAGATAGCGGAGATACTAGTGATGCACTTTATCGGTAAGCATGTGTCGGTTCGATCCCTCGCCCAACACTCTCTTGTTACCTATGTGGATATGTTTGACTCGCTATCTCTCGCACTGAGGAGCTCAACTCGACCAGTATTCTATGACATTCGTGAAGAAAACATTCTTTAAGCAACAATAAAAACAACACAAGAAATGTTTGAAGACTACCAACGATAAATGCCGAGAATTGATTGAAGGAAAAGCTCTCGGTGTTGCTCACTACCTGAGGGATTTGTCATGCATTCGTCTTCCATTCTAACTTCGTTTGAGGTGATTAAGTGCATATGTGGCTTTTACAATGACTTCCGGTGCCCTTCCGCTGTATCGAGTCAGTATTGCTTACCCTCTCAGACAAGTCTGAGACCAATCTGGTATCAATTTACTGACCGATCGCCGTGGGATGGATGGCTCGATGAGCCATGAGTGCGAGATCGGACCATCGACCTTGCATGCGACACTCAGCACTTGTAACCACTGTACCACATGCGCTCATGGGTAAATGAATAAAATACAAGAATTACTGAGATCTGAACGGTAGGTAGGATGATGAGTCATGTGATATAAAACAATAGCAAACAATTATTCTTACACGGTTCTAAGCGTATGTGATTGGTACAGTCAGTAGTATGAATCAAAAAAGAAGTTCAACTTTATAATCTGTGACAATATCAGTTCGTTGAGTCGATCAGCTCAGCAGCCAAAGAAATCCTGTGAAAGAGGAACACAAGCATTTCAGCTCTCAAATGAAGAGTGAGGATCTTATTGTCATTGAACTGGAAAAGTAGCGAAGCTTATGAAAGAACATTGACTAATGCGAACTAATCCTACAATAATCACTCAACTGAATAATGCCTGAAAAATTGTATGTCAAAGATTTTTCACTTGCAAACTTCTCCTCAACAGTTGATTTCTTGTCAATAGATCTAAAACATCTAATTTTTGACTAATCAAACCCATTGGTACATTCGTTTCCGAGTTGCTCAGAGATCAAAATAAGAAGAAATCTTGAAAATTTTGAACAATTTGTGTCAAAATCCACTTTATGTTTGATCTACCAAAACAATATAGAAATAGGCATTATTTGAGATTAGGGCTTGAATAAATAGTCAAAGTTATTCATAGTATTATTTACTGAAAGCTTCACGCTAGGCCACTTAGATGTGTAAAAGAGAGACCGTGCTTCTGCTCTCCTGTTTAGGACATTATTCTCTACACGACATTTCAAGCATTTCAGTGCACAACTACCACTTTGTTGTTTACCATTGAGCAAATGTTTTTTTCGCATAATTGTTTCCGAAATATTCCTATTTTGGCCCCCAAGTTTCCAAAGCTTTCGAAAAGGCTGCGCAAACTGCTTTAATGTGCCTGCTGTGACGGGAAATGTTCATAACAACATGGTTGTCCATAACTAGCCTAAAGAGGTTTTTCTTATTATAGTTCTACGAAATGGAAGTTTCTGTACCGTTAGGATCTTTGGGGTCTGTAAAGACATCTACTAAAGAATATCACTTTACTGTGGCAATTGCTGTAAATTCTTACTCGAGAGCAGACATTGACGGGTGATAAGCGTGCAACAACAGTCGTGTATTTTGGAAACTCAGGAGTGCAGTCAGTTCATTCCAGTGGCTAGACCCGAGTTTCAAATTTTGTCATGTAATGTTCCACTTCGCAAAACTGAGCTAGATGCGATTGCGAAAACTTGAACATCGCTATAGTAATTGTTGTGAACACGCCTCTCTCATCATCATAGTTCCGATGAAGTTGAAAACGCCGAAATGTTGCTCCAGTAAAAAGCTTTTATCACAACTTCTTATACTCACCAGCAGGAAACGATATTCACTCTCATATAGAGCTCAAATTAAGAGCCTGAAGTTTTAGAACCCTTTGATGAAAATCTTACTTTGTCTTATTGAAGACGTAAATGTCCGAAAATCGGCTTTCTTAGACGTACTCTAGGGCAGGACGGGGGCAGCGATCGATAAATTACCTTGTTTTTGATAAGCTCATTTTAATTTGCTAGTATAATGCCTAGCTAACAATCCACAAATTTTGTCTTCTTCAGAGCTGTTATCCTAGCGTGAACTCTGTGAAACGTGACTACTCGCACACAGTTTCGCTGTGATGTGTGGCTATGAACATGACTCTGTTAATTTCTTCATGTCAGTACGTGATCAAAAAGGGAAGGCTCTAAGTCGAGAAGGCTATGCCTACACAAATTCTGCCACAGTGACCAAAACGGACTCTAAGCATCATTAATAGTTTTTGATAAATTCAATTCCTGATTTCACACGAGCGATATATTCAAATAATCGGTATAAAAAATCTTGGAACTACCTCAAAAACAGCAAGGATAGCAAAATATTGAGAGAGGCTTTCTGGCGAAGCAGAGATTAAGATAATATCAATTTAAGAAAAATGAAGGCATTCGAGGATACCGTAACTCACAACGGCGAGTTCACATAGTTCATGAAAGGAGTCAGAGTCATTTTAGATAAAAATCTGTGATTGGCGGTCGAGTTGGAAACCAAGCATTAATGTAGTTTATTCAAAAATAGAGTGGAGCAAAAGTGATAGTGATCATGACCCAAGAATGTCAAAGAACAACGGTCTATGAAATTGTATACTTCCATGAAAGAAAGTCACAGTGATCTATGATTACTTAGTGATAGAAACCCATGGAAAACAGAATAGTCTATTAGAAACAATTTTTACTCAGATAAACCTATATCATTATCGGTTCGTCTATGGATTATAGAGTATTATAAGCGTTAACATTTTCTGGATCCCTAAAGTTTGATATGCCGCACTGTATCAGTACATATCGAAGATTGTAATTCAGTCAAGGTGTGACGAACTAGTCTTTGAGAGCATCGTCCAATTGCTTGGTTACTCGTTTTTTGTTGTTTGTAAAAAAAGGCGATTTTGATAAGAAAATGTAGTGGCTCATGCATTGAAATGTGCGTATAAGAAGCGAAACGTAAAAAAGCACGTGACCTCTATAAAGGTTACACGCTCAAATCTGTTCAGAAGGGCTTTGTTTATTCTATGATAGGTCCTACTAGCTCAGAAGCATAGGGAATAATAGATAGAATAAGTTTTCAATCACTGAAATAAGAAAAGGTGAAAAGACTAGCCAACAGCTGGGGGAGAATTCTTGAACACGCAAGGTGGTACACGATGGAAGCGCGAAGGATTAACGATTTGGAAATCAGCCAGTTGATAACGTTTTCATTCATTTCGTAGTTCCTTATTCGTGATGAAAAATTCCACATAGATTCCTGTGCGTCAAGATGAGATCTCTTTTGATTAGAAAAAAGCCGTTAAGAACAACGAACGCGTCTTCAAGTTGATTGGGACGGCAAGGCACTCTCATTAGAAGAGTCCTTTTAGACGATCCTAGTTAAGGACCATTCTCAATAGTAGATGTCGAGTAAACACATATGTTGACTTCGTTAATACAAAACTGGTATTGAGTTTCTGAGTTACAAGTTAAGTCTTGAGCAAATAGGTATCTACGTGAAACTGCTATTCACTCCGCTCGTTCTCTTGCGACCGTCGTAGCTGGAGAGACATTTGAGATTAGATATTCACATGTTGAAGCAGCCTTATACAGTTGAAGGATTGTGAAGTAGCATCATTTTTAGCAATTTTTTCCAACTACCCACGTCCTCGCACGCTTCTCAACACAGTGAGCTTTTCTGTTTATGGGAGCAGCTATCAAACAGCATTTGCACTTCTAAAGCTCAGCAGAGGAGTGGCAGAAAAGTCTTGAAACCAGAGGAAGAGCTGCACTAATTCAACTTCGCAGTTTTGAAGGGACAACTATAAGGCCTCCCATTATTTGAGAACCACAATTAAGATGATTACCTAGGTGCAAATTTAGATTAGTAAGTGAACAGAATTATACCTTTATCTCGAGTGCTTTGTTTAGACCACGCTCAAATTTCAATGTATCTTTTCATCATTATTTGAGCCAACATGTCATGTGGCCTGGTAAGGGCTCTTGTACAGCCCGAGACACGTGTTTCGTCCTTACAGACTCATCAGCCGTGCAGAACCCGTCGTCTGTCGATCTTTTCATAGCCAGTTCTCTCGGGAGCGTCACACTCCTTATATATAGTTATCGACGACGTACGCTTTACACTCTATGTCAGGTAAAACATTCACCTAACACCGAGTGTTGTGCACTCGATTGCTCATTGGCTGGTACTTTTATTACAATTATATATTGAAATTTGAGCGTGGTCTAAACAAAGCACTCGAGATAAAGGTATAATTATGATAAAAGTACCAGCCAATGAGCAATCCAGTGCACAACATTCGGTGTTAGGTGAATGTTTTACCTGACATAGAGTGTAGAGCGTACGTCGTTGATAACTATATATAAGGAGTGTGACGCTCCCGAGAGAACTGGCTATGAAAAGATCGACAGACGACGGGTTCTGCCCGGCTGATGAGTCTATAAGGACGAAACACGTGTCTCGGGCTGTACAAGAGCCCTTACCAAAACACATGACATGTTGGCTCAAATAATGATGAAAGGATATAACTGAACAGAGAAGGACAGTGCAAAACGTAATCTACAAATTTTACTACGATCTCATAAGCAGTGACGTCTAACAGACCCATGTCCTAAAAGGAGAATATTTTCATCGAGAAATGTTCATTATGAAGTCCGGTGTACTATGATATCGATAAGAAAGCGTACAAGAACCGATCTCCAATGGCATAGGAGCTAAACAGACCAATCGCAGCGCCAGTCCTGATAAAATGCTCAGCTCTTCACTCGTTAACCGTCACATTATGATCATTCAAAAACATGCAAGAACTGATTTTGTGAAAGAGAATAGTTTAATAAGGTAAAATAGCTGTGACCCAATGTACTAAATTTTTTCACCCGTAAATCTTTATTCGAGTTATTTTTAACAGAAGTTTGCAGTACACTGAGCTGATTGGCAGAAGAGAAGAGCTGTTGAGCTGAATACTGAGCAGCTGGCCAAGTGTATGTTAAGCTGTGATTATCATAAAGAGTGGAAGCGAGAGAAAAGCGGAAAGAGACGCCCAAGGTTTTGCCGTTGATTGTGGGTCTTCAAGAAGAATATTTCGTTAGATCATCCCATGTACTACGTAATAATAGCAAAGGCAATATTTGACTTTTCTTATGGTAAAACGTCGTATTTCTTAGCCCCTCAAGTGGCACTGGTAACAAATAAATAGAGCGTTACTAGATCCTACCGTAGGAATGGGAAAATGGTGATTCTTAGAATGACAGTAAAAAAGAATGGTAGGCCGTTCCGTTGTTCGTTACGTGGCAAATCCAACATTTACATGTTCCTGAAGTAGGTGTAGGTAGAAGAGCTATAGAAATGAGAAAAAGAAAATCTTGCGCTGCTGTATATCACCTATTATTATTCATAAGGCTTCAGGATAGACGTTCACCATGAGAAGAAACAGTTTAAACAGTTTTGAATTGCAAACGAGTGGCGACAGCTCTGTTCAGAAAAAACAGCGGTGTGTAATATCACTTCATTCGTGAAGTGCACAAATCTACTTTATCCTAATCAGTGCAACAAATACGAAGGCCCAAATAGCAAGGACAAGCGCTGTGGAAGATCTGTTTGAATTATTGCCATTCTCGGAAAGGCGATGGTGCGGAAATGTTAGCCACAATAAAGTTTCATGGAAAATTTGTGTAAGCCTTTTAGTAGATCAACTAAGGATACTGGTTATCGAGGTGAGTAACGCAGTGATAGTGATGCCGATCATGACAAGGTCCGGCTGTCGCTTGAACGTTGCCACGGGTTCATGTGCTACTCATTCTTTTGAGTTGGAAAAAAGTACCATATCTACTTTAAGAAAGTCCACTATTTGTAATTCAAGTAAGAAATCTGCGGCCCTGCTCTCTCAAGACTACGAGGAGATTTGACGTCTCTAGCTTTGATGACATTCTTGACAGAAGGAAGATGCCTAAGCAGCAGTCAAATCCACAAAGAAAAAAAATCAAAAACTCTTGTGTAAGGTGGTATCGATGTAAGAATTGGCTATTCGCACAGTAGATATGGGAGACGGCCTATGTGAAATGAATTGGAAAGTAAGTAATTATTGTCATCCATGATGACGCTGAAAAATTCGATGTTGAAAATAGGTTTTTAGGTATAAAAGAGCTTACTCTGATCAAGCTGCCTTCAGTAGATTTCACAATGACTGTGAGAAAGTGCATTACAGGCAACAGGATGCAAAAAACTTAGTTCACTACGTGGAAAGTTTGCATGTGGCGCACTAGTTAGAGATGCTTTACGTCGCCGACTAGGTGAAGGGTTCGATCCCACACTAGCTCTCTCACCAAGCCTTTCATCTCTCCGAGGTCTGTAAATTGCTGCCAGACTGGTCTCAGACTTGTCTGGGTGGACAGCAGTTGACTAACTGTACAGGCCGTAACGCATTCAATCACCTCAAACGAACCTAAAAGTCAAGACAAGTGCACGCCGTATGAGCGAAAATAGCTCAGCAGAGTGGATCCATTCGATACACACTAGAAGATGGTTCGGCTCTGCAGTAGGTAAGTCAAATGCCCATCATTTCAATCCAGTTCAGAATATCAAAGAGATCAAATATCTCAAAAACTTCATTAATAGAATTCACTGACATGAGACCAATGTTGAGGAAACATAAAAAAAACATTCTGTCAATACAGTACATACATACATTCATTAATTAATATCGTTCCTATGAGGAGAGCTCGAATTCACTTTTTTACATCAAAAAATCAACCAATAGTAGTTACAGGATTTCAAATAATCCGGCTATAATTGTAGTGAATTTGGGAAAAATCACAAAAAATGTAGGCGTTGTTATGGAAACATGCTATGAAAAGATTTCAAAAATGAAAAGACTTAAGAGGTTGAAGTAAAAAGATGAGCGGATGTGCGGCAGGAACTGACGATGAAGATGATGTTAGGCACTTGTTTCTCGATAATTCGGAATCATTGGTGAGTGCCTGAAGTCGGGTTGTGGTGACGGGCGATGAACATGCGATGGCGGATACTTGGAAAGCAATGGTTCTTCACGTGGCACTCGTAATTCATGGCTGCAAGTAGATGATCATCACCACCGATCAGTATCGCCTGCAAATGACGTTGTGCAACAACCACAGGCATGCTTGGATTCGACGACACAGGAACACAGTGATAGCTCAGATTAGTCAGCTTCTATGATAATTAGCATGAGTGCGGTTAATGTGTTCGATAACTTCTGAAAATTTTTGTTAGATGGAGCGCTTAGAGAAATTTAGACTTTATAGAACTATCATCAAAGATCGATTAGACTTTTTATATGTACCTCTTTGCAAAAAATAAGTTCAATAGAAGTTAAGAGTTGTTGGATTGAGCTCCACAGCAATGATTGCTTCCTTGGCGCATGCACTGAGACCAATGCACATTCCTTGTTATGTGCTGAGAGGAAGAGCCAGTGTTTTCTCAAAACTTATTTCTTACTTTCAATCTGTTTATTTCCCCCTTCCCCCTCCTTCCCCCCCCCCCCCCCCCCTCACTCATTTTGGAGAATTTGAACAATTACATGCGGATAACGGCTTTGTTCTGCGCTAACTTTTCTTCTTTCTAGAAATTTTTTTGCCACTTACTTGTAAGCCAAAAAATGTAAACTAGTGTCGGTTACGCTATCAAAGCTTCTCGTCACTTTCAGCTATTTCATTTACAAGAGGTTTCATAGAGAAGATTGAAAGGAAAGACTTCCCACTTTCATTATAATTTTCAGAGAGTAGGACCTTTTCGACGAAAATGAGAGCCGAGTTTAGACGGATTAGGAGTGTTCAAATGAGATGTGACTTTCTAAGAATTTCTGAGCGGATTTGACTGAAACGTTTTGTTCTATTCAGCTTATTGATACTCAAGCCACGATATTGTCCTAATAGTAGTGATGTGATCCAAAATGAATAGCCGTTTATTTTTAGATCAATACAACTCGCTCATACCAAGAAATTTCGGAAGCCTTTAGATTTTTACCAAGAACGATAGAAGCTTTTCTTTCACTAAGACAAATTTCTGATTTTCTTGTTTCCATGACGTTCATTTTTTCTACTTTACTGCTTCATAGCTCAATCTTAATATCAGCACATTTGCACAGGTTTTTCGTCGATTGGAAGATGCTAATGCTTCCACCTTGTTGCCAATCTTTGCAAATTTTCAATCGACGCAGTTATAATCGAAGGAACTCTTTGAAAAAATTATATAAGCGATTAATGTGGTAGAGGCAAAGGCTCTTCTATAAATCTTTTTGAAAGATTGTGAACTTCCTACATACTCCATGGATAGCTAAAGTATCGCAGTTATCAAGAAAACCCACTTCATTACCTTAGACTTAAGTATCCTTTAAACTCTCTGGTTACTATCTATTCAGTATCTACATCATCCATCTTGAACGCATGTGGCGCAACGGTTAGAGGTACCCTGCGTCGTACACATGATCGATGGTTCTATCACGCGCCCATGGCTCACCAGGTCATCCATTCCTCCGGTGTCAGTAAGGTGGTATCAGAGTGGCCTCAGACTTGTCTGAGAGAATAGGCAGCACTGACTCGATAAAGAGGGAGGCCATCGCAAGTGATTGCAAAGGCCAGATATGCATTCAGTCACCTCAAACGAGGTTAAAAGTCGAAGAAGAATGCATGATGCATGCCTTAGGGATGATCATCGCCGAGAACTTTATCCTATTTGTCATATATCTATTATTATCTTAAAGAACCAGGTGTTCACACGACCTTATAACTAAATCATCATTGAAATGCGCGTATTCTAAACGTTACGTTAGGAATGAGAAACTCATAATCATTCCGAAGATTCTCTCATCCCCTACGATTTGCGCCAGCAGTAATTCTTTGATGTGTGTATACCTAAGAGAATAATAGGTTGATGAAAAAGTAATCGCGGTTTGAGCATTGTTGAAATTCACCGTTTGATATGGGAATATATTTTAGATGTATGTTCCCATGTCATACATTATTTGCTCTATATCTGATTTCTAATGGCGTATTATCGCTAATGATTCTTGACTCTTTCTAGCCTATGGAAAAGATACTAGACAAGAAGCAAATCGAGCCATTTCTACTCAATTTCAAAATGGGTGGTAAAGCTGCACAGACAGCTCGCGACATGAATAACGCATCTGGTCCAAAAACTGCTAACGAACGTACGGTGTAGTGTGATGGTCCAACAAGTAACGTAAGGGAGATAAGAGCCTTTAGTTTTGAGTGTTTTCTTTAAACCACGCTCAAATTTCAACATATCTCGTCACTATTATTTGAGCCAACATGCCATGTGGTCATTTAAATGGGCTGCCTTGAAGAGCGCGATACGCTTGTTTGGACCTTGACGGTCTCATCAGCCGAGCAGTACCCTTCGTCTTCAGCCAATCCTCTCGGGGCGCTCAGTCTCCTATACTAAGAGTAGGCGACGGCGAACATTTTACAATGTATGTCAAGCAACATTACCACTAAGCACACAATGCTATACACTCGATTGCTCTTGGCTGGTACCATTAGTATATCATGCCTTTACCGTCGTCGCCTCGCCTACTCTTAAAATAGAGTACTCGGGCTCCACAGTCAGCACATTTAACAGACCACATGACATGTCGTCTCAACTAATAATGAGGAGATAAGAGCTTTGGAAATGAGGACCATAGCGACCGGCCACGGGATGTTGACAACGATCAATTGAGAGCATAAAAGGAGGTGATCGTCTTGAGGCTACTCGAGACGTTGCAGAAAAGTCAATGTGCCGGTCATTCTACGGTCGCTCGTCATTTGAAGAAGCTAAAATGGTGAATGTTGTCAGTATAAAAGTAATTGTGGTTCAGTTCTAGCCAACCTACAGCCACACTCCGTACAATGAACGCTTCAAAAGTTGAACGAATTGAGCAGCGAAGTTTCCCTTCATTGTCCATATTCGTCGGACTAGCTCTCACAAACGACCGTTTCTTCACACTCAACAATGTTCTGCCGTATTAGAGCGCTTCTGCACTCAAAAAGGTGTAAAAAAAATTGCTTTCCGAGAGTTCGTCGAATCCTGAGGTACCGATTTCAAAGCTACAGGTACATACAGACTTATTCACCTTTGGTGAATGGGTTGACTGTATTGATTTCTATTCTGATTAATAAGGATGCGTTCAAATCATCGTGATGATTGAAAATCCACAGTCTAGAACTGCAATTACTTTTGCATCAGCCTTGTACAAGCAATATAACGAATGGTACTTTGGTTGATCCTCATGGGTTATATAATACATTCAAAATCATACAAACCCATTTTCGACCTTTTAGGAATCGTGATACCCGGTGATTCTAGGACAGTTTAGCTGATTAGTTAGAGTCAAGGAAAGATATCTTATGGTTTTGTGACAAAGTGCTCTGCACATTTTCTTTAGACGGTCAACAATGACTGAAACCGACTGCAGTAGATTTTTTCAGTGACCTCAATGGCATCGAATTTTTTCCCTGTTTTCAAGTCTCATATCAATGTATCACTGTAAAAATCACCAACTGTGAAATGGGTGTTCTTGTAGGCGCTTCTTCACTTAGGTTTCGTTGAAACAGAGATCGTAGAAGTAATGAAAAGCTGAAGGGGAGTGGTCATAATGTTAGTATAATAGTCAGCAAACTTTCAACTGAATATGAAGCAAGAAACTGGATGATGTAACGATAAAAACAAGAGACTGGGACTGTAGCGTATTACAGTGGAGCTAGAAAACAAAAACGCCAACGTATTGAATATCAAAACAATCGTGTAAGGCCACCATGCACAACCACAGACACCAAACCATACAATTTGAATACGTAAGGTTCTGCCACTGCCAATAAACACCATATTTATTTTTGAAGAGCTCGACTACATTACTCATGGAGCCTAACAGATCAGAATTATGTAAAATGCATGTAAATCGCCGAATGTTCAAAATTTATGTGGAAGTAAAATTTAGAAAATATACCAAAATGTGAATAATTACAAATTATAGTAAATATTAATAAGTTTCATTCAAACAATGACAGAGAAATGTCATGAGTTTTTCAGATCAATACCAATGGCACCACTTCTATGTTCGTACGGTGCGGTAATTATGTTCATTGAAGCCATCCTTTTCAGGCTTCTTTCCCATGCCGCGAGCCGACATATAGGCGACGATCTCAACTAATTAGTCTTGGCAAGTTTTTACCGATTATTGGTTACTAGACAAACACCGATTTTAGCGCGATGAGCACCATCGCTGTGATTTGGTCATCAAAGCGTGAAATTTTCCGCAAGATTTGAAACGTAAAGCAAGAGATGGTTGTGAAATTTTCATTCTGTGCGAATAAAAAAAATTTGTGTTAATATCCTGGGACTCACTTTATTCGAACAAATTTCTAGGTGAAGTATTCAAAAAAATTCAGGAAAACGATTGTTGGCAGTTAGAAGAATCTTAGGTATTCCACCAGTGAAAAAAATGTGCGGATAGAAAAAAATTTCGAAAAAAATTACACGTTGTGCCTAGCGTCTCGCTGCGATTGCCAAGTGAATAGATTTTCTTTGCTGGAAAAATTTCAAGCTTCTATAACTAATAACTAAAAAACAGAACTGAACAGTATCGTGTGCACTGTGTGACTATGGCTAATAGCCAAAGGCCTACTGATATGTCTACGAAGCAACACAGGAGGACCAGACAGAGTCAAGCAGCGGGTAGCAAAAACTTCAACCCCAAGAAATCATAGAAGACCAAAATGTTCGTGTTCTTTCGAACAAAAAGAGATGTTCAGCGCGAATTTCGTGGGAGTTGCTTTTGTCTATCGCCGATTTGATGGACGGGATCACATTTGAGTAGTTCTTCTACCATCTTCCTGACTCTTTATGGGAAATCTATCATCTATATCCTACGTGAACACGAACGATTAATATGTTACCTGTTTCTCGGATGACCGTTATAGATGAACTTGTATGTGGTGGTGAGGGCACAGATAAATGCCACGCCCAACAGATCGTACCCATAAGATGTAAATAAAAGGCGTAGCCTATGCGTTGCTGAAAACAGAATTAAAGTGGTCGATTACAGAATGGAATCAATTATACAAAATAAAATAGTGCATTTATCACAACAATCTCTTCTTTCGTAGATGTTTTTTAGCAAAAAGCACCCAGAAAGAATGCCGATAGTCTCCAATTCACGAGCTCGCTTTTTGTAAAATATTCTTTTTATCTCCATTGCTAATTAGCTAGGAGACTATGTAACGCAGTGGTCAGAGGTGCCCTGCAACACTTACATGGAGGTCACTCGTTTAACTTGGTGCAATAGCTGCGACATACATAATTATTTAGGCCAAATACGCATTCAGAATTCATGTTAGACCCAAAACGGCTTGCGGCGCCCTACCGATGTATCAAAGCAGTTTTTATTACCTTGCACAGATCTGAATTGCTAACTTCCTTGCATAATAAAGGATAATGGATGTCGACCTTGGAGTAACGGGAGACTTAGTTGGTCCATGGCACGGCATCGATCTAGCTAATTGCAATGCAAGGTACCTCTAACTACTGTGTTTTACAATACACTCTACTAATATTGATGTATATGGGCGTAAATCATCTGCCTGCACATTTTCCTATGCGTCAGTTTTACAAAAAGCCTGAATGAAGGCAATAGGAAAATAAATATGTGAAACTATGACCAAACCAATAAGTACCACGAAACCGGTAATAGAGATGCCCGATGTTCGCGGAAGCTCAAGGAGCTACTAATTAGTGCCTCTAGGCCATACAAATAGCGCGGGACCTACGAATATGGGTAGTTTGTTGCCGAAGGAAAGAAAATTCCTAGCAAGTCAAAACTTCATAGAAAATCTTTAACTGATCATAATCACTGCACGGCATCACACGTCATTTTATAAAATCACGATAAACCAAAATAACAGTGTAACAATGTCTTACAACAAAAACCGACTTCCAAAAATTTCTGTGCAACAAATCAAAGAAATCGGAAGGCCGACATAGTTTGAGCAAAAAAAATTTCTGTTCAACTTCATTCACCAACACCTAACGTGCTACACGAACACTGTAATGCCTATTGGTACGATAATCAAAGCCCTTTAAAATCATTTTTCAGGCCCCGCTTAACAGGCCCACTCTAGTACCGCCCTCTCCCCTTTTGGCGAAGCAAAGAAAAGAATGGACGATCTTGAAAAGCGTTCCTCGAAGTCCTTACTGATAACTGGTTACTAAGATAGATTTACTGTCACTTCTAAATGACGATGATTTTGGTAAACTGATCGCGTAAGTTTAGGTGTTTAAAAGTGTAGGTTAAGTTATACCTCATAAGTGCCAACCATCCCTTGAACAAATCTATTATCGACCGCGATTCGCCGCTAAGAAGAATACACCATCAGCAATCAGTGAACAGATCACTGAAAAGGTGCAGTTCACATTATAAAATAACTGATAATGCAAAGGCCTTTTCTATTGAGTAGATTGATAATTGAAAAATCATCATGAGGGCACAGGTGTCGGGTGACGAGTGAATTTTTGTATTAGTGAAAAATTCCTTCACTCTCTGAGATGCATATCACGCAAAGCGATGACGTGCCAGGTTCTATCTCATACCAACATTTTTGATAACATCTAGCTCTGAAACAACAGAGGGCTTAGCCACAAGATGGAAAGGAAAACGACTTTTGCGCACATTTTCAAATTCAACATTGAGAGATATGGGCCAGATCGAAAAACAAGATCGGAACCATCCTATCGAGGCCATTCACAGGAAAATTTTGATATTATGACTCATTCAATAGTGATTTTTCCATCACACTGTCTCTCTTCTTTCTAATGCAGCCTCTCCGTTGAATATCACATTCCATTGCAGGTAGAGAGATAATACAAAGCAGAATAGAGCATTAATTCAGATCTCGAACATGAAATATAGATCTACCTCCTTCTAGTAGTTATACTGCCAATGAAGAAGTTAGGAAAACTAATGAAGAATTACGAAAGCTTCTAAAGGAACAAATCATAAAAAATACTTACAAGCAAGGAAAAGCGAGATAGGTGAAGACGAAAGCTGTTGGTGGAAAGCACGTGGCGCAGATACCTGTGCAGATAGAAATGAATGCGAGTAGCTGGGAAGTGATGATGAAGAACAAGATTGCTTTGTGCCAGGCTAAAAAAGATAATAAGGAATTTATCCCTTTTCATTAATAGTGTAAAATTATGATATAATTAATAGCAGCAGCACTGTCGCTTCAGTGTTACTTCCATAACTTTTCACAATTTTATTCGCACCACCATATACATGTGCTTTAGTTCAAATAATAGTGATAAATCAAAATCTTCGAAAGCAGATGTGTTCAACTCGTACAGAAATAGGCGATCTTCGTCTAATCGCCGTGATTTCATTCAAATGCGGTTACCGCAGAATTCGTCAACTGAGAATTAATTATACTAAAGAAACTTCTTTACCCCAGAATTTATGATGCTCGCTTTCACCAGCCGCACCATCCTCGTCAATATTGTTCAGTGTATTCTCAATGACTAGTTCCGCAGATCTATCAAACTGAAATGCACCACGAATCATTCTTTTATAGTCATGTTATCTCCAGACATGCACAGCAACATTGTTATTTTGCCACACCAAAATACTAAGAAAAGAGGGTAAAGGGAATGAAAAACACTGTAATGGTAAAGACTTATTAGAAAATAGGAGAACATTTGTGAGTTATCCAATATTACTAGCTCATTAAAATGATAGAAACGGCAGTTGATCGATCACTCGGCACGATTTTCGCTATCCAATCAAAGTTTTTTTTTCTGCTTTGAAAAGAACTTTAGGTTCTTGATGTTATTGTGATACTCCATGATTAGCTCTACCTGCTCATATGCTTTGGTCCATATGTAATTCTTTTGTGTGAGGAAAACTTCGAATGGACACGTGATATTCTTTTTTCTCTTACATCGCTATATAAAGACATTCTTTATAATCAAATGTGGTTGCGAAATCAGTAGGATTTATATTACGAAATATTTACTAAACTTTCGATAAAAAAACCATCTGGTTCTGGTCAGAGCAAAAAATGCGCGCTGTGTGTGAAACATAATCTTATTTTCGGTGCCGCAGCGCACTAGGGAAGTCCATTTCACAGAAAAAGCATACTGCTGAAATCATCGAGATTTAACTTTCGAACAGTCACCAAAATTTTAGCGGAATAGCTCTGTCCAGCGAAAAAGGCCTTTGAATGACCGTGTACCGCGAGATATATGCCGTATCGAAACAGGTCAATACTCTATTCTTTACGGATTAGTTATAAGACTGGAAGCTTCAAAGTGTAATTACCTTATACATGCAATGAAGAGGAGTTTCATCGTAGAAGTCACCGACGGCGACTACGTGCTTCTCCGCTCGAATACAATCCCACCATAGTCCGTGCTGAAGACATTAAGACATTTTTGTAGAAAAGCTAGGATTCATAACTCTTAATTGCTGGCTTAGTATGAGAAGGAATAAATGTGTAGATCTCAGCTAACAATTGGCCCATCAATATCTGACGCACTACCTTTTCAAGAAGCATTGGTTTTTTTGAACTTATGCTTTTCAACCTTTCCCAACCATTATTGTTCGGAGCCATTCATGTAGCTAAACCAAAAAAAAAAGGATTTGACATCTGTGTCACCTTCAACATTGGTCAGTTAGTCTCGAAAGTACAAAGAAATGTCTCTTAGACTTTGTCATATGTCCTTGGAACAAACCAAAATTGCTCAATCACTGAGTTCCACTCGAACAAAGGAGACGAACACAACCAATTTTAACGTGAAAAGCACTCTACCTTTTCCCGTTATGAAAATATGCCTACGAAGAGCTAACCATCTTCGTCATGGAGGCAACTAAGTTTAGTCAAAAGCAAACAGTCGGCCAGTATCGGAGTAGGTGCGTGACTATTGTGTGAGCGACTGTTAGCCTCCTTCTACGTATGGAATATCAGTAAAAATTGCACGAAATGATTTTAAATGGAATGTTTGAGGTGCTCTAAGCATTTCTTCTCAGGTGAAGTTTTATGCAAAATTTTAGAGCTCTGAATCTCATAGGTTTTCTTTTTGTCGATGAACTAATTCGTAGCCTTTTTCCAAGTCGTCAGATGCTCAAAATGTGAAGATTAATCACTGGTCATCCTCATTAGTAAAAAAGTTAGAATTTTGTATTTGGGCAGTTTGATTTCCACTGTTTATGAGATAGTGGTCTTCGTAGCCGTTTCGTAAAATTCGACCATTTTCGGGTGACTAACGAAGGCTATTCTTCATCGGACTTCTGATCAACGCCTCCGTTTCACAAAGACTCGATTAATGAAACGGATCACGCATGTCATCGATTAAAAATAGTGACAGCGGTCTTTTCAGGATGAGTTGACGGTCTAGCCATCTTTTTTCGCTCATCACCGACTCTCATCGGCATAGGATTTGGCTCTTTCAAAGATAATGAATATCATTATGAATGGAGCAATTTCCGAGAATTATGAAATTTGTTAGGGAGACACCCTAATATGAGGGTTGAACAAACCTTTCCGTTCAACTGTCATTTGATGTCCAAAACTAAAACAAAATTCCTTACACTGCGCCAGATGTATTTGAAGAGCAAAGTCTCTTGAACAAATCTATCCAGTTCTCAACTTTCAAATTACTGTGAATGAAGATGAGCCATCATCAGCTATGATGAAAACCAGTATCGTGTGTGATGTGGCAGATTTTCACAGACTCAACAAATATTAAAGAGATAAACTGATGCGATACTTTTTCAACTCACGAAAAACTCCTGTGCTCCATTATGTATTTCAAATGCGTGGCGAATCGTACAGGGATTGATGAACGCTCAAACTTTATTTCTTATACATCTGTGGGAATGTTCACCGCTCAGATCACTTTGTTGTAAGATTTAAAGTCTATTCGAACTACAAAGACAACGTTGTTATGACCTGAGAAACTACGTGATATCTTGTCATTTTCAGACGGATTAACAATTAAAAAAGTCGTTAGGTGTACACACCTGGTGTTCAGCTCTGAACTCACGAATATCGACCACCTGCCAAGCTGGAGAAAATGCGCCAGCGATCGTGAGCCCCAACCCAGCCAAAATGAACACAATCGACAAGGCCAGAAGCCCTTTTTGAGCGATTGTGCTCATTCAAGACTAAAAGCGAAATTTACTTTTTAGAATCACAAAGGATTAGCAGAGGAAACGAAACAGTATAGAATTATCTATAAGGAAACGCCTGAAGAGGTAAGTGTAATGATTCTGGAGAGAATACGATGAGGAAAAGATCAGAAAGGTCTCCAAGAGCGTTCAAAACGGGTTGAAATGTAGGAAAATCAAGAAGTTCGTGGTCAATAGTATTGTCTCGAAATTAATGCTTTTAAATAAACAATGATGAATAGAATTCAGCTCCACTGATTGGTAGTGTAGAGGAGAGTCAATCAAATAGTGTTCCGTCTAGAAAATAGTTCGGACAAAGAAAATGGATCTCGTTTCTTTAACGACTCTATCGACCAGGTGATGAAGACCATTTGCAAACGAGGCCACTATCAAGAGGAAAAATCTTAAGCAGATTAGAATCGAAAGGTTTTCATCACCGCTCGCTTAACCCTGAGCCTACAACAATACGGCAACATTTTCTCACATTAACTTTCATATAGATTTTTGACACGGATTATAAGTGCCATATAAAATGATATTATAGTCCGTAACACTCATTTCACATACTAAGACAACGATGTACAATTTATACAAGCTGGTTCAAGGGCAGAATGCTCGCCAGCCAAGCGGGTAACCTAGGTTCGATTCCCGTTCCGTCTGAGGATGGTACCCAAACAATCTCATATAGAAATCTGCGTATATATGCCAAGTCAATTATCAGAGTAATAGTGAATTTATGTGATGATATTCTATGAAGTGCGACTAGAATACATCGGCGTGTGTGATAATTCTTTCAGCGCAAATGTACGGACAGCATAAAACCAAGTATTAGCAGGCAACTGACATCATTTCAAGAATTTGTAGAATCAGAACACTGTGCTTAGACTAATGCCACTGGATGTTCTTCACAATTACTTCAACAGAAGACCAACTAGTTTGTTGGGAAATCAATCAAGTCATGTCTATAAAGACAAATATAAAAAAAGAAACTCATTCAGAGTAGTAAACAAGTTACAGTCTTTCTTACGATTACACCAGAATTATAGTGTTCGAATAGCCTAGCGTGATCATCAACGCCTACCTCATCCATCTCTCATTGTCCGTGTCCAATGAGCTCTACTAAAGAAGAACTAAGTAGATTCGAGTTCGATATCTCCGTATCAACAAGTAGTGCAGCAGTGAAACATGTTCTAAGGGAAGGCGTATCGCTGAAGGTTGACGATTTCACAATGGAATACAGGTGATTGACAAACAGACAACCCAAACATGTCGCTGGAATCGATGCTGAAGTAGCGCTGACTCACGAGGTGAATCTAAGCAGTAGCCAGAACTCGAACCTTTTTGTGTTCTAATAAGTGATCCGATGATCTCCTATCCGTATATTCTCGATATCGAATGGCAAAAGGATAAATCATCCGCCAATGAAGTCGAAGAAAAGGCAACAGTACGCAGAGGTTGCTGCATTTACCTTTCATTGACAGTGCACAAGTGTTTTTCTCCGCTCGACTAATGGTGATGACTAATAGGACAACTACTACCAGACTGTCTCAGACTACACCGTGGAACTGATTGATGACGATATGCACGGATTCCAATGCATAGATGGTTAGCTAATCAACACACATGCGCTGTTCTCATTCGATATCTCACTTCATAGCATAAATACGCTCTACGATACCTTATGTACTTTGTAGGTATACGGGCAAAAAAAAAAAGAAAATTTATTCAAGAAGAAAAGCATTTTTGCTACGAATCTGATCGGCCTGAGCTTCGCAGTGGCCTCTTCGTATACTGTGGCAATTGCTGATAAATAGAGCCCAAGGAGGTTTGCACTCTGGGAGGAGTTCCGAATTGTACGGACTCTTTTCAATTCAAATAGTGCGTGCAAAAAGATTATTCTAATGTAGCAACCATCAAAAACTAGGAATGCTCGCGAACTTCATAACGTATCAATAATGGTTGTAATCAAAACAAATATGACAGGTATCAATCAAAAAAAGGGGAAAGTTCTAAATTTCATATTTTAAAAAGGAAAATTTCATAGTAAGCATGATCAGCATAAGTAAGACGAGTCCAAATTAATAACTGTAACTGAGCGAAAAGGGGTCAATTTATTTTTTTCTTTTTGCGAAGGTTTTGAAAGAAGATCGTTTGATGAGAAAGCATCAATGAACACGAGGCGTCTCATATACAAGAGAAAAACATTTTCGAGAAAGATTCTCTCATTTCACTACTCCAGATAAACAGGATAAAAGTAGTTATCACCAGGGGTGAACGAAATCAATGACTGGACGGCGTGAGCATCAACCTATCAAAACCAGAAACTATCGTTTCAGGCGGTCACCTTTATTGTGGTGTTAACGCACCTAGTATTACGTTGATGCAAATCAAAAAAATTTGCGGAAAAAAACAGAAGGCGACTCCAATCCTAAGACATCAATTTTTGAAAAACTCATAGATGGTCATGAAAGTGAAAGCAGAAACGGACTCAAACAGGTTTGTTTACGGAGCAAAATAAATAGTCAACTTTAAGATTACCTCTGGCCTAATAGTAAAAGTGTCCAATCAATAGTAGTGCAGTTGAGCTTCATTTTTCGAGTTGTGTTTCATAATTGAACAACGGGCAAGGCGATGAGCAACACTCTGAGGTAACCTTGGAATTCGCACGGTTGACGGCAACTGGCAGAGAAACCTGTCTTTAGGGTTGTTGGCGCTCCGAAAAATCGTCCAGCAGCCAGCTATTTGAATAATAAGGACCCTTTGGCCACTCTTAATCCAGGGTATAAGGCACTTTAGGCCCAAACGCTGTTGGACTCGATTTTATATGATAATTTTCACTGCGATAACGAAAAAAAAAATTGAGGGATTTTAAATGCTCAAGTGAAAATGCCAAAGATAAGATCAAAGCAATGAAACACTGCCTACATTAAAGAACAAAAAAAGCTGCTGGTATCTCAGCTTATATGCTATTCAAATTACTCAGTCGCATGTGCCATTGCCTCAGGATTTATCAATACTATTAGTACTAAATCGTAAGTGCACGTGGCGCAGTGGTTAGAGGTGCTCTACGTCGCAAACAAGGCCGACGGTTCCCTTGCGCGCTCTTGGCTCACTAAGAATTTCATCCTTCCGGTTTCGGTAATTGATATCAGACTTGTCTGGGATGATAAGCAACATCAACTCAATACATCGGTAGACCAGCGCGAATCATTGTAATGACCAAATGTGCATTCAATCACCGCAAATGAAGCTGAGAATTGAAGACTATTGCATGGTGCATCCCTCAAGGATTGATTAACGCCAAGAGCTTTATACTTTAACCTCATTATTGAAACGTAAAAAACGAATAGTTTCGCGCTCATCTCCTCCCCCAGGGATGCGCCACGTACTCGATCATGCATCTTCAGATGTGATAAATGCCTTTATAGCTCATTCAATAACCTGCTAAGCCATCGATGTATCAAATCAGTGTCGCAATCCTCTCAGAGAAGCCCTATGCTAATTTGCCGCCCCAAGGATAAATGGGAAATCTGATGAGCCCACAGAGAGGGATTGAAGCAATCTCTTCCTCATATAATTCTTTGATCGCTCTATAGAGAGGATTCGCGTCAAAGCAAATCCCTGCGATCGTTACCTCAATAAATGTACGGAACAAGCTTAGTTGCAAGACTAAACAAAATTCCAGCAGGTGTGTTCTGTGACATCTTATATGAAAATTCGAACAACCACATACTACGCACTGAAATTACAATGCTACAGAGAGATCTGGGAAGTAATAATAAGTGAAAAATAGAAATATTTGAAAATGTAATTACTTGAAATCGATCACAGTTACGAGACACCCGGTTGACTGATGATGTTTTGGCGTTGCGCCAACCACTGACCCCATTTTCCTCACGTGAAATTTCGCAACCCACTCAACCACCTCCATCAAGGATGACAATACCTTATTAAATCGACGAATAGAGTCTTTAGAACAGATGTTAACTTCTGCTAATTCATCTGTTTGATAGTTTTAATCGCGAACTCTGATGTCCTTCCTCTACATTTTTGCCGAAATTCCTGACGAATTTTTTTTTGGCTTGAATTTCAACGATGTGAACAACTATACAAAGAAATGGGGTTTTAGTCTTAAGTTTGCGCTTTAGAGAGTCGCTGAATCGATAGTTGTCGTTGATGTTTCCGGCTGTGAGTTCGATGCTTATCGATTGATGTATCAATGAGATTATGGTACCAGCTGACCTCGTTCATACGATGCGCATCGTCGGCAACACGAATAATGTGAATTAAGAGATGAAAAGAAAGAGAAATTTTTTCGAAATTGAAACCAACGACGACAAACCGATATGAGAATGATTTCAAATCAAATGATAGGAGATCGATGCCAAATTGGGGAAAAAAAAACGTCGTAACAGCTAAGAAACAGCTGATTTCTTCCACTTATTACAGCCTACGAATCATCACTGAGTATATAAAATGCTCAAAATGGGAAAAAAGAGTGAAGAGATAAGAAGGAACTGGAAAACTATAGAATGCCCATATGAACCTAAAAAACCTGAGAGATTTCTTTTCCTTCTGTCTGTAAGACTGTAGAGCCATTATGTAGCAAAATGTCAAGAGCATTTTCTACAAGAATTTTGTCACTCAAGTGGTTGCCTGAGCACATATAGATGAATTTTTTTGGCACGTACAGCTAGTTTACAAAAGAATTAAATCACATGCTTAGAGCATAAATAGTAAATAAAAATAAAATTGGCTATCAGGGACTATGTGCTTTGCTTCTGTTCTCTCTGATCACTAATTTAAATTTACACTTGTAAATTAGTCAAATAACCAGCGTGAACAAAGATATAATCCTCTCATAAGCTCTATACTAGCCTATCGTGGTATCAGTTCGTCTTTACATAAACGTTATGAGCTGTGTTGTTTTATTTTTACAAGGGAAAACTCTGGAAAAGTCAGAAGCATATTTTCTATTCATTCGACGAGTCAGTGATTGATACAAAAACTATAGAGACTTGTCCAGCAACAAACGGACTTCAATACACAGTATCGTGTCAGATGCTTCGTTATTCCGTTTTCACGGCCTCACTAGCAGTGGTAAACCATTATAGCACTCGTCAAGGAAGCAGCAACTCTACTAAATAGTGTTTGTACGGAGAACAGTTCATGATCATCTCGTGACTCGTAGGCAACGCTGTTGGAGTTCAGAAAAACAAACAGATCATTGTTTTGTTTATCATTGTCCTTGTGTATTTCTCCCAGTCCCAGTCCCTGTCCCATGTAGTCAATTCGTTGCCGCGCTGCTCTTTTGCATGCGACGATTATCGCCCGATCAGTTGGAACTCGTGGGCGAAATGCCGGCACTGAACCAAAGTCGCACATAAACTCAGCCATAAAATCTTGTCGAGAATACACGTGAAATATTTGTAGAAAATTGGGAAAAATGTAGCCACACCTCTTGAATATATTTACATGCACCTTAACGACAAAGAGAGCATGTGGCGCAGTGGTTAGAGGTGCCCTGCGTCGCACACGAGGTCACTGGTTCGATCTCGCGCTCATTGCTTACTAAGCCATCCATCCCTCCGGGTTCGGTAAATTGGTACCAGACAGGTCTCAGACTTGTCTGGGAGGATAAGCAGCACTGACTCGGTTCAGCGGGAGGCCACCGCGAGCCATTGTAAAGGCCGGATGTGCATTCAATCACCTCAAACGAAGTTAAAGATTGAAGTCGAATGCATGGCGCATCCCTCAGAGATTGATTAACGCCGAAAGCTTTATCCTTTATCCTTTTATTTAACGACAATCTTATGTGGAATGCCTGTGATTGACGAAAAGAGTCAAATAGGAAAGCAAGTGAAATGTTATGTGTAACGGCATAGCGTGCTTGGAATTGACCAGTCTTATAGGGATGTGCTATGAATTCGACTCCATTTTCACTGGAGAAATGATTATGTGTATATTTGGCCTATGCGCTAATTAGTTATGATCTGCCAACGCACTGGGTCAGTGCCTTCCTTTTTCCAGTCTAGTTTCGTACAGCTTCTTAGTCATCTCCACGAGAGAGGGAATGGCTTGCCAGTGGGACAGGAGGAAATACCTTTGTGTGGACCTCTAACATCGGTGATACAAGCGGACCTACACGATAATATCCAAAAGATTTCGTTCTGTAATATTCTCAAGAAGTTTGCGTCACTTTTAAACCTTCAATAATGCAAAATGTTTCGATTAACATGTTTGAATGGAGGGATTTTAGTTCTCCTTCTAAAGTCTTATGATAATTCGTGACCAAATCTTTTGAGGTAGCCCTTGAAGCAAAAAGTTATTGCAGTTATATTTGACGCAAAATGTTGCTTTGAGGATACTTCTTACAGAAATCGCTACCATCAAAGTACAGGGCGAACTGAAAAGTGATGAAAGGTGTAACTTCAATTACAGTGATCTTAGTCGCCATCAAATTGCATGGCGTTCATGTTTCAACAACATTTTTTGATGGCCTCAAAAACCATTGGACTAGAAAGGGATATCCTCAAAGAGATTGTTACGATAAACGTGACGATGGCATTGAGGTTTTGCGAGACAATCAAATTACCAATCGTTTCTCAATTGCGACCAAGATGGAGTAGTTTCTCAGAAAGAGAAAATTGCAAATGATAGTTAGAAAACCACATATATGCAGATTAAAGAAAGGAAGAATGTGACCAAAATTTTTTTTGCTAATCAGGAAGGTAAATTAAATAAAATGCTTATCATTTGGTGCTTTTTGAACACTCATGGCAATATGAGTAACTATGTAGGGAGTCAATTGAGTTTCCATTCAATCTTGTAGTGCAGAAAAGAACCATAGTGAGCTTCGAAGGACGATATGAGTACCACGTTTTTCGTACGACGTTTCCGTAATTCTAAAGTTATCCAGACTGAGTTCTAAAGTGAGTCGTCAGCATTTCAACCGCTACCTCGAAAACTTCGAGAAGGTGCTATAGGGCTTCTTTGTAAGAATTTTTCGTAAAGCATCGCGCTTATACTTCAAAGTACTTGATAAAAGAGATTTTTTTTCAAAAATTATGACTCGAACATTATATTTCCACATATGTGGAAATATAATACACCCAGGCATATATAGAGACGTAGAGACCTTAGACACAAGGTGTGAGTCTTCGCTTTACAGTAAAAAACAGTAGAAAATGATACGAACTCATCTATGTCATCTAAATCTCATGAATCCACTTACATTCTAGGGCATAAATATTTTCATATTTACTACTGGAAATCAAGGCTATTCGTAGAATACTTTAGAGAGTTTTGATCTATTCATAAATTTACACGAGTCTGACACCAGTTTTTCCAGAGGCTGCAAGACTAATTGATTTGATACGTTTACACTACTATCATGTCAATATTAATTTTTTCCTCGATTCTTCTTCCCAAAACTAATTCTAATACATGGAGGCTTACATGATTTCGTTTACTGAAGTGTGAATTGTCTCCATTGAATAATCATTAGTAGTCGACAACCAGTCATTAACCATTTATATAAAAGGCACTGGCAGATGAGGTTAGCCCATTCGAGCGGTGTTCCACCCCACTGGATTCTCCTTGATGCAACTACGAAAACGAACATCACAAATAGAAACAACTGCTTTGAGAACATTGGGGTTGAGTCATTTAGAGTTTGAAAAAGAAGCAAGCCACAAAGCGTTAGCCATAATAAGACGGCAACCATTTAATTGGTTCTAAAAGTGGGTTTGGTTTTTGAGAACATCTTCGAAAAAGCAAAAAATTTTACACCACGCACTCTGGAGATGACGCACCAAAAGAACATGAAAGTGTAGAAAAATTGATGCTGAAACAGAACCTCAGGAAGGACCCGAAAAGCTTCCCGGAGTGGGAGGAATTTTTCAGATAAGTAACAAAATCATGCTTAGCTCGAATCACGCAGCGATCCCGGAAAGGCACAGATCTCGATATCTAATTAGAGATTTATTCTCCCTTCCGAAAAATTCTCCGTACATTACGAATTAGAGCTGCTGTAAAAGTGACTCTGTTCTATCGTTCTATATGCGCTAGTGTTCATTGTCTTGCCGTATTCGCGCTAGGGGTCATAGAGAAACTTCTGTGAAAATCAAGTGACGAGCTAACTACCCTGGGTGCGAAACGCAATCGTCTTCCCGCTCTTGACACGTTCTTTAGAGATTTTTCCACACAGCAGTTTTAGTTTCAGATTGGCTAAGATTCATACTATCGGAAGACTGATAAAATTTAGCGGAAAGTTTTTCACAGATCCTACTCAGCGAACGAAGCAAACCAAGTGTGAGATGAAATTTTGTTTTCGCTGTTACAATGCATTGGAAAGCCTTTTCGGAGACTAGAGACAGTGTTGGAATGAAGAGTTAAGCCGCTGAATGATTGCTGTAGGTTTGGAGAATGATTTGTTCAAAGAGAAAGATCTCTTAACAATCGTGTATTAGGACGGGTACATGCCGTCCTGAATGAGTTGAAGAAAGTTGGTTTTCAGAGACAAAATTTCGCGTTGCCCCTAGACCATTGCTGGTTGAGAAGCATACTTTGCAGAATATTATACGAATAAAAAGACAATTCCACTATCACTTAGACTTAGCTTAGACAATTGGAAGTATTTCTATCTCAAATTGTGTAAAGTTCATAAACAAAAATGCGATGCAAAGCGACGAGTAAATCAATGGCATAGAGTAGAGTATGTCTAATGAAACATCAGAATAACGTCCCGTTCAATCTCATAAAAGCATCAAATTATCTACTTAAAAAGGATATAGTGGCTGGCAGCCTGTGGAATTGAGAAGAGCGATCGGCACACATGCTGACAAAAGCTGAAATTGTCATAGCAACAAGCTGACAACAGCTCGCTTACGCAACGGAACACAATGAATTGCCAGCTGGCCCAAATTGCTGACAACTGAGGTTGGTGGATCCTCCCTAAAAGCACAAGGAAACGCTGGATTTAATAGATGGAATTATTATGGCGTAGGAAAGGAAAAAAAGAAAAATGAATATTCTTCGTGGGACGATTTGAGAATATAATAAACAAAGTTGCAGAGAAGAAATCAGCTAACTATGTCTGAGAAAGCGAGATAGTTTCCTGGAAACAGGCATATTAAGAAAATACTAGTACATTTTCTTCAGCACAACAAATTTGGAAAGTAGAAAAACTGCTTTCTCCATTTCCAAGCTTCAAGGATTTATATTTTAGTTATCTGATTGATTTTTATGCAGATATGCATTGAAAAAAACTGCACCATTCATCTTCTAAAACAATCCAAAACAAAGAAGAGGTCGCAAAAGTCAAAAAAAAACAATCCAGAATGACACAGAATTTACAGCTACGACAACTATAGGATGTTTGAGCTTTCGAGTTTGTTCATATATTGTGATTAATAAACACACCATAAGTTGACTGGACTAGCTGCTCTGAATATAAGAAGGTAAAACATTTTTATTATTAATAATCACCATTGCGTAAAATATTTCATGGGTTTATGAAAGGGGATTGATTACCTCGTCTATAAAACATTATAGTGGAATATGCTCGATTTCGAACCATGAGTTTCAAAAGTGTAGCAACGAGAAGTTAAGAAAACCGCATAAACTCAATTTATAGCTAGTAAATTGACCGCTGGATTGAAGTCCTTTCTTATATTTATCTTTACAGTAGACTCAGCGAAATAAGTTAACTCAAGGTTCGCTGACAGAAACCTCTTAATCTCATATAATGCTCTAATGAGAAAAACTTCGTTTGGACCTAATTTCATGAAATTCTGAGAATCCAGAACACGAGACAAGATCCATGAAGAAATTTGAACTGTTCGTTAGTCAGTACTGAGCATTCTAGAAGAAATGAAAATCTGTAATAAGAAGAATTTCGTCTTCAAAGACTTTAGTCCGAGGAAATCTTCACAAAACTTGTATAGACGTTGACAGTAAGGATTTTAGGCAATGTACATACAATAAAATAATTTTCCGCCTGATAAGAGGAAACTTAGCTTGTAGATGAATAGATCCTCCGCAGTAGAACGACTCACCATCGAATCGTGTGGGGAAGCGATCAATTCTGTGATGGGGAAATCGTAGAAACGAGTTCGGCTGGCGCTTGAGTATCATTCCATGAATAGTTTCTCGTATTGACGACGAACAAGTCGTTTGTACAGAGTATGATGGCCGTTTGTGAAGACGTTAAGTGCTTGCTTAGGCACTTTACTACCCATTTCGTACAGATCAACATACTGTTTACATCTGAAGAGGCGAAAAATATCTTTTCATGATACCCTTTTGTTAGTACATTGGATTGAAAAGTTGCAATATAACATCGACTGCGTGCTTTCTCTATTATTGGTTCTCACTGTTGTTGTCATAATAGCACTCATGTACAGTGCAACAAAAATAAATATTCTATTTCTGAGACCATTAGTTATTCACTTCCAAATTCGTTGATTTCATCTGCTCATTGGGAAAAATGCTTTAGGCATTATTCCTGGTTGCCATTGTGCCAGATAGTGATCTACTTGTTTGATTAAAGCTTCCACGGCCACCAGTCATAGCGTGGATGGTCGGTCTGTTTTTTCGAAAAGAGCATTCATTTGGAATTAATCAATATAGACACAAGTAGGTAATCCTGTGAGATCGTCGTTCTACACTGTGGCTCACAAAAAGGATAGCTCATAAAGGGCTTGAGAGGTTGAAAGTGTTTTACTCAAAGGGCCACAAATATCACTGCGTATATCGAAATCTGTAGACGTAATAGCGAAAGGGTAAATAAATTGGGAGGTATACATACGACAAACGAAGAATTCACGTTTGATGGAGTACCTTTACTGAGCAGGATTGTGCATATACGATGTTTAGAAAGATCAAGTAAACAGTCCTTCTACGAAATGGAAGCACAAAAATGTAAAATTATATTATTTTATTATTTGAGGCTGTCCAAAACACTATAGATTAAAAAACAAAAATAAAACGAAAAAGAAAGTAAATGTTCCGATTTGTGAAGTCGGATGAATAATGAATAAATTACCAGGCAAGGAAAACGGATAGTTCGAGTATCGTGTCTTCCCAACTGATACTAGATTTATGGGCCAATTAGTAAGTGTAAAAGGTGGGACCACGTCGGTTGTCACTCGCATGAAGGCACGGATCGTAATCGTCCGCGGACCGCGGATTGATATGGGAATCATCCGCTGAGGTCGCCATCAAAAGGCGCGCCACAACTGTACATCCGGCCTGAACCCTTTATAGAAAGCCACCATTCTTAAGTACTAAGACCTCAGTGAGACAAAATAGCGTTCTACTACTAATGAGCTAGGCAAGGAAGAAAAATTTGCAAAAATTCACATGTTTGCTTCCACCAGTCTAGCCAATGCCTCCAAAATTGAGCTTGATATGTGTATACCATCTCTCATTTGGAGATTTTAAAGCAAATTCCATCAGCTAATACTACGAAAACAGCTAAGAGAAATGAAAAAGGAAGTTTGTTTTGGCTGTTTGCACCATTGTGACCACATGTAATGCACAAACCTACATGAACAAGAATAATCAATGGAATAAAAACCATAACAATAAAATATTGCGAGCAACAGCATCTATTTTTGTTTACTTTACGACGATAAAACCCTGAATTTTAGAGCCTGTGAAATGTTTTCGGACGATCTTTGTCGCTAAGGGCTCGCATCACATGGGGGCATAGTGTTTGAGCAAACAAAATATTGTTCAGAACATATCAAACTCCATCGCTTCGGTACGTGGTAATCTTTCACACCACGAGAATTCATGAAATCCCGCGAAAGAGGCTCTTTTTTATCATCCGAACGTTTTGAGCGGCATTACCTACATGAATGATCATGTGATTATAATTGTAAATCAGTAGTTATATCAGAGGTAACTAAATCTAGGGCAAGAAGAAGTGGTAGTGGTCAGCGATGCGGCGCAATAATACACGCATGGTCGCTTTTTCGAACGTCAAATAAGCCAATTCTCTCACAACGTAGTACCGAGTTGCAAGTAAAATAATAAGACCTATAAAATCGCTCTAGCGTTGGACTGATCTCAAGCCAAGACAACTTCAGTTTTGCAGAAACGTCAGTTAAAATTTCCTTCTTAGGGCTTATCACAGCGTGATTATCCCGCCTAGATTCGAGGGTAGATTCTAATGTGACAATTTACTCGAAAACTAGACACCTCCAACCTTGAGGAACTCGTTCTTCGTTGACCTAATTCATACTAGTGCTAAGTAGAACGAATCTGTGTGGGAAAGGAAAATTCAAGCTAATTAGAGGAAAGAAAGAGAGCATGGCGTGTTGAACGAGAAGAATGTCGATAACACTTCATTTAATGATCATTTTGTTCTAAAAAATAATAATTGTACATCATAGAAAACAATAAAAAACAGTGGTGCAATAAACTTGCTTAACGAATCTGCAATAAGACGATTCGTTCTCATTGATGGTAATAGATCTCTATGCAAACTAATTCATTCTGAGTCGCACTAGGATTCAAAAACCTCAAACGTTACCTGTCGTTCAATATTTTTTTTCATGGACAACAGCTTATTAGTCTTAGAACCTCCTTCGAAGGAACCAAAGACCTACGGATGTGTTTTTTTATGAAGGCTTGTTTTACAAAATATCTCTCATGTAATTTTTTCCTCATTTGCACTAGCCCGTCTCACTAAATGGATTTTCACTCAACAGATTGAATGACCAAGAAAAGTTTGCTTGCCTCCATGAGTCCAGTTGCCCATTCATTGCTTACAGATAAAATTACACCGAAACTGCCACACTGTGAAGAAAGTACCAAGGCGTCGCCGTTCTACAGAGCACTGTAGACCATCATTTTATGGCTCTTAGTCCAATAGAAAATTAGACTTTGCTCTGGATCGAATTCATCTAGAAATATACGTAGCAGGGAATGAATGAGATGGTAAGAGTAGGAAGAGTTTTGGACAATTTTTCCCCATGAAACTATGTAAAAATAGGGATATGAGATGAAAAAGCAATAAGCCACCTAACCTAGAAAAGATATTAGTTCTAAAAGAAAAGGAAAGCATCTTAACTAGCAACAACAATGCAGCAACAACAACAAAAAATTTCTTATGATACAGTTTAAACGGTTGCGTGTTATATTACACTGGTTAGAGATTCCCTGCAATAGAATGGATTCGGTCGCTGGTTCGACTCTACCCGCTGGCTTGCAAGGCCAGATATACATTCACTTCAATGTTTGGCGAAGTTTACCGCAGTGTAGATATCCCAAGAAGTGATTACCACCGAGAGCTTTGTCACTTCTATCTTTTATTTTTCCACAGTTTCTATGATAAGGTTTAAGCGATAGGAGATAATTATCATTACTACAGAGACAAACTGCTGCAACTCATTTCGTGTTTAGGAAGTGAGACACATTTGAATGGAGTGCGGTGCCCGAGATGGTCAAAATGATTTTGAGGAAGTGAGTGACTTAAAGTAATTCACTATACAACTAAGAAAATTGAGTTGAGAGCAAAAATTCGACCTCAGACAGAATTATAATTAAGTATTTTTTGTCACCTTACGAAATCTTTTCATTTTTAAGTGTAGCCCACCATGCGCTTGGAAAGAATACGCTAAAAAAGCTAAAGGTTCCAGAGAACTACTATGTGAGTAGCTTTGCATCTTATATTTTTGTAAAAGACAAATCATCGTAAAATAAGCGATAAAAGTGAGAGAAACAGTATAATCTAGTTAACATTTTTCTTTTTGGAAAGTGCGTATTGAGGGATCATATTAAACAGACTGCAGCTAAACAATACTTTATTGAAAGCAGGACCATATTTCAGGAAGCAAAAGCTGAAGGTTATGATGGCTGTATTGAATGGGAAGATGACACAGAGGTAAGCTTGCTACATAAAGTTAAGAAGAGATTTATTAAGAAGTACTCTGTATTGCGGAATTCCAAAGTATTCAACTAGTTATGAATATTCTTAGCAGATATTTTCTTTGTTGATCAACCCTGTGTTTAATATGAACTCATATCTAATTAAGCATATCCCATCTGACGGCTATTACTTCTTGTAGGTCTCTTGTAAGTAATTTTTGCAATATCTCAACTCCATTCTTGATTTGAATCTTCAAGCTCGGCGGATGTTTAAGTGGGCCCTTTTTTCTTTTGTTCAACACTAATAGATAAGCGTCTAAAATCGTGTGGCTGACGGAGCTTCATGGTGTAAATTTTGGCGCTTTCGCCGGCAATAAAGTTTCACTCATATCGGTCTCTAGTAGCTCATATTTGTCTCAACAGGTAGCAGTGAAGCACAGCCCTTCAAGTTGGTATGACAAAGTTGAAACATCTAGTAATGCAGAATGATGTACAGGACTTTTGCGTCAGCCGAGACTAGAACTCACATCTTATTCTATCCGAGAGCGCGTGCTTTAACCTGTTCCACTAATGAAGTCTGTTTTGCCATCACTGTTTATAGGTTACAACGCATATATCTGTCAGCATCCAACCGTCAACGGTTTGGCCCAGGTGGTTGGTATAGGCTTTTAACTCAGTCACGTTGACAGATACTGGTTAATGCATGATCAACTAGAATTCTCTTTAATTGAGCACTTTCAGCGAAGGTAGATGTTATAGATATACCCAGTGATGTTGAGTGATGTTCAAAACTTTCAAGTCAGATAGGACTCGAACCCGCATCTCTCTCTATCTGGGAGCGCGTACTCTAACCAGTTGCACAACTGATGGCGTTTTCCCCTCACTCTTTGTACGCTAGAACGCACAACATAAAATGTCTACTTCAAACATGTTAAATCAATTTGATTAACTATGTCTCGTTGTTATTTTCAGAAACAGATATTCCAGTACAACTTAAGTTTTATGTTACGTGGAAACCATACAGTTATTTCAGGCACTTTGCATGAAGTACGAGTTCTATAAAAAAGTGAAGGCTTTGCAAAAGGATCGAAATAACGCTGAGATCCTAGAAGTATTCGATACACTTGGAGTTGCTGCAACAGTATGATTTTCTCCTTGAGCCCGATGATACCTCCACCTTCATCAACATCAACATGCATCATTAAATTGTTTGTAGAGTTCCAAATGACTTTAGTGAAGACCAACGCAGCCATACGTAGATTTCGTTATAAGCACTCACTGTAAATGTGGAAACGTGAGGGTTATAACGCTCGATACCCCACCTTCTGGACCTTTCTTTTTGCCGTCATTGACCACATTTACTCAAACGCAGAATTTTAAACGGTTTAACAACAAATGGAATATTTCCACCGTTTTTGGGCTTTCTTGCACAACTAAAATATACTTGTAGGAGATGATGTCTCGTAATGATCGGAGTTTAAGGATCTCTTGAGCCTTTCACTGAAATATGATTTATTGGTTATGTGTAGAAGAAGATAGAAGATGGTCTCTTGGATATGTTTTGAATTTAATTGTACAGAAGCCGCTACAGGATATTTACTAGAATTATGATTTTGCTGGTCTCCCTGAATGTTATAGAATACCATTGAAATGTCGCTAATCCGTTCATTAAGGATATTCAAATCGAGTATCTATCACATTTACTACAAGAGTCTGATTCACCGGAAATGGCAAAGGAAGCACTCTTGATAGCGATTTGCATAGGAAGCAGACCTCTTGTTGAACTTATTCTCACAATTTTTCAAGACTTTCCCCACGAAGAACGATGCGGTTCGTTGTTTCAGTGTTTGATTTTTTATTAGCTTGATCTGAATTCGTGTTTGGGTATTTCATTCTTTTCTCTAAATAAATTGATTACATAGGAGTTGTTCCCTTATGTTATCTCCATTAAAGCCTGCTTGTACAAATTCATCGAACGTTCTCATCATTCCCAATGATGTAGTCATTACATATTGACCATTGAGTGACAGATGGTGTTGCTCTTGTGCATATTTACATGTTCCACCTCAAAACATCCAATTGTGCCATTACTTGCGATGTGTACGAGCGGGGTTTGTTATGCAAAAAACTATTGAACTGAATGTTAATGAAGTCATTTTCGATTGCAATTACTGCAAGTTCGAATAGACATTTCTTATAACTGGAAGTAGTTATGGTTTTATTTTGAGGCATTTTATGCGTTACAAAAGTACTTTATTGAGTAATGAATGAATCCACTCAATTAAACGGTATTTCTGTCGACGATAGGTGAAGTGTACCACCAGAATTAGGGAGATAATGGCACGCATATCAACAAATTTGACTTTCTCAGTAAACCAGAAGCATTTTGAAAGAAAATAAGGCATGAAGCAGTACACGATTCGGACAACTTGACCATGTTTTTCGTAGGTAGAAAAAGTGATTGTGTTCAATGGCATTCTTTAGGACTTTATCGATCCCGCCTTCACAGTGTTTTTTATCACTGCGCGGATCCTAGTACTTCTAGCGTTTGATTCGATTTTTTCTCCTTCTTCTTAACGTCTTAGAATGCTGGTTGAGCAAGTCCCTTTGCAAACTCGAAGATAGCCTGGTTGTGACGTTTTATGAGGCGCTCGTTGTTGACTGCCGTAGAGTGTTGGGGGAGAGGTTTAGTTCGCGTGCGCCGCCACCAGCATTAAAACCACTGGGCCATGTTGCCCTTGTTCAATAGCATTGCAATCCATTAACCGTTTTATATAACTTCGACGTTATTGTGAGATTTGAGATTTGATTGAGACTGTGAGTAAGAGGTAGAGATTCGACGAACTTGATGGCCAAATATCCTTACTCCAGAAGCTTGGATGGCTGATCCGGAGCTTCTTTGCCGTTTTGCACACCGCACGCTCCGCATTTCGTTAATCTGGCAGCGGATCTTCTAAATGTTTTACGGAGCACACGCGGTGGTTGGACGATTTTTTCGAAAACGTTCCTCAATCCGTCCATCCTCTTTGAAATGTTTTTCGGCTCTATAAACGCTTCTCGGGTTGAAATCAGTTATTTTAGCAATGTCGGCCGTTTTTATTCTCGTCTTGTGCAATACAACCACTGAGATTCGTCGATTTTTACGATTCAGATCTTGAACACAACTGAGAATACACAGATAAATAAGACAATTTCTGGACCAAAATTAAACATAGAATTCAATAAAATTATCAGCACAAATAAAAACTTGATATATTAGTGCTGATTTTAACAAAATACAAGATCATCAGAACTCCTCGCGGACTCTGTATAGCGCCCATAGCTCTTTAGGCCTATCAAGATCACGCATATAAGTTTTGATGAATTGACCAATTCCTTGGTCTAAAATTGCGTTCTTTAATGTGTACTTTTTCTGACTCAAAATTTATTTTATCTTTTTTAAACAAAACAAGGAAGGTGGAATAAAACGACAATCTGACAGCCAATTCGCCAGGCGCTTACTGATTAGTGATCACTAAGTGAATGCTAATGTCAATGCACTTTTCAAGAACACTGTTGAAAGACTCAATTTCGCCGGTGAATTTGCGAGTAGACCGCACGAAATGGGTTAATCACGTAAAATGAACATACATTTTCTTTGTAACCGAGAAGAACTAATCAATGATAGGGATTATTACCAGTATACTCCATATTTTACTTCAGGTTGTTCTAATTCGGCGGCGTTCCTACCTCATATCACTCCTTTAATGCTTGCGTGCATCTTGAATAATTTCGCCATCGTACAGTGTTTACTGCTCAGAGGTCACTCAATAGATATTCCCCACCATTCTTCATGTAAGTAGATGTTACTGTTGAGTAATACCTGAAATTCATCACAATAGGAACATAAGTAATCAGTGACCATGTGTGCTTTAGGTAAAAATTGATAGAAAGAAACTGTGGGTTAACCACATAGTACGAAGCTACATTTTTTCTTTAATCGAGAAAACTTATGGAAAGAGATTATGAGATAACAAGCAGTCTGAAAGACACATATTTTTATTGGTATCTTGCATATGAAAGGAATGTCGATAATATTTCAGGTAAATGCGATCTTTGTTTACGGATGTCGAATTCTAATATAGATGCACTCAGAAAGGTAAGATATTTTGCATTAACACGATCAAATAGAAGAAAGCAGTTAAATTGCGTACAGAGAGCAAATTAAGACTATAAGAAAGATTTTCTTCTGTAGGTTGATGTGTTTCGAGCTGTGAGTTCTGAGGCGTTTCTGTGGTTGGCCACCGACGATCCATTTGCAGCTGCGTGCTCACTGGCGCAGGACATCGAAAGGTGCATGGAAAATGACAACTTTGAGTTTATGGTGAGAGAAAATCTTCACACTCTGGCATAAAAAATTCTGCAATATTTTTTCTTATATGGCAACACGAACGCGGTCTGTACGCACTTATTGTTCTCTCCACCTTTTCTAGTGGATGACGGCCGCGAAGCAGCGCAGTGGTTAATGTTCAGTGTATCAGGAATCAGGGCGATAAGCAAAGTGATGGCTCGATCGCCTCTTTCAACACTCTGTTGTAATCGAACGAACACCTCGCAAAACGTCATAGTTCGTTCGTTTCCAAAATCACAAGTAGAATAGTCTTAACCAACATTCTACGACGTTCACAAAAAAATGAAACCCTCCAGCAGTAGCCGAAATAACACACGAAATTTTTGAAGAACTCTGTGGAGAACGAATACGAAAAAGCGAGTCGATTGGAACGAGGTTAGGAACCGCAGAGTAACTCTCGATGAAGGATCGCGTAAAATAAAAATTAATAATTTTCAAGGTGAATATCTGAGTTGACGTGAACTTCGATTAGGCGATAGCCCCTGTGACATATCTCGCTCAAACGGTGTTGAGATGCCTCATCATCTCAGGGAAGCCATAATAATCAACATGTAAACAAAAAATAGGATAATTGATGGAACACTAGAGATGATCGTAATATTGCGTTAATTCGAAGTTATTAACTGATTTTTAGCTGTATCTATCTTTTTCATATCTCAACAGAACCTTTTTCTCAAACTTTTTGCTATCATATATTTGTGCGAAGCTAGTATTACTCACATTCTTGACCTGCATGCAAAGAAGGCGCATTCGTCATCGTGTAGAACATTTTTTTGGAGGAAAATTCTTATTCCATACTTAAATTTTCTAGACACCTTAGATGTAATTTTCTCTTACAAATTTATTAACAGTCAACAGCTCATACACAGCATATGTCAACAGCCAACCCTCAAAAATCAGTACCACTTAGCAATTTTCCCTAAAATATCACTACCAGTCAAAAATGTATCTTTCATCAATGAAAACTTTTACTCCTCACATGCAATCAGCAAACAGTAAATAGTCACTAATTCAAGTACCTAAAGCACTTATATGGCTCACATTTCCTATAAACAATATTGTGACATTTTTAGCAAACGCGTTTCCTGCATTGTCTGTACGAGGACAAGCTTTTCTAGCATGCACACAAGCATGTGCAACGTTTTCATCAACTGCTAACTTCCTTTATCTTCCGGCGCACCGACTACGTCTTGCTGGATTGGGTGTAGCTCCTTCGAAAAAATGGCTAGTTGTCGGCTGTCGAACACTGTGATGTCGTCTGTAGCTGTGATACACGTCCTTCCTAAACTAGGTAAAGTGAATTCTACCTACGATGTCTCCCTCACTCTCCAGGAGCTCATCATACGCGGATGTGTCCATCTGAGTATCATTCACCTTCCTTATTCTGCTATCAACAGCCCCTTATTCAGCCTTTTTAGATGAGTTTCTCTCGTAATTCGACCTTGTTCTTTCTGCAGGTTCCGGCCGAGTACATACCTTTCGTATAGACTCTTATCCAGGTATTCTAATGCACCAGATGTCAGAATAGAGGTGTTCCCTTTATCTAGAAGCTGTGTCAACACCTAAGTTCGCTATCGTGTTGTGATAGTACGCTCCTTCACAGTACGATTTGAACAAGTTCAACCAATCATTAGTCTTTTTGGGGTTGTTCCGGCGAAATAAAATTCTTCCTCCGTGCCACACGAATGACTCACCGATGCATGGATTCCTTTCTCGTCTATGTAAGTCAGATGAGCGCTTCAGTAATGCTTCAGATCCCTCAACTGGGCAACACTCGTCTGAAAGCACAAGGCGACGATTTTTTTCCTTTCTAGCATCCATTCACCCGGTATTCCTATGTTCTCCATAGATACTGTTTGCCCGACAATCAACTCCTAATCATTGATCATGATTAGGTAGAAGTCCTTTGGCTTCTTGCACATGTTCATTACGACGACTCAAACACCTGGTCATCGTTCGTCAAGGCGTAGAGCTCTGAAAACTACCCTTGAGCACTCACCGGTTTAAGGTGAATTTTCTCGACACCGGTTCAACGTAAATTTCTCTGAATTCAATGTAAAATTTAGTCACCATCCCACAGCTATCATCTGCGACGAGTGCATTATTTCCATGGTCCTATTGGCTTTGACCATCTCATCGTCAGTGTTTAGCAATGAGCGATCAAACAGGATTTTCCTGTCTTTATCTGCTGACGTCACCACGCCTTTTGCTCGGAATGATTATTTAGGTTTAGCTCTCTATAAAACTTCAGTGGTGAGCATTTTTTAGACAATCGGCAAAGATCTAATTTTTCATGCGTAGAACTTCGGGGTAGAAGTTGAGGACAATAGCAATTAAATACATGGCGGGCCAGAAGGTCTTTGATGTACTAGTATCTTCTAAAGCACCTGTGTGTTTCTATACTGATTTTATTTGGGAAAGTGGAAATTGGACGACATCCAGAAAGTCATTTTAAGAGAGATTCATTGAGAAAAGAATTAGTACTCGCTTCCAGTGTTAAAAGTCGCCCCAGTAAAATGGATTTATAGTGCAGGATAAATATCACTTGAGAACTTGATACACGACAGAACGAACTTGCTTCTACAATTCTGTAACGCTCCCAACTTCTGATGCCCACCAATAATCGAAAGATTTCGAAATTACAGTATTTTCACTGCTTTTTTTTTCGCAGTGTTATTATGTTCTTACATAACTTAGAGAATTGAGTGGTGAACAAAAACACGGCCTCAGGCGGGAATCGAACCCACGTTTCATCCTATCCGGGGACGAGTGCTCTACCACTACACCACTGAGGCACATTTGCCCGACCACTCATTCTTCAACATCTCAATGCCACCAACCTTTGACAGGTTTGGTCGTGTATGCGATTTCGCTTTATAAACCCAGTTGAGCTGATAGCTATTCTAATTACTAATACTTCGAAATTACAGTATTTTCACTGCTTTTTTCGCAGTGTTATTATTTTCACCGCCTGAGGTCGTGTTTTTGTTCACCACTCAATTCTCTAAGTTATAATCGAAAGATTATTAAGAATTGTTCGATTTTGGAGCCGTATGCAGTGCGCAGTATCATATTTGGCAAAGAATTCGCCATTTCTGATCGCTTGCAATAATCACATCTGGGCCTTGTGCGGAAGAAGAGGATATCAAGGCTGAAGAAATCATGTCACAATATTTCTCACACAATATTTCACAATTGATTGGATGCCAAGAGCACCATAATTGCATAGTGAACGAGCACTTTTTCATAGCACGTTATATGCACCGAAAAGATGGCATAGTGTATAGAAGATCAGAGATCATTGGAAAATGGAAAAAATGTGAAAATTTTTTGAGAAAACCTAATTAGAACGAAATCCGCTCATCGCTTGCAAATCGCTCTGCGCGCTGCAGTCTCAGCTGCCGCCCCCAATGTGTTAAAAACGCTTATAAATCATGGTTTCCCAAACCACCATAGAAGATCGAATGCTGAGCATGCTTGTAGAACTCATTTAATCAAGTAGCAAAATCTACCGTAGCGTCAGTTGCTGTCAAATATAATGTTAGTATAACTTGGTATCAGTTAATCGGATGTGTGCAACAACTTAGCGGTTGAACAGCGTTAATGAAATGTAGACCTAATTTTTGTGAGGTTTTTTTTCAAATTCGCGGACTTCCTTTCATTGACATTGTCATTAGAATCTCATATGACAAAGATGAGGTTGCACGAAGTGCAGGATTATAATTATTACAATATCAATCAAGGACAAAATGATTACTGTTCTTTCCAGGATTCATATCGAGTTGTCTACAACTGTCTACAAAAATTTGCATGTCGAATAATCGAAAACAATTGGCGAGCAGAAGAGCTGGACGTATTTCTAGCCCATGTAAGCACTTCCAGTAATTTATATGTGACTTCCTCGAGAACTTCTTCATCATCACTAAGACATTTATTCCGTTAACAAATTTTATTAATGTGTCGTACCAATCGCCTTTTCACGTGAATAATGCAATTACTCAACCCTTCTTCAAACGTCCTATGAGATGGGTACTAGTGTGATTATGCACCTATCTAAAGCAGCTTGTGATCAATGTTCAGAAATCTTACTGTTCACTGGCAACGTGCGCGAACCCTTATCCGCGGATTCAAATGGCGTTGGAAGCTAAGATGCGACAGTTTGCTGGCAGTCCCAACGTACAACGAGCAATGTCGTGTATTTGGTGGAGAGGTAAGGTTTTCAACGACAGTAATTTTTCTTTGAATATCGCATTGGAGACAACTCAGAGTATTCAAACCATTCGGCTGTATGATTTAATGGTAAAACTTCAGTTTGTTACGCAATTGAAGTTAATGAGAAAGTTAACAAGTGGATATTTGTTTGGGCCTTTTTTTATTGCTTTGAGACTTTCGCCAAGTACTCTTCAGGGTGGGGTAACTTCGGATCAAATCCACTTCGAGACTCATATCGAGTACTCCGACATGTTTTCTGTATCCTATATTAGCTATAGTATTCATAGTCTCCAACGGGAAGATGGCGACGTCGTTTGAAGTACCACTAGCGAGGTGTGATTTGTGAAGATTTTTTCACATTGTTTAATAATTTCTCATTTTTGTGACAGTTAACAGCTCTATTTTTCAAATTGAATGGTCAATGCAGAAGTTTTTCGACTTATACCAAACTGTGGTATCTCTTTGTGCGGTCCGGAAACAATTGAAATAAAAGACCAACCAGATTTTCTAGTAGCTCGACGCTGAACAGTCAGATTCTTTACGTGAAATCATTTATTGAGCTTTAAGAAACCGAATACCCTGTAATATAACTACATACCAACGGCACACTGTCGCATCGATTATTTAATTGGATTACTTTGTCAAATAAGTTCTTTTTTCCTCCACGAGCAGACACGATTGTCAATATGAGATTCATTGAAAATTACTTACATTTGGGCGGTATAGGCTTCTGCAGAGCTTGACAAGATCAAATTTACAATCAACTATCTAATCGAACACTTTATAATTCTATTCAAAAGCATAACCAAATTACAATAGCATGAGGAACTGAATGCGCTGACCATTTTGTTCATTATCAGCCTTTCAGATATTGGATAAGATCACTTGCAAAGATTCTTTTAGTTATTAGGAATGTGCCTATCTTAAGTGGAAACAAATCTGCCTGAGATGTTCGGTGAGGTGACATATGATAACAAACGCTCCACCCTACGATACATTATTGGATTTGTAGAATTTATTCAAAATGCTTCAAGAGTTTCGAGCATATGTTTCAAATTTTCGTGCAAGACCTGTGAAGTTTGCTCAATCCTTCTCCGTTATTTCTCTGCATTCTATACGCGCCTAGTCGCGAAACAGATATGACAATAGGCCCCTTATCTGACTTTCTTTCTACGGGCGAGGGTGGTGCACTCGCTTTTCTAATGTATTCCTTTGCAAATGCTTCAGAGCAAGCCAGGTACAGCGAACTCATACTCACTCATTCAACGTCTCTTCACTTAAAGGCACTATGCGAAATCGCGTTGCATGTAGACGGGCCCATAAACGGTTACTAATCAGCCGACAAGAGTAGAAATGAACATATAATGCAAAAAAGTTACTTTTGGTCTGGTCTTAGCCCTATATCAAAATGCGCTAAGTATTTGCCACCGCTAATTAACCGATTACGAGACCTCTGTGGAGGATCTGTGGTTGTTGTTTGTTTTTCTAACTTTAGTATTTCAAAAGCTGTCAAATGCTATGAGATTTCACGCTCAAGAATTAATAATAAGTAATCAGTACTTTTCACGTCTCCACCTTACTCCATCTTTGCGGAACTCCATTGTTGTCAGATACAACCGAGGCAGATTTGATAAAATGAGACTATAAAACACATGTGTTGAAAATGCGTGTTCACTATCATTCAAGCATTGATTACGAGATTCGAAAATGGTTTCGTCACTGAGTTTCAATCCACTCTATTTTAGGTACATCAGCTATATGTCTAGCTATGCCACCTTTGTAGCCTGTCTAATCGCATTGCGATATGTAAAAATTGGAGAGCGAGCGAAATTTGTGCACACTCCTATTGGATACCGTAAGCTTAATCATGTCACAGTAAATCTTCATTCGATTCCTAATCTTGGAGCCCAGGCACGATGATGGTATAGTAGTGTTTTAAGTTTGATGGTTTTTGGAGATCTGCTCTATCTCCTCATTGAAAAGCTCCATTGTAGTCAACATATCCAAGACCACTTTTTCTGCAGTCCTGACAGCACATTACAAGCCTTTCATGAGGTATGTAATGGCGCACATGAAATGCTAGGCATGTGTTTCGGCTTTTCAGCCAATTGTTCTCACTACACTAATGTTGTTAGAGCAATCAGTATCTCAGAAAAGGCTTATATAACTAATAGGTTGTGGAAAAGTTCTGTCGTATTGCCTGAGAAGTTAATTTAACCACCCATGTATTTTTTTTTCAAATTTGAGCTCATCAGAAAGTTCGTTTTTTTGCGCAGTGAGCGATGTATTTGTCATTTGTCTACACAGTCTTCACAATAAAGCTGTCCTGAAAAAAATTCTTCCGTTGCTGCACTTCCACTATAAATTTCGTGTCAACGCTTCTGAGGCTCATCGACAAATTTACAAGACGTATGGTGACGAAATTCGCTGTATTCGCACAGCTCAGGGTTGCTTCATGACATTTCGTGAAAAATGAGACCGATTCACTGACAAGCCAAGAGAGAGACGTCCATGAAAAATCGATCGCCAAGCAGCCTCCAATCGAACTAGAAAAGATCCATTGGTAACTGACCAGATGTTGGTTAACAAGTTTGAATCTTCATGCTGTCGGATATGTGGCTGAATTGTTTTGATGTAGAAAGAGACTACTTTGACTATTGATTTGTCTTTTGTTTGAGCATAATTAGCGCAATTGAATTTTTCTATACATTTTGAAAATGCCGCAGAACTTCTTCTACAGCCTATTACTTATTCAGAAGATGTACTTGTAAGCAGATATAACTATGAAACTTTGCTTTCCACATTACTTAGGAGGCATCAACATACTTATTCTGTAAGGCAGTTTGTCGAAATGTCAATTTTGATCTGGTGCGACTCAAACTGGTTTGCGAAGACGGTTGTCAACTTCAGTGTATAAAGTTCTTTAACGCTTATTTGAGGAAGTTTAGATAACTCACTACGGAGTTTATTGCGTAACCAAGATTACTGATCTGTCGAAATGAATGCTGGCACTTCTATGACAGTAAAGGCCATACAGAACTGGCAGCCATTTTTCAGTAGACATCGAAACCACTGTATCACTCCAACTATTTTTGATAGCCTACGTTTTTCGTGAATTATGTGAGTGTCTCACAACCAGATTATCAACACCACATAACTATTTTACTACCGACATGAGAGGATTGCTTCAATAAGGCTATACCATCTTACTACAATTGTTATGCCACATTGAAGCGTCATGCGAACATCAAGATGAAAAGTATGGGAGCCACAAGAAACTCCGTCTTGCTTGCCGCTTCACTAGCATTTTCCACCATGCGCCAATAAGGCATCAGTAGTGAGCAACTTCCCACGACAGCTCCATCTTGGAACAACTATAGACAAGTTATGCTAAAATGTTCGCAACAAAATGCGCAATTGAGCGCTACCAAAATCATCCAATTTACATCTGGTAATAGATTTGGCGTTCATTGCTCTAGTGTCAAAACTCATGAAAAGGCCTAATACCAATGACCATATATGGTACCAATCTGGAACTTTTAAGGTGGTGCAATTGTCCTTGAAACATACTGCTATCTATACGTGACGGGAATGCTCACTGAGCGTTACATTCAATTTACACGTCGCGGCTTCCGCAACTACTTCTGCTTTTGGTGGCAATGGTGGGTCGAATATCCTGCTGTTGGGAGTAGATAATAGTGGCAGTAACATATAGCACATTAACGTGAGAAAGCCCCAACAGGTGTCTTGCAATTCGAAAACAACGACTGCTTGAACTTCAAATTACTTTTCCTACTTTATAATGGACTTTATTTTTTGCAATAAAGATATATTTGTTGGATTAAAGATATAACATTCAAAGAGCATTTGCAACGATAAAAACTCTATTGCTTTTTATTGATAATATCCTGATATTTTAGAGCTTTTACACTGATAATTCTCCCAATCTATTGTGTCAGAACCCGCGTTTTGAACATGAAAGCGATTGAACAAGGAGGCTTTCGTTCATCCAGACTGATTTCTTACCCTTGTGTAGTCTATATTAGCAGCAGCTGCCCTCCTTCAAAAGTCTCAGTTCTAAGTCATGTTCATTTTGGAGGTCACTGTCTGCACATTGTATATTTGTGGCTCTTTTCCTATATATGGAAACAAAGAAAGAATTGACTCCTTTTGCTGAAAAATTTTCCATAAGAGTGTGAGTAATTATTCGAAAGCTCAAATTTTGGGAAACTCTTGAACTTGTCCGTTTTTTGCCTTTTACAGAGCTGTATGAGGAAAAGAACACTTGTGTTTCACAAACGCATATCTAGCAGCGCAGAACTCTTCTCTCAAATTTCGAGTAACCATGTGAAAGTGGAATTTTTGACCATTCATAGCTGTTCCTATTTTGTGGGAAAATCATTTTATTGCAGTGTAGCAAAGAAAATAGTACTCAGTTCTACATAAGCGGCGCATTTGTTTGCCGACCTTTGTGTGCGCTCAAAGTGGGCTGGGTGTATGCTGGCCGCGGATTCCATGAGGCAACTCATAGATCGCGTTGGCACGACTCACATGTAGAGTGTTAATTCTGTTATTTGATTTGGAACAGTTTCGCCGCTTTGAAAAAAAAACTCACTATAAACGAATGACTATGAAATTATGAGATCAATCCCACACGTTGCTTTTCGTGCTTCCATCGAAGTAGTAGTGAAAGCGCGCAGCTGATGTAAAGTGTATTTTATTTTGAGTACTACAGAAGCGGTCTTTTTTAAAAAGTAGTATGTAATGCAGTAGCCACAAACTTCAACTTTCGAATAGTTATTAAGACTCTTGTGCAAACTTTTTGTCCAGCAAGAAAAATGGTTTCTTTGTTTGTCCCAATAACGGAAAGTACCACGTGGTTGACACGAATGCCTCTTGGCAGACCTATCCACATCTATAAAGTTTGTACTACGGAAATCCTCTTATGGGGAATTTATCATCTGTTGCTGAAAAGGAACCTTTGTCGCGAATGTATTAACGCTGCTGTCAGATAGTGATAGTTCGAGCTTCCTACGTACCATCTTTATGGTTTAAATACCTGCTTTTGTTGTTATGTCGCTGAACCAACAAATGCAAACATACTGTTTACATCTAATTATCAGTGTTCATCAAATATGTATACATCATTTAGACGGAAGTGGTGTTTTCACTTTCAGGTTCGACTTTTTGCTAATCGGTGTGTTCTGTCTTGCTTTTCACCTGTGGTTAACCGGAATCTTAATGCCAATGGAGCCCGATCTCGAGATTTTGGGTCGAATTCATTGGGTAAGTAACAAACGATCAGAAGAATTTTTATGGACATTTTTGAGAATTATTTATAGAAGCTGTTTCTGAAGAAAGTGGAATTCAGTCTAAAGTCATTTGATTAGGAAGTTTGTTCACTTTTTCAGCCCGCTTGGGATTATTTTCTTATATACGACATATACGTGTGTGTCGGATGCACGCTTGGGCTATGGAAAATATTTTATTTTTTTCAACTTATAAAAGGACTGGGTGGAAGCGTGGTGAGTCTATGAATTAGTTTTAATCCAATTAAGAGGCACTAGAAGCTTCTGAACATTTTTGATTTATTTTCTCCAACTAGACTGTTCAATACTCATCCAGTCAAAGAACTCAATATCATTTTCTTACCTGCCAACTTTTCATTGCCCTTCGATGACTTTGGCCTCGTGAATCGCAACCGATGGAGTAAAGACCCACTCGAACAATGCCCATGTACAGGATGGATGCTGAACCAGTGTACCATCCGTCTAGAACTGTTTTGATGCCGACAAATTATCCTACAAAATCTTACAACTCCATGCTTGCACCTCTGAAATTACAGGTAGAAACCTGCTCTTCTAAGCGGTAATCTCTTGGAAGATATGCTAAAGTCAAATTATGTGGAAAAAGATTTCATACTGAAGAGGTTTCTTACATAGTTCATTATCGCCTTGCTATTTTTACTGTCAAAACGTTGACAACACTGAATCAACAAACGAAATATGGAGCCGCTCGGGAGCCGCGCTGATCGCTGCAGTTTCAGCGGGTCCTGAATGGGCGACAATACTTGCTCTTCAAAACCCTACACTCAATCCTCAACTACAAATTGTGACAATGATATGGCGCTTGGAGTACAAGCATGTCCCTCATTTGAAAGCGTGGCACGTCTCAATAAGGTTGGGAAAACTTAGACAAATGGGTTTGATCACCGTATCAATACTATATACAATGTGAAATATGGCTCATATAGAGCACTGATTAGAGGTGCCATGCAATACATATAGGGTTACTCGTTCCATCCCAAGCATCTGGCGAAATCACTCCGAGATGATCTCGCTAACTTTGAAAAAATGCGAGTTTTTTCATTGTGCTAATATGAAGTGCAACTAAACAGTACGTCAGTGGAATGGAAATTTGTACTGCATTACAAAAACTAGGAATTAGTGCCAGAGCAGCCTGGTAGGACCGAAACACTGACACGATATATAATCTACAAGATTTCTATATATTCCCGCTAGTAGTTGTGATATATCCAAGTGTGCTAATTAAAATGCACGTTCCTAAGCCTCAGTAAAGCGATTAATCAGTGCATCACCCATATTGGGACCGTGTACTTCCACTACACCAGCGATGTCGATGCTCTACTTTCGTTCTCTCTGCGACAAGAGCTACTGACTTAACTATGTCTAATGCCGATGTGTACTTGCAAACCAAACCCGTCAACGATTCGTCGGAGACAGTTTCAAAACCCTATATCGCAAAAAGAGTGATAGCAGAGGAGTTGCCATAATATTTCAGTAGGTTTGCAAACGTCATTCTGTATGGGCTAATTATGCAATCGTGACACATCCCTTGATAATTGACCATCACTACCCAGATCCAATAAAAATGCGGATCTAACTGTGGTCTAGAGCAACTCAATCTATTTTGCTCATTCGCAGATTTCTGTTGGGCGCTGTGTGTCGACCATCTACAACTATCTAGTGGTGATGGGAGTAATTATGTTTTCATTCGCCGTTGGCGTAAATCTACTCGTACAACCATATCAGAACAGCGTTGCGATCACAGAAGATGGAGGAATGCGCAAGATGGGTTCTCAGTTTGCCAAGTCAGTGTTTCTATAAATTCGCAAATCTAGTCTTGTGTGTAATGCTAGAACAGCTCGATAATACTTTATCGCTGTTATATATCTTTCAAAAAACGTAAGCCATTAGAACAAATTAAACGTTACATTAATAATTCCTCTTAAAAATGCACACTAAATGCCTTGTCCGATTCCTCCTACATTACAGAAACATTAGCCACTCTTTTGCCTATATTTTTATTCAGCACTGATTTTTCTGACTAAAGCAAAAAATACAATAACTTTTAGTTACCGAGAAAGTAAATTTCTTTGCTATGTTGTTTTACTAGTAGTTGACAGCTGTTGAAGTATTTCTTACCTTAGTAAGTAGTACTACTTATACGGAAAGCTTTCGTAAAATCGTGACCCATTGAGTTAGGCAGGCAGCTAAGAATATGACATGTATTCAGTAGCTGTCAGCTTAACATCGTACAGTGCCGACGATGCTTACTAGGCTAAAACGACAGTGGTTGGTTGGTGACACAATTGATACCATGTATCGCAAAAGGAGGCGTTACGCAACAGGTGCCCACTAGTGCAGTGGTTAGCACGCGTCAGCGGAAAGCGCGAAACACGAGTTCAGCTCCCGCTGTGGTTCAAGGTTTAGCAAAGCACTCCACATTTTTGAATATATAGTCATTGCATCCTATCACTTCCGGTAAGAACATTCAATTGCGAATCCAATATCCACCGAACAGCTCCGAATCGCGCCATGGAAATGGGTGCTTGCGATGGTGATCACAAGGATTTGAACTTGTTAAAGACTGTTGTGGTAAAGGCCTTATATAGTTTATATGGTGCTGCGCTATGCGCTACAATTTGGGATTGTAGTTTGAAAAACATAGGATTTGTGGATGCTAAAGCTCTGTGTATTGCATGTGTTTGAAGAAATAAACTTCTGTAAAAGATTATGTTATCTAACTTGTTCATCAACGGACGCAAAACCTTACTGGGCTGAGTCTAATCAAATTCTGAGCGTCTAGGCATAAGGCTCCCCTTGCCATGCGCCAGATTTTGATTGCTTGATTTAAGACATAAGAAAAAGCTGTGATAACTATATGTTCCAGTGTATTCACCACATTTCGGAGTATGTACTGGGCAGTATATGGCTACCTCGATCCTTCTCTCTACCCTATCGTCCCAGGAAACTCAGGACCTGATCAGGCACCAGTTGAACACGAAATCACTTCGTTTGCCACTGAGGTAATAAAAGTATTGTAAAACCGGTTTTCCGTCATTTTATTACTTCACAAATGATTTTTAAATGATACTTTTGCAAGAAAATTCTGCAAAACTTTCTCTACCTATGTTCTACGAATAATCAATCGCGATGTAGTATTTTGGCACATACTCGATTGAACGACAGATGTGTATCATAACACCTTTACAAAGTAACAATAATGACTTCGAAGATTATTGCTGAGGTTATGAAGAAAATTAAGTACATCTGAAAGACACAATATCTATAACGAGAAAGGATATATGAAAATCGAGAAAACTTATCTTGATTTGCTGGCGCGAGGTTGGTAAAGTAGTTGTAGAAATTCGGCTGACGTTTCGGCGACACGGCCGAATTTCCGAACGTCAGCCGAATTTCTACAACTACTTTACCAACCTCGCGCCAGCTAATCAAGATAAGTTTTCTCGATTTTCATATATCCTTTGATTATGACGAGGTTTATAGAAAGTCGAACTTTTGAATTATAACGAGAAAATTATTGCACCTTCTTTTTAGTCACAGCAAAGATGTCAGTCAGTTTAGTGCATACTATTTGTAGGATCAGCTGACAGTATTCAGGGCAATTTAGAAAACCCGCCATCATACTAGGTGCCCGCAGGATCTTTCGTTGTTGCCGTAGATCACATTCTCAACGTAGGCTCAAAACGTTCATACTAGTAACAGCAGCACATTTATATAATGTGACGCTTGCAAAGAGTTGGAGGTACAGAATTAATACAAGTGCCAAGGTGGAGATGTAGGGTGTTTGTTTAGCTAACGAAAAGGAATGACTAATGATGAAGCCTGTGTTCCTTCTGCACTTCATGGAGTTTATTAGGGGAATTAGTGTTGTGAAAGCGATATAAAGGTGCAGAATGGCACGTGAACGGGTGGAGTGCTATCATCCCAACTCGTGATGAAATGCTGCAAAACATCCCCACTAACTGGTGATGCAGATGAAAAAAGCATCTTACGAGATTGGTGCGCAATCAAATGCCAGAGTTGCTTGCACTGAACGTTTACTTGGTTAATAGTTAACATGGCTAGCATAGGATACGTAGGATACGATAAAAAATAAGAGTTATTTGTAGGTACAGTCATTATAGCTATTAAGTGATCGATCTATGTCATAGTATTTAGGCGATCCTTACTGTCTACCACTGTATCATTGTGATAGCCTTACTCAACTTGATGGTGTCATTACTCGTGAAAAAAGCTGACGAAGTGCTGGTACGTTGTTTCGACTTCTGGAAAACGTTTACATCCTACAAAAATGTCATAAAAATACTGAAGTATTCTTTTAGGAAAATGAAGAAAACGAGTTCAAATACACTCGCGTCGTTATTTATTCGGAATACATCGATTGGTCGTCTGCAGTTCCACCTCCATTTAATTTGCTTTACATTGTCAATCAGACTGCAATGAAAGTTCTTTGGGATAAGGAAGTTACCGTCTCTTGGCCTGTGAATTCTTGAACTTTTTTGCAATTTTTGTCGACTTTAATATTCATGACGGGGTTACTGTCAAACCTCTTTTCATCCTTTTCATCTCATCTCCTCTGCTCCATAAGTTGAGTCCATATGCTTGGTCTACTAGTTTTCCAGTAATTCCTTATAAACGATCTACCAAAGTAAACTGGTCGATCCTACTTAGGATAACGCAAAATTTGGTAATTGAATTGGCAGATTGTGATGCATCAATGCTGTTTTTTTTTCCAAAAAATTTGACACTTCACATTACTTCATCGATAGTAGGAACCACGCTAGAACGTCTAGTGGCAAATCGTTTGCTGACTGGAACGTTACAAATAATGACGTACTGAATTTCAAGTTATGCATAGATTATATATTATATTATTATAGGTTACGTTAATTGCATTAGCAATGTGCAACATCGTTCAGTGCACGGGATACCCATGAGGCTTTGATTGTCGATTAAAATATTTCAGGAGATTTGGACAGAAAAAGATCTGATTTCTCCTGATCCAGACGATACCGCGAAGAACTGCAGTGCATATAATGTATGTAAACATCTAGTTTGAGTAATGGCACAGTTTCTCTTTAAAATGTTCTTATCTTAGTATAATTTTATACCTTAATATGCAAAAATTGTCGAGATAGCTGGACCTTCACATCAGAGATAAGCTTCGTGTTCAAATTATTAGAAAAACCCAGTGGAACGAAATCAATTTTGCAGTAGACTAATTTTTTCGTGAGCATTTCGTTTGTTTTCTGATGAGAAGACATAAAATTGCTTTCTGTTCGAAATTCAGTGAAAATGGGCAGCGTTTTTCTTTTCCTTACTCAGAGAATTCTTTTCAGAACATAATGATGACTTTGTTTTCCCGTTTTCGAGCTAGCAAAGAGTGTCACTACAAAAGTGTCTTCAGAACAGATTTTGATGTAAGCGATAGTTATAATTTAGACTGATTATGATAATTTAAAAGTTTCAACAAACAAAACTCGGCACTATGGAATCTGTCAAACTTCTCGAACATTATCTGAAACAGGTTGCAAATTTTGTTCATGCCTAAGGAATTTCTTCTGGTTCATCAAGCCATCACTGATGCGTCATCGCTTAGGCCCTACCAATTTCTTTAGATTAGCCTTTTTTGAACTGCTTTCATATGATAATCTCACAGTACTGTTGTGAGACCTCACACTAGAAATTTCTATGTTATATACTTGTTGTAGATAATTTGCCGTTGAAGTCAAGCTGAAAATGTACTTCTAGAAAAATTCTTTAAAAGTAATGCTAGCACCTAGTTACCACTTAAAGTAGCGCGACAATCAGCCATTAGTCCCTCACCCCCATAGGCTTTTGCTTCATCTGTGGATCATGTAGAGCGGGATTCTGCTCAGGATGCGCTCGTCATGTCTCAAATATATTTTCGTTTAAAAGATGAAAAGAGTGCTTTCTAACTCAAAGTTCAACTGAAGAAAAACGCGGTATACAGAGGGATCTAGGATGAGTGATCAAATCCATGACAAAGTGGTCGATTTGTTTGTGAGCTCTGCCATTAGGCTATTCCCAAGTCGCGCGCTTTTCTTATCTGTTATAAATGTCGAGTCCCTTCATAGCTAGGGTAGACAAGGACATTCAACTCTATATCACAATTTCAATACAGGAACACATCCATGCCACTGTGACGCAACAACCTGTTGAGGAGTTTGTGCTAATGTTTTGGTTTTCAGTGAAATGTATGAGAAAAAATCGTTGCAGAAGGATCGTGCTGCTGCTGAGTCTCCAGCTAAAGTGGCGTTTATGAACTCATTCAACAGTCGATTCGATGCCTTTCATCAAGAGGCACCAAGAGAGTTGAAAAGCACCACCCGGATCACACCTGCTACAACTACAACCAACGCATCTCCTTATGTGATTTGACTCAGAATTCATTTGACTATGACTCTACTTTCTTTCACATTACGACGTATTTCCAACTGTTATAACATTATGGAAATAATGAGTCATACAATTTGTGTAGACTTTTTCGAACCAAACCAATAAACTTTGTTAAGGAGTTGTTCAACAATTACAGGTGATCTGATGATTTTGATGCACAGGTTTTCTCATGATAAGCCAAATACCAGGTTGTTATAATCAATTAATGTGAATAGCTAACGTTTCGGCGCATTTTGTCTTCACATGCTGGATAGATCACGCATAAATTTCAAAAAAAAATCACGTAGTACGTAAATCATGTTAGAAGAGAAAAATCAAACACGCAATGATACCAGTCTTTTGATAAGACCTTGTACTCGAGGGCGTTCGTTTGAGCCTAACTCAAATGGTGGACTCAGTACGAAACCCAAGGCTTTCAGCAAAATGCCGGTGGGGTTTTCAAGACTAGCCCGTAATCATCTTTATGGCTGCTTTGAAATCTGAACAGGTTGTACAGCGTTCAAAACAAGAACTAAGTAAGTTGTCGATAAAACTTCACTACTGAGGTTGATCTTATCACAATTCTTATTAGATCATTTAACTTTATCTTTATATTTTGTTTTACGATGTCAAGCACCTACTCTTTAAGCGATCGAAACACTTTGCAGAAACAGTGTTCTTTTACAATCTGGCAAAGAGTCTGCTAAAATGAAAAGAAAATATACCATGAACTTGAATTCGAGAAGAGATGCTTCTAGCTATTTGAGCCACTGTGCTGTTCGCACGAGTAGCCTTGAGCTTTTCCTACCACGCAGTTCTAATGGAGCTGAATACTTTCAGAATCCCTTGTTTGATATAAACTAAAGGAAAATTCAATTATGGAGAGGTATTTGAACCAATATTGTATTCCGGCAAGTAGTGACTTTGGATCAAAAACGTGTGAAAAACGTGGCAGCCTTTGAAGCCGCCAGACACCACAACATTTCATCGAATTGACTGCCTTACGAAATCTGAATTATTCAACCCAGACTTACACCTATCAATTCCGCTTAGGACAAAGCGGGGAAATAAACGTACAGATCATAAAAAGAAACTTGAGTGAGTACTCGATTATATGACCGTGAAAGCAAACGTTCGAGATTAGAGCTAAGCCTTTAGATTTCAGACTAAGACTTTGAGAGTCGTGCTAAGGAATCGGACTTCAGGTGTGGTTACGGGCCTGAGCCTCAAGTTTCGGTTTTGGTTTTCGGGCTTCCGGTTAGGGCTTCGGTGTTTGAGCTACGAACTAAAGCTTCGAGCATCGAGCCAAAGGCTTGAGAAATTGGTACAAGACCCTGTTTGAGATCAGCTTGATTCCTTTAATCCACATTGGAATGCATTAGCACGACTATTCCAAGATTTTAGTGGAACATAAAGACGAAAAATCCAAGCAGACTTGTTAATTTCCTCCGACTTAGTAAATTGACAATGATCCTTCACTATCAACATCTTTTTTGAATTGATTGCGTAAAAGTCCATTATCACATAAATATAGTTTATTGGCACACAAACCCAAGCTTAAAAGCGAGGATATCAGATTATACAATGGTGAGCAATCGAATACCTTATCTGCTATGATAGTGCTGGAATTAATTAATCATAATTTCTAGGCCAAACAGGTCTCATCGCATCATATTCATGATCCACATGTAAGTCAAGTCCGTCTACAACTTCCCTAACCTCTTCGTATGGTGAATTATTCTCGTGAACGACTCCTTCGTCCTTACCCAAACTACTCATTATTCTCCTAAATAGATGAAACATTTGAGAAAGGACGATCTTGTACTTATGATAAAATGCAATCACACATCTCTTCGTAATTACTAAGTTACACTAAAAACCCTTATCGATATCAATTTAAAGTCCTTGACAATTTTTGAAAGGTTTTTCAAGGTTGGTACTTCAATGGTTTTCGGACGTTTCAGCAGTATCGCCCGCTTCCTCAGAGCCATACTCCCTACACTGAACCCTACTTTACGACGGAGATGGGGAGACGTTACGGTGATAGCACGTGATACTGTATTATCACCACTTTTTTATTGAGGCGTGTAGCTCTTTTGAATCGAGCGATACCGTCAAAAAGTACGTAAGCCACTTACATACCAACCTCGAAATGGTTTCAAGTATTCGCACAGACTATGTTGAATGTTTGTAACGAGATTTTGAATACAATCGATGAAGGTGGATTACTTAGTTCTCACGTTCAAATAGGATTTGACCTTAATGAGTATAGTTCGCATAATTCTATATCATCATGAAATAGCACGGTACAGGAAAGTACCATGGAATCGGAATGCCAGGTCAACAACGTCGAGTCGCCATTAAGCGTTGCCCTACGTACACAATGGTGTATGTGGGTGTGATAGTCATAGTCAATCAGAATTATTTTTTTTGGAACTCTTCGAACCTATTTTGAGCCATTTCCCCATTTCACTGTAGAATAGTACGACGATGATCAACCGATTGACTTCTGCGGACACAAACTAAGCGTGGGAGCAACTCCATTTCTCTGCGCCGATTAGTCGCCGACTACAATACTACTTTCCATGGCTAGACCGCACGCGAACCAGTTCAAAACTTGTCTGCGGATCTTGCAGCGAAAAGTAGTATGTAGTCGCCGACGAATCGGAGCAGAGGTGGAGTCGTTGCCACGCTGGCGGACACAGTCCGTTTGGGTCCACGGAAGTCATCCTGTCGAAAAACAAGTTCGTCATGTTAAAGCTGATCCTATTGATACTAAAAGACACTCGGTGTAAATATACACCCAGCCTATAAAGAACACCAAACGATACCGTTCAATATATGCATGACTGGAAGGCCCGTTATGAATTAATGCGCATTAGCATTATACCCAAGCTTCAATAAAGCCCAAAAAATCGATGAAGCCTCTGGTCCAGGTACTGTCGGAGCACACACGATGGGATCTGCTTTGGCGTTTCAAAGAGAGCTTCAAGACCCGCAATGATCGGACTCGAACTGTATAGTCGATCCCATCCAAAAAGACGCTCGGTGTAAATATACACGAAGGTACTTCGTGTCAAACATAGAATTAGATGGGCTACAGTATAAGTGATACCTCGCTGAACGACCCACACACTCTGAGCGTGGAACAGAAGTCCTCCTGATTCGGTTTGTACGCATAGCTAAAGACTGAAGGACGTTGGCAAGATTTCATAAGGAGATCACTACTAGAGACGAGAACAATACGCGCAACACATTTTGTCTCCCATGCAGGTAGGGTCTTCAACTCTATAGAAAGGTTGTCAATCTCCTGAGGCTAACACGGGAAAATCCTCAAGGAAAGAATCGAACCAGAATCACCATCAAAACCATTTGTAAAAAGAATAAAAGGATAAGATTCTCAGCGTTAATCAATCCCTGAGGGATGGGTCATGCACTCCTTCAAAAAGGACCGCCAGAGGTAAATGAATGCATATCTGACCTTCAAAATGATTCGCAGCGGCCTACCAATATATCAACTCAGCGCTGTGAACCCCCCAGACAAGTTTCGGTACCGATCTGCCGAGCTCGGAAGGATGGAAGAATCTCGGTGAGCCATGAGCGCGAGATCGATTTATCATCCAAGTGTGCGCCGCAAAGCACCTCAAACCACTATGCCATACGCGCTCCTCAAGGTATCAGAGAACACCGCAAATTCACCACTGCCGGGAGGGAAAGGCACTCGAAAATTTTATATCTGCATTTAATTAATTTAAATTAAATTGTTTTTTTAATTAAATAATTTAAATTTATATTATATTTTCACGAGTCACAAGCCATAAAGATGACGTGCAGAGAAACGGGACCGTGGTGCACTACCGTGCCTCTCATGAGATCGAGTCTTGGCGCACCTGTTCTAGGCCTTCATGCACAACATAATCCGCAAAAACTCCGACGACTACAATCATCTTATTCCTTTACTTCGTAACGCAACCTCGGCCATTATGAAAAGAGATTTAGAAACCAGAAAAATAACGCACTACCATTAATAGCGGCGAATACATTGTCGATCCGAGTCCTCTAGTGAGTACATAGAACATAAAACAACAGTTTCGCTTTTCCGTAGTCATTTTCAACCTTTTGGACACAACGCGTGTTCTGCTTTGGTTATTTCTGTTAGGCGGCGACAAATGAATATCCGAATCCTTTCGCTGGAAAAACCCTAGGTGGCCGTTTTTTCGAAGAACTCTTTTCATAGCGCGGCAGCGCTTAGAATAAAATTGAGTTTGACACGACCAAGCGTTTATCATCTTCTCGCTTATGTTTCGTCGGACGAAACTCCTCCTTTAGATTGCTGAGAGTCTATCGATAGCAGAAGTCTCAAAGAAATCAAATATCTCGGTTGTTAGAGAAGCTCTTTTGATAGCGCTAAAGGTGAAAGAAAAGATTTGTGCTTTGCACCGTGCCTGACAGAGATGTTTCTTTAGAATATTAGTAATCATTCGATAGCGTAAGTTTCAACGAATCCAACGCTGTGCTTAATTTGTGGAACAACCTTTTAGCAGGGAAAATAAGATCGAGTTTTGCATACCAGCTTGTTTATCGGCCAATCTACGCGTTGGGAGGCCGGAAGATCGACCGATGGCCTGAAGTATTACACATGTGTGCTGCAACTTGTTATTAAAATGGGATTTTCCCTCCGCTCTGGAAGAAAATTCAGATAAAATGATTAACGTCAGATGCTACGGAAGTTTATCTACACAAAAACGAACGCGCGTCGCGGATGTGGAACATAATTCTATTGAGGATTTTACAGTGTTGTAGAAGGGGATTTTGAAAATTGGCCACGTGCGGCTTTAGCCAGAGATTTATACTTTCGACTGATTACTAACACTCTTATGGAAGGTTCTTGTTCAGCAAATAGCGTCGAAAATTTATTTGTCGCCGTTTAACAAAAAAGAACCTCTATTTTCCCAGAAATTTCACTTGTCATTTGACAGCCCAAATCTCTACAATCATAAAAATGCACTTCATTTCTGAGAAGCCATTTGAAGTGCGCAGTAACATTAAAGATTAAATTCATGCCTCATAGCCAGCGAGTTCTTCGCTAAACAAAGTTTTCTTTTAGATTTTCAATATCAGTGAAAACTGCAAACATCCCTGATTTCAGTGGTGTGCCTGGTTTTTGAAATAAACTTCTAGAAGCGCTGTAGCAGCCGAAAGATTGAATTTTGTACTCAGCGCGCATTTCTTGTCAAACATTCGACGACCACGGTGTGAATGGCTGTGTATCAATCGCTTGGCGAGGTTTGCATGTCGCACACAATTTCTCTTATTTAAATTTGAGTTCTATTCTCCGCTCTAAAGAAAAAACTCTAAGTCAAACATACAACCTCTCCGACTGATTTTTGAGACCGTGCTCAAAACAATACATCCTGATAACATACTTTGAGTCTTTCATGAGATGTGTCATGGCACTTCTGCAGTTTTGGCACTACATCTTCGTCACTTGATCGGTGCCTTTCGGTTCCATCAGTTCCCTGGAGGGAGATATCCCTTAAATAGAGGAACCGGTGCTGAAATACTTACACGTGCCGTTAGGTGGTAAGATTTACCAAAAGCAGTGCTGTACAGTCGATCTCTCGTGGCTGATAAAACGTATATTTTCACATCTTTCTTTTCGACGGCTTTTGAGACCTCTTGGAACTGACTGAACCGAAAAGCACCGTGCAACTCACAAGGCTGTAATGCCGAAACACGCGTCATGCACCGTATATGTGCCATAACAGACCTCATCGAAACGCTCAAAATACGCTATCAAAACATATGACCATGATACTTCATAGATTCTATCTACACGTTCATATGCTTTTCCGCGCATGGGCTTAGGCTGTTAGGCTTGTTGGCGGGTTATTCGGCAATGTTAAATAGAAAAGAAAAGCTCAAGCGACACACTACGACGGAAAGAAGTTTTGGTTCTTTTCCGTTTCGCAGCACATATACTCAGGCCTATCACCTACGCTGGACAAGATTCATGAAGAATGTCATAATCATTCCTATATCTCGCCTATATCTAAGCTAGCGCTGTACGTGGACGGTTTTCTGAAAAAACCCTTTTATAACGCTGAAAAACTTGAAATGAAATATGTTTTCACAATAGCCGCGCAACTCACGAAAAGGACACGACATTTTTGGAGAAAATCTTCAGTATAAAAATCAGATGTTTCATCCGATGTTTCTTCCAGAGCGAAGATACAGTTCCTGATCAATACAACTCACTTGGGAACCATCGATCGATGTTGGCGCCGACCCCCTTTTGCTCACCACCCCACGCCAGTGAATTGGCCGAAGAACACCTGCGCACGTCATGGAGAATCATCTTGTTTCCAGTGTTGCGTTGCAGTGAAACGGTCTATTCAGGATATAAGCACACCATTCGAATCGGTATATTCTACGCTATCAAACCATTACTAACAGTCTAGAGAAAAGGCTCTGTACTACGAGAAATGTGCGCGTGTGAAACATAACTTTTAGTTTGAAGTTTTCAGCATTACAAAAGGATTTCTTCGAAAAGCTGCCATGTACAGCGCTAGCCTGAGATTCAAGCTTTTAGATTAGTACTAACATTCTTGGTGAAAACTTCTTGCCCAACGTAGGGTATAGGTTTGAAAATCTGCGCTACCAAACGGAAGAAGTACCAATTTTCTTCTAAAGCCACGACAAAAAAAAAAACTAGGGATCTCTATAAAATGAAAGAAGAAAATTCGAATAAATAACAGGAACACGCATGAAAATGCGCCCAGTGTGAAACGCAATATCATTTCTACTGCTATGGCACACTAGGAAGGCCTTTGCAAAAACGAAGGACTTAAACTTGTCGAGATTTAGACTACCAATGACTACTAAAACTCTAAAGAAGCAGAAGACGCGTTGTTCCTTTAGGGTTGAAAACGATTACGGATGACCAACCACTAGCCTCAAAACTCCTAGAGCAGTTATGCACTGATCATAAAGTGGACAAACCTGCACAGTTCTACATTTCGAATAATGTTCTGCAGTGATATTTGTTTCTCTAGTAATGCATGACTAGAATGGAATGGTCCAAGGGAGCCTCTGAAAAATGAATCTGATGCAAATAAACGAAAAAAGACCACGTGGAAACAGATGACAAGCATTCAACGCACACGAAAGAATCTCTGATTATCAGCTTTATCCTTTCGGGACGGCAGACCCACCTCCTGCATCTTTAGCAAGCCCGAGTGGGAACGCTTCAAATGTATTGCTGAATTATTTCTAATGTACCTTTACTCCCGACTGTTTATACAGACCTCGCTCAAAACAACAACAATCTGATAATCTCTTAAAATGATAACATGCTTTGAGCCTTTTATGAAGTCTGGTACGGCACTTCTATATAGGCAGCTGCTGTTTCGCCCTTGCAGGCTCTTCAGTAGCACTCTCCAAGTGCCGTATCCGACCTCATAAAAGACCCAAAACATGCTACCATGTTATTAAATTATTAGATCGTAATTGTTTTTTGAGCGATATATATATATATATATATATATATATATATATATATATATAAAAGGATAAAGCTCTCGGCGTTGATCAATCCCTGAGGGACGCACCATGCATTCGACTTCAATTTTTAACTTCGTTTGAGGTGATTGAATGCACATTTGGCCTTTACAATGACTCGCGGTGGCCTGCCGCTGACCGAGTCAGTGCTGCTTATCCTCCCAGACAAGTCTGAGACCTGTCTGGTACCAATTTATCGACCCCGGAGGGATGGATGGCTTGGTGAGCCATGAGCGCGAGATCGAACCATTGACCTCTTGTGCGACGCAGGGCACCTCTAGCCACTGCGCCACATGCGCTCATATATATATATATATATATATATATATATATATATATAGGTGAGAGTGAAGGTATGATGCATTCTGCCAGCCACAAGAGCTCACAGTGGTCACTGCGATATCGGAGGATCTTGCCACTCGACATGTGCTGCTGATCTGAGAATTTAGCCTCGATTCCTTCATAAGTAAATGTATATCGTCCTGCAAACGATCGCCTGACCGAAAGGCACCGGTTTGCTATAGAGCCTGCAAGGACGAAACGCCAACTGTCTACTACTGTATAAGTGCCTTACCAGACACCCTTGAAGGCTTGAAACATTTGTCATGTTCTGAGATTATCAGATTGTTATTGTCTCAACTGTTTTATAGTTGTTGTTATGTTATTTGCAGATACATACGTTGTCATTAGTTTGGTTCATGTCGGTTTCAAGTGGACAAATGAAAAACCGACCTCATTCGCTGGACAGGATGAACTTTTTAGCGTTCTAAAAGGGTGTTCTCAAAAACCGGTCACGTAGGCCGTAGCCAGATATCTCAGCTTTCGAATGGTTATTAACACTCCTCTGAAGAGATCCTCCCAGCGGCTTTCCATTTGTTCCCTTATAACCGGAAAGAAGCGCATGTTATATTATATGTGTGTCGTGTTGTTAAAAGTAAGTAAATAACAGCAATAATAGGACTGAAATGATGCAATAATACGCTCAATGCGTTCCCACGGTGGAGGTTAGAGTTGCAGAGGAGGTGTGTCTGCGGCCCTATAAGGGTTGAAATTCTTCTTCTATGTAAAAAAATCACCAAAAATTGCACATCGGGAATTTTCAGGAACATAAAAATGTGTCCTCGAAAGGGAAACAAGTTTCCTTCCAAAGTCCAACGAAAAATTCTACCTTCGCAAACGAACACAGCTTGCCGTTGTCCCGAGGTTAACGCCTAGCTCATGTATAAAGCACCTAAAATATAGAAAATGAGTGCAATTCAATAAATTGTTTGTCATAAGAATACTTTAGGGATACACCTCAGCAAGTTGTGTACCTCATTCGCTGGACAGGAAGCTTTCTTAAGGCGTGGTAGTGATTATTCAAAAGTTTAGATTTCTGGCTAGAGCCAGAAAGAGCTCCTTTTTTGACTATTAGTAGTCCATTCGATAGCATATTGTTTGCTGATTCTAACGCTATGCTTCTGCAGCAGGGAAAATATGTTGAATTCACACATGGGATCCAAGGCGGTTTTTGGCCAATTCAGGGTCGCCGGGAGAAGCAAGGTGGGCTGACGCGATGACCGACCGATTTCCGAGCAAATGAATGCGTAGAGAAATTTGCGTAGTATCTGAATGTCTTTAAATGACTGTTGGAAGCAATTCAGACGTTCCGGCCTGTATGCGTGTCGTAAACAATTTTATTTTGAATGTTACAGCGTTTACAAGAAAAGGCTTAAAAAACCGTCCACACAGGGCTGTAGCCGAAAATCTAAGCTTTCGAATGGCTATAATACTCCTATGAAAAGTTCCCGTCTCCAGTAATAAGGTCGGATATTCATTTATCCCTCATGATCGAAGAGAACTCGAAAAAGAATCCACAGTTTTACAATCACATCGTTGATAGAACGTTGTACGCAAAATGAAGTGTCTTTTTTGACAGAGATATATGATGTTCATGGAGAAGCACTAGTGTTGTTCCCATTACCAGCGACCCTAATGAAGTCTCTGCATTGATATCCTATCATTTAATGGCCACAAAATCTCTCAAAGTGCCGATAGAGGTAAATCTCCTTACGAAACCACAACATTGTTATCACAGTACGCCCCACCTGTCCGTCGACCGTGCCACGCCAGGCGGAAAACCAACGTGGTACCCCGGGGGTTCGGCCAGTGTGATATTTTCAATACGTAAGCAACACTATACCTCAGAAAGACGTCAGTTTCACCGAGACATTGCACTTGTAACGAGAAAAACGGCAGATCAAAGTGTTTCACTGAGCATTCGTAGATTATCTGTGCTCCGGCTAATCGAGCTCGTGGAATTCCTTTGCGAGCCAATCAAAAGCTTCTTCACTCTAGAATTTCGGTAAATGATAAGCGTAGATGACAGAGAACGACTATTCCACTTGTATATTCAACTGAGTTGAGTGTTATGAAAGACATTCGACGCCAGGCGGGAGTCAGACCCGCATTATCACCCATGCCAGCGGCGCGTGATGCCAGTACCACCGAAACCACTGTTCCGATGCCACTCTATCGTCGATACGAGGTACCGGATGGAGTGATAATAAAGCAGTGGTTTCGACAGAGCAGGGGTAGCACGCTCCCTGGTATGGATGAAATGCGGGGTTCAACTCCTGCCTGGTATCACATGTTTTGCTTTTCACTCAACATCATTAGGATTATTTTACATCATATACCGCCAGAAAGAGCGGTAAAATAATAACTCGGTACTTATATGTTTAACGGCGACAAATGAATATTCGACCTCATTCGCTGGCAAAGATTTGTTCATAGAGTGTTAGACATCTATTCGAAAGCTTGAATCTCTAGCTACAGCCCCACTTATCCAGTTTTTCAAAACACCCTTCTATAACGTTGTAAAATTCAAAATAGAATAATGTTCCACACCCTCCGCGACGTCCTTCATTTTCCTCACGCGTATAATTCGCTGAAAGCTCAAAAAGCACATGAAGGCGTAGAGAAAGTTTCGTAGTGTCTGACTCAATCGTTTCTATAATGGACTTCCTTTCAAAGCGAGAAAAATTCCCATCTGAAAACAAGTTGCACCCACATATACACCTGCTTCGATGGATCGCCCCCCCCCCCCTAGGTGAGTTGGCCGGTAGACAAGGTCGCCATATATGTGAAGCTCGATCTTATTTTCCGTGCTACACTGCAGTGAAACGGTCTTTCACAGAGAAATAAGCGCAGCAAAGAGCTCTGTCCGGCGAGCTGTAGAGTACAGTTTTTTTTTCCCTATAGCGCTATAAACAGCTTTTCCAAAAGCAAACACATTTTGAGTTTCTGGAGACATGTGCTATCCAAAGAGTACTAGCAGTCTAAGGAAAGAGTTTTGTCCAGAGAAATATGAGGCGAGATAGGAAAAAAACGCGTGGTCTTGTGAATTATAATTCTATTATAGATTTTACAGCGTTACAAAAGCGTGTTTTGAAAGACGAGCCACGTGGGCTGAAGCCAAAGATTTGTGCTTTCGAATGATTACCAACAAACCTATGAAAGGTTCCTCTCCACGAATGAGATGGATTATTCATTTGTCGCCGTCTGACATATAATATCAAAAATCCTTGTAGACTGTATGGATTCATTTCATTATTATTTGAGCCAACTTGTCATGTGGTCTGGTAAGGGCTCTTGCCGATAGACGTGTTTTCGTCCTTACAGACTCGTCAGCCGGGCAGAGACCCGTCGTCTTTCGATCTTTTCATAGTCAGTTCTCTCGGGAGTCTTACACTCCTTACAGAGAGTCATCGGAAGACGTACGTTTTACACTCCATGTCAAGCGAAACCTTTCGCCCAGCACAGAGTGTTGCGCACTCGATTTGCTCCTTGACTGGTACTTTTATCATAATTATACCTTATTTCGAGTGCTTCGTTTCAGACCACGCTCGTGGACCCAATTCGAGCGTGGTCTAAACGAAGCACTCGAAATAAAGGTACGTATGGATTCACTTATCTACTCAGTTTTCAAACTGGTGTAAGCTTCTTCAGAACAATTTAGATTGAATTCAAGAAACAGAACGGACCTGCAGGTCCACTTCAGCTGTTTCAAATGCCTTTTTCCTATAATCCGATTGTAGACGAGCTATCAATTTCTCCAATTTGTGACGAGTGACATGATCTAAATTACGCCTGTATAGAAATACCGTGGAGGTAATGCTCTAGCTTTCATCACAGTTCAAAGAATGTCTTGGATAGTGAATGGTCTTGCTAGAATTAGGATAGATCACCTCACCGTAATCCGCTCTTGCCGTAACTCGTCCTTTGATTGTGTGTTTATCGGTCTCACGACCAAAAACTCCATCTAGCCGATAACTGTTTAATCCATGATCGAGCCAATATTCCAGGAATTTCTTCACATTGCTCATTCAAAGCAAAGACTGAAGAAGACCGATAAGCCTCCTACACAAGACAGTTCACATACAATCTCTAATAAGAGCGCGTGTGAAGCAGCAGTTAAAGGTTCTCTGCAACACTCACGCGCTCGATGGTTCGTTCCCGTGGTCAAGGCTCACCAACCCTTCCATCCTTCCGCGTAGGTAAATCGCTATCAGACTTTTTGTAGATTAGCAACACTGGCTTGATACATCAGTAGGCAACTTTAGGCCATTCTAAGAGCTAAATATGCGCCCGGTAACCTCAAATGATGCTAGATGAAGTCGAATGCACGGCACATCGCTCAAGAATCTATCCAACACAGCTCAAAAAGGTTTCAGTATTAGCTTTTTCAAAGCTTTACATAACCTGCAAGAATTCCCTACGTTCTGCTCTTATAGGAGCGCATATGCACAGTGGTTAGAGGTGAACTGTGTGGCACACGAGGTCAATGGTTCGATACCGCGCTCATGGCTCACCAAGCGATCTCTTCCTCCGGGGTCAATAAATTGGTGTCAACCTGGTCCCAGACTTGTCTGAGAAGATAAGCAGCACTGAATCGACACAATGCTAGGCCACCGCGAGTCATTATAAAGGTCGGATATGCCTTCAATCACCTCAGGCGAATTTGAAAATTGAAAACAGATACATAGTGCATTCCTCAGAGATTGACTAACGCCGAGAGCTTTATTCATTAATATGAAGTAATTACTGAGAAGATCGTGAACACGCCTTATTGCTTACGAGGGATCTATCTGAGGCGTGAGAATGAGAATATCTCACCATTTCGATGCCGCGGACCCAACTCTCTGCGTCTCCAACTACCAGCGTGGGGACACCTTGAAGATATTGCATTATTTGAATTGCATGAGTGTTGCTATTTTCGTACTCATAACAACATAATATATTTAAATATAACAGATATAGGAAAATAGGAACAGTAATACATTGACACAATGGTACATTCAATGCATACCCACACTGGGAGTTAGGGATGCTGAGTGGGTGGAGCAGATCGCTCCGCGTTGGCGCGCTGGGGACCGGAGGTGTAGGGTAGGCTGGATCGGCGGTACCGAAAGGGTTAAGGGACAATGCAGTCATTCTTTCTATTTTGATTCTCGAAAAACCAGAATTGAGATAGAAATCCATAATAGACATACGACAAACGCCGGATGACGTGCTCTCCATGTAGTGAACTTCCTCCAACCGAATATCTTCGGGTCGAAAAGCATCACCAGACACAAGTGGATGCATTCTAAATTTGATTCTTCATCTGTAACATCTCACCTAAATCTTCTAAATTCTCTCAACAGAGCACTGCCTCATTAGTTCATTAAATAGAGGATTCTACTGCCCCTGATTTCTCCTACTCGGATGGTCCGTCTTCACGAATTGTGTGGACCCGTGCGCATGAAAATGTGCTGGTTTAGTTTCTAGTTCCCTAGAGCCCCGCGGTAAGCTTGACCGGGTCCTCCTCAAATCGTCACCACACTGGATCAATCGTTGAATCTTGCGGATTGGAGGGAGATGACCAACTTGCTTCTAGCAGCTACCAAGACGGCGGTCATTCCCTAGTACGGCTTACTCTTAGCTAGGCTCTCTGGGTTGATGCGTCGAACACTTTCCACCTTGGACGGACCTGCTGGGGGTTGAACCTACGCTGCACTTCGCAGTACGACATCAAGGAACATCTTCCAGCCACGATGAGGCGGTAAATCACTTGGGAGGATTTCAGAAGTGAGAATTCACGCCATAATTTTGGCCCCGAAAGCATAACTACCTTCTAGAAAGGCTAAATTACGATCATCTCCCTTCAGTTTTCTAAATGCAGATGAAAGAAGAATCTAATCCTTTAGTCCACATTGATATTTGCTGACGGCGTGAATAGTCCTCGATGCAATACGTCTTAGAGGCTTTTTTCGCTGGATAGAACTTTTTTGCCAGAACTGTGGTGGTCACTCGAAAGCTTAAATTTCGGCGGACTCAATACTGTGCCTGGTTACTGGAAAGGCTTTCGCAGTGAGCTCTAAGAGAGAAAAGAAAGCTACTTTTCGTACCTAAAGTTTTCTTCGCACCTAAGAGCTATCTATGCTTATAAGTTATATGAGCTTGTAGAGAAAACTATGAAGTATTAGCGTGATACAAAAAAACAACAATCAACTCCTAGCGGAGGACAAGAAGAAACCATATTCCCCTGGTAGCCCGCACACGAGGTCACTGGTTCGATCTCGCGCTCATAACTCACCAAGCCATCCATCCCTCCGGGGTCGGTAGATTGGTACCAGACAGATCTCAGACTTGTCTGGGAGGATAAGCAGCACTGACTCGGCTCAGCGGGAGGCCACCGCGAGTCATTGTAAAGGCCAGATGTGCATTCAATCACCTCAAATGAAGTTAAAAATTGAAGTCGAATGCATGGCGTATCCCTCAGGGATTGATCAACGCCGAGAGCTTCATCCTTTTACCACATATAAGCACGACTGTGGGTGATTCCTCCACAAGGAGAAATACGAGGAGTATCACAGTCAGTATTTCTTTAAGTTAGAATTAACAAGAATAAAAGCAATTCTTACGTGTAGTCCTGGATTTCACGTTCACCAACTATGACAAGTGCTCCGGACTTTTCATGAGGTTCCACGATTGGCATCTTAATCGTCCGTATTCGTGGAAATCCCACAACTTCATTTCCATCAGCACATATTCGCTTGACCATTTGTCTCTTTAGTCCCATTATGGACAAATCCACAGGCTTGTACACACAGACCAACCCGTTCAGAGCCCTCCATAACTTATTTCTCATACAGCTGAAACTCAATATTCAAGAGACTTTTCATAGTTCAGAATCCCAATCCACATCAATATAAGCGAAATCCATACAATTGTCTCATGTTACACGAAAGTATCAGACAATTCATATATCATAACTTTCGTTTCGAGTGTTCTCCTAAGACCACAACTCAAAAATCTATATGCCTTGCAATCATTTTCGAGCCACGCATGTCAGTGGTCTGTTAAAGACGGCCTGACTAATAGAGCCCGATACACGTGTTTCCGATCTTGAGATCTCGTCAGTCGGGCAGTTACCCTTTCTCGTCTTTTGCTAACGACCTGCGTGGGTACTCCAGTCAAAATGATTGCAAGGCATATCAGAGAATTCCCTAGCATTTTCGTCTCGTGTGAACCTCGGTATTTACAAAATTTTTTCTATTCCCACTTCTAGATCTCTCTAGAGACATCAACTGGTGCAGTAAGACATGATTCAACGGTGTCGTTTTGACTGATAAAACAAGCAGAATCAACATTTATCAACAAAACACAACATTGAACAAATTTAAGCTTTCTTTTGAGCCAATCGTCCTATCTCGTTCTTCAGCAATTGTAAGGCGGATACCTTTGCCATGTGGTAGAGAAACGAGAGCCTTGTTGCCTTTTCCAATAACAAACACGTTCGTGACGCTAGAAAACAACTTCCACGACTCATTAGGAAAGCATCGATAAAAATCGAACCAACCTCGGCCGGAAGTTATGGCATTGAGCCCCCGACCTTCTCTCTCCTTCCCTAAAACCTACCGAGTGGCGAAGGAGTGTCCAGCGGCATCCTTGATATGGATAATGTCGAAGGCTCCGGGTAGTTTTTCTCGATGTCCAATAACTCCGACGCGACCCACGTTACGACCGCCAGTAACCATGGCGAGGTTTCCAGCCTCAAACTTCACAAAGTCCGTGATTTTGTTCGAAGTAAGGTCTATGACGACGGTGTCGTTGACCTAAACAAGACAGTCGGAAATCATCCTATTTGACCGCCAATTGCGGTGCTATAATGTTTAAATAAACCCAATGATGTGGAGTGGTGTGCAAAAACGTTAGCGTCAGCCGGGATTTGAACCCAGATCAGACTCTTTCCAGGAGCATGTGCTAAACCGTTGCACCACCGACGCTAGTTTATCACCCCACTCCTTTCTACGGAAAGAGCAAGATCTGGGTTCAAATTCCGGCTAACGCAAACGTTTTTGCACACCACTCCACATCATTGGGCTTATCTAAACAAGACATTTTAACAAATGTAAACATTTCAAATACGACAATAAGAAGTGCGTTGAACCGTAACAACATAAACAAATAATGATATGAGAAATTTCGACTTCCGAATTTCTACTATGGAGTACATATATGCCTTTTTTCTAACGAATAAATCACTCAATGGTAGCGTTTCTTCTAATGGAATGAACAGTGAACTAATTTACTACTTTACAATAAAAAGAACTGCCCATGTCGACTTCCACAAATTCTTCGCATATAAAGGTGTCTTCAGCAGATCAAAAGCCAGACAACGCCGCGCAGCTCAGACAGCGGGTAATCGTTTGATTGATCATCTTTGTAAATCTCCAAACTTTAGTGAATAGACGGCTTATTTCCTAATGCACCGGCCTGGTATAACCCTAGTATAGACAGGAGAAAGCTGCTCCTCGAAATTCCAGAAGTAAACAGATGAATTCATAGCGTGCGCAAGTATGTATGAAGGACTGCAGACTGCATTCTGACATGATGCCAGCAACCAAAGGTCGACTTCATTGAAATGGCAGCGATATATATTCGGTTTATTTACTGCGCACATGTGATGTTTCTACCGAAATCCCCTTGAAGAATTGATCGCTAGCAAAACACGACCTCAGCCAGGAGTCGAACCCGCGCTTTATCCACAAAGGTACGCGTGCGACCACTACACCAGTGAGGAATATTAGCACCATCACTCATTTTTCAATATCTCTATGATAGTTGCCAGCCCCCAACCGTTAACAGTTTTGGTCGGGTACGCGATTTCGCTTCATAAACCCAGATGAGCTGACAGCCATTGTGATAAGTAATACTCTCAATTTCCAATGCTTTTTACTGCATTTTTCGCAGTGTTATGATGCTTTCATATATACCTAAGAGAATCGAGTGGTAAGCAAAATAAGATCCCAGGGGGGAGTCGAACCCGCTTTTCATCCTTACCGGGGACGCGTGCCACCACTATACCACCGAGGTGCACTCGCACCATCACTCATTTTCAATACCTTTATGATAGCCGCCAGCCTCCCACCTTCAACAGATTTTGTCGGGGTTAGGTATGTATGAAACATCATAAGACTGCGAAAAATGTAGTAAAAACACTAGAAATTACGTGAATCTCCTTCTCCAAAAATATGCCATGCTTCCCACAATGAGCCCATGAGAGCACTTATGCTATGCCTACTTCGTAAATTACTATTTCAGCTCTCACACAAGGTCTAAACCGAAATAACTATAAGTCAGCCCTCTTTGACAGACCACTGACATGCGTGGCTCAAAAATGATTGCTAGGCATATTAAAATTTGAGCTGTGGTCTTAAGAACACACTTGAAATGAAAGTTATGATATATTGAATATAATAGCCGCGAGCAATTGAGTGTGCAACACTCTGCGTTTGGTGAGTTTTTCACTGGACATAGAGTGTAAAACGTTCGTCGTCGCTAACTCCTAGTGTGGGGACTGGAGCACCCGCACAGGACTGGCAAAAGACGGGAAAGGGTAACTGCCCGACTGACGAGATCGAAAGATGGAAACACGTGTATCGGGCTCTATAAGTCAGCCCTCACTGACAGACCACTGACATGCGTGGCTCAAAAATGATTGCTAGGCATATTGAAATTTGAGCTGTGGTCTTAAGAAAACATTAGAAACGAAAGCTAAGAAATTAACTTTGTTTCATAACTTGATGTTCGACTCTTTGGTTCAACACAAAACTGCTTCAAAATAAAAACACCTTTACAGAAAAACAAACCTTTATATGTGGGTCCGGATATCTGATGGTGCGTCCGTCGTTCGTGGTGATGAACGGAATGTTTTTCTTAGCCACATGAAGAGCCTTCACTTTACACAGTTTGAACTGTCCTTCGGCAGGCGTTATTCTATGCACAGTATAGCGTCCCTTCACATCATACAGCAGACGGAATGTCTCATTTGTACGCTCAATACTGATCACATCTAGAGAAAATCGGTTGTAAAAAAAATTAACAATTGCAAGAAAAGAGTTCTACAATCCAGATTATCCACTCTTTTCGTCATGGTAAAAGAAAGGCAAAGTTATTCCTGGGTTTTAGAGGCTAACGGCTTCCCACTAACCCTTTGCAAACGGTGAGGATAATTTTCCGACCCTCAAATTTTCAGGGGTCTCCTTCGCTGAACAAAGTATTCCTACTGGAACTTTAATGGTTAGTGACAAGTTAAATCTCGACAATTGTAACACTGTGCTTGGTTTCCGAAAAAGCCCTCTTAGTGAGCTGAAGCAACAAAAATAGAACAACGTTTCACACGTGGAGTGCTTTGGTTGCACAGTAAGGCTCTGTGGGCGGTTTCCATTGGATTTCCCTAAAACTCATTCAACAAGATAAACCACGGCAATTCTGAGGCTGACTTTGGTCATTGAGAAGGTCTTCGTAGTGATCTGCACAAACGAAAAGATTACGTTTGAAACCCGGAGTTTTCTTCGCACAGATGTGTTATATACTCAAAAAAAGTACCTGAGCGTGCAGAGTTAATTACGCAATTTTAAAGCGGTGCGAAAAGCCTAAAGCTTCACCAGGATCTGAGGGAAATCGCCTTTCGGATAATGAAAATTGCGCGCCGCTTGCAAAGATCGATCAGTTCCCGTCAGCAAAGGGTTAGTAGATCATAGGAACCGAGCATTGCTGCTATGGCTCAGATCGCGGCAAAACACAAAACAACGCTCACCCATGAATCCAGCCGGGAATTTGTGATCGGTGCGAATTTTCCCGTCGACCTTCACCACTCGCTGGCGCAATATTTTCTTCACTTCAGAATAGTTCAGCGCATACTTCAGACGATTACGTAGAAACAGATTTAGTGGGAGACATTCTCGTAATTTGTGTGGTCCACTCCTGGGTCGAACAGCGAACACTCCGCCAAGTTTGTCAAGCATCCAATGCTTGGGCGCTGCTAGACGCTTCAAATGCTTCTTCGGTCCACGAGCCATAGTGAACACTCAGTAGTCTGACCACAAGCTGAAAAGGATCTTTACTTCTGAGTAGTTCTTACATACAAAAAAACGAAGTCCAATTCTTCTTATTCAACCACTTTTAGCGGTCGTATGATGTTATATTTATACCCAGTGATGTAGAGTGATGTGCAAAAGTTTCGCGTCAGGCGGGACTCGAACCCGCATTATCACTCTATACGGGAGCGCGTGCTCTAGCCCGTTTTACTACTGACGCCATTTTGCCATCACTCTTGCCATGCTACAATGCATCTATTTGCCAGTAGCCAACGCCAAACCGAAATCTTCTTTTTAACTTAGTTCAATTTTCCTTCATTTAATATGCACTGCAGCGTAGAAAGAGTGATAACAAAGCGGGCTTCAGTGGCGCAACGGGTTGAAGAACGCGCTCCCGGATAAAACAAGATGCGGGTTCGATTCCCGCCTGATGCGAGAGTTTTGCACAACACTTTACATCGTTGGATTTATACAATGATGTTGAGCGATGCGCAAAACTTTGACGTCCGGTGGAATTTGAACTTGCATTTCACCGTATCCGGGAGCGCGTGCTCTAACCAGTAGCGTTGCGACAGTGGTGCCAAAACAAGTGCCGGTGGTAGAATGGGTAGAGTACGCGCTCTTGGACAGAGTGAGATGCAGGTTCGACTCCCGCCTGAGGCGAAAGCTTTGTACATCACTCAGCATCGTTGAGTAATTTGTAACATCAAAATCACCGCTGAAAACCGGCCAAATGAAAAGAATTTTTGTCGATAAAAATCATTAAACTGCTTGCATAGCAAACTGAAACGATCATCAAATGCTGTGGAACCAAGAAAACACTGAGATCGATTTCAAGAAAAAAAAAACAAGTAAAAGTGACAGAATAAACTGAGAGAGAAAAACTGACATCGCGTCGACGTAAAGGGATAAATCTCTTGGCGCCGATCAATTCCTAAAGGATGCGCTATGCATTCGACTCCATTCGTGGTGTCGTTAGAGATGATTATGATGCATATCTAGCGTTTACAAAGACTCGCAGTGGCCTAGCGATGTATCAAATCAGTGCTTCTCGTCCTCGGGACAAGCCTACCACCAGCTCACCGGCCCTAGTGGGATGGGTAGTTTTGTGAGCCTATGACGCGGCAGGGATTGAACCCTAGGCCCTCGACTGGTCGATCAGGTGATCGATAGCACAGCATAACTAACCACTGCTTCATACGAGCTCTTGATATCGGTAAGTAAAGTGGAGGAAAAGTATATCATTTTAAGAACTGCACTTTCGTCAAATTTCCAAGAGGTTGCCATTTCTACCTTCAGAATCGATGGCTCCTAAAGCCGAATTTCGATCGATTTCACCTTCTAGAGCCGTTCTTCCAAATGTAACACTATTTTTTTCTTCAAGAGATGATATGACGAGAGAACAAGGCGAGTCTTAAGCCTAACAAAAGGGTTCTGAAGGAGGTGAAGCCGCTGAAACGTCAGGAATCCATCCTGACGGAAACGTACGAACATCAGCCAAACTCTCAGTGAAAAAGCAATTAGTAGAAAAACCTACCCTTGGGATACGGCCTATCCAAAACAAACAAGTAAACAAACAAACACGTAAGCAGATAAACAAGTAAACAACCAGGGAGAGAATGACGACCACACACCTGAACCACTAGGAGCGAAGGACTGGAAAAGTTTAGGACCAGCAAATTGCCCCATCGGTGTACGGTATGCGCTTTCTCTTCAGGACCGCGATGTCGGCGCACGATGAACAACCTTTAAGTGCAGCTGCTCGTCGTTAGGACCACTTTGGAAGATGCGGTACCGCGTGGTTGATCCTGAAGTCGCGACGAACTCAATTCCACCTGGGTCTGATAGGATCGAACCAACGACCGGTTTTACATGGCGAGGCGGACTTAGCCATTGCTCTATACGGGAAGCTGGACATTCACATTGACGTCGGAATTGATAATTGGCATTCCATCGCTAACTATAGAGATCTCTGTTGCTAATGTTGATTCTCGTTGATTTTATGCTATTTGGATGGACATTTAGAGGAATACTTCTATCAACTCTTTGGGGACCACCGCTGAGGGAACATTGCCGTTGCCGTTGCCGTTGCCGACGCCGTTGCCTGCACGGCAGTCCAGGCAGGCGCAACGGCATGTCTATGCATGAATGTCTGGCTGTTTGGCTGTCTGCCTGCTTTCACACGAGACGTTACGACTCCATTACAGTAGCTGAGTGTGGTTTAAACGTCGCGCGTTTTATACGAGGGCCCTTGAAGATGTGGAGTACTATGCAAAAACGATTGCGTCAGCCGGGATTCGAACCCATATCTCACTCTTCGAATCCCGGCTGACGCAATCGTTTTCGCACAGTACTCCACATCATGGGTTTATTACAAGATCATACCATCACAACGAGCGGTCAAATAAATGAATTGCGACTCATTATTGGTCCTTAAAGAGTTAGCTTCCTTCTACACTGGGGAATTTGGGCAAGCGATCTTAAAGCTTACCATAATGTCGGCGTTGGTTTTCGCGATGAGGGTGAGATCCCATTGAAAATGACATAGTGGTCGTTGTGATAAAGAATAAAGGATAAAGCTCTTCGGCTTCACTCCATCCCAGCGGCTATTAAGCGATTTTCGCGCGTGGAGGGCGATATTTCATCAGTTAATTGAAGCTTTTTTCTTCATTCCGTGAGAAAACTTCGGGCTTTTAAAATTTTTCTGTTACTAGCATAATTTCCTCTGCACGCCTATATAATTTTCGTGCACAGTTAACTCTCACGTGTGAAGAAAATTCCGAGTGTGAAACGCGTAAGTAGTCATCTTTGTGCTTCGGTAGCGCACTATGAAGATCTTCTCAAGCATCAATTCCGCTGAAGAAGAACACCGAAGAGTCTACAGTCCTAAATGACCCCTACTGTTCCTGAGTGCCCTATGCATTCCTCTTCATCGATCTCGTTGGACGTCTCGAATGCATTTGTGGCTTTTGCAATGACTCACGGAGAACCACCGATGAGTCAGGTCGGTGACGCTATCCTTCCAGACAAATGTGATACCAACTCATCCACCTGAAGGGTTAGAAGGCTTGTGTACCTTGAGTCGAACCTCGAATTCGCTTAAATCAAAGATGTGTGTAAGTTGCAGCACTTTAACCAACGCACACCGCGCCATATAAAGAGATTCGGTAGAAAAAACCGAAATTTCAGTCTTTGTCAATCTACACGTTTATCTTCTCCGCAGCATTTTAAAAATGTGTTTTTGAGTTTTTTCCTCTAAAGCATCACCGAAAAAGGTGCAAAAATGGTTGGGAATGCGATTTTTTTCCAAGACTATAGCTTTCATATCAAAAGGTAGGGCTTCTGAAAATCACTGTATTAGATTGATATTGATATATAAAAAAT